>VXBI01012414.1:13278-140824 GCA_013397375.1 Toxostoma redivivum | reverse complement strand
ATATCTTACAGTTAAATGAGAACAAAAGTTTCAGTTTTATTTTGCTTCATCAGTAGTTAGCTGATGCTGATTGTTAGTGCATCTCTGATTTATTTTTCTTTTTGAACTGATAACCAATTTGCCCAGTTCTGTCACAGGAAAGATTATTCAGCTTCCATCACTATTCTAAAGCATTCCATGCAATGATTTGTTTGAAAGTTTTGATAGTGTTTGTACTATTTACTGTCTGAACACATAAGAAATTCGATTTTCCTGTAGTGTCATTCTTTTTGTTTTCTCCTTGGGTTTTTGGCTGTTTTTAATAAGGAGCAATGCAAACACTTTACAAATAAAATTATCTTCTGACAACCCTACTGTGTTCCTCTGATGTCCATGACCTAAATACTGCCAGCGAGCTAAAAGTAGTTTTATAAGTGGTTTAAGGTAAAATAATTAATTGCATTTATTTTGACACAGGTATGAAAACTCAATGGGGTCATCCAAAAATCTAATAAGTGAGCCTGTTGATGCAGAGGAAGGCTATAACATGATGGTAAGACATTCAGTAGCTATAACACTATATGGTAGAGTATTTTTTTAACAGCAAGAAAAACTAATTTTTCATGTTGGGATTCATTCATGATTCAGTTCATTTGTACCTTCTATGAAAGTTTTAATTCTAGGCACTTAGTAAGTGTTATTTATTGACACTGTAGAGAGGAACCTTCCAAAAGGATTCTATGGTAGAATAAATGTGAGTATTTCTTCAGTTTTACATGGATGTAATGTATGTAATTTGCTCTGCTTCCCAAAACTTCACAGATACAGCAATGCTGTTTTTTCTTGTGTTGTGTTGCCTGGTTGTGTCTCTGGGCAGGTCTGGGGAGCACTAGATGGCACACTGTGACTTCCAAACAGGCAACTGAAGACATCTGGATGAGAGAAACACAAGTTAAAAACTGTTAGATTAGCATTAAAGTAAAGGGAGTTTCTCGTTTGTGTTGTGTTTCCTGCTCCCTTAATAAATTCTAGCCACTCATCTTTGATATTTGTTTTTAGTGTAATTTTATTGTATTTTCTTTCTAAAGATGTAGAAGTGGTTACAGGCTTGACCCGTATGATAATAAGAAAAAAAGAGGAGAAATGTACCTCCTGATTAGTCCTATAGGAAATCAGTCTGTTTGTGCCTCAGATAATACTTAGGTTTATTTAACTTCTTTGTGGTTAAGTTTGCCAGTGTTTAAAGCCAGTGTGGTCAGCAGTTTTGTGCTATCACTACATAAGTTTATCATCACCATACATAAGTTTATCATCAGTAGTTTGGCTTTGTTGCAAATTATTTTCTGAGGGTGAACTTTGCTGCATTGTGGAAGAGGCAAGATTTTATCTGATTGACATCTGTCAGTTGATACAAATACTTCTTAATGTATTTGGTTTCAAATATCTTGTGGTGGTGCATTTTACAAGTGCAAAGAACTCTGTTTATTAGGTAAACGAGGTGCATCTATGGTGTGTCTAATGCTGTCTTTGAGTGGTTGCAGCTTTGTAGTAACAGCCCATCACAGTTGCCAGGAAATACTTTCTAGGTTCAGCTGGGCTTTTATTCATGATTCAGATGGTTCCCATACAGCTCATGCCTTTCTCCAGGCTCTCACCAATCAGCCAAAACATATGTTTTGGTTCTGTGCAGCCTTTAGCTTGTATAATTAGTTCTAATTGACACAAGGTAATTAAAACATTTGTGAAATGTGCTGTGATGCTCCAGCAGCTTTGACAAGCAATTAAATGAAAGTGATGTGGTCTAAATGTACCCATATTGAGGGCTGGCTAGTGGCTCCCATGACATGCTGATGAATAAATCTGCTTCTATGCAGAAAGATGGGGATGAAAATGGATGCATACACCTGTTCAGATATTTGAGGAAAATTCACCACCTGTGCACTCCACTTTGGATGGTGTAACCACATACTGGGTCAAATTAACATGTCAAACCAAAGATTTCTCTTTCTTGTGTGCCCATGCATGTATTTCTTGTTTTTAGGCTTCTTTCCAACGCTCTAACAGCCATGACAAAGTGAGGAAAATAGTGGCAGAAGAGGGACGGACAGCGAGGAACCTGATTGCGTGGAGCGTCCCACTGGAAAACAAGGAAGATGATGGTACGTGTTAACAGTCTTCACCAGCTCTTTGCACTTCCATTCCTCTGCCAACTGGAGTTGCTCATCTGGAAATATTTTCCTTATGTAGAATTTTTCTATTTAGAAGTGTTCTATTTAGCATACATAGTGTGATTTAGAAGTTTTTTTTCCAAAATGTGCCTTGCAGTTGGCAGATCACTTTATAAAACCTTCCAGTGTCAGATTAAAAACTGTTCTAATTTGTCTGCAATTAACATCTAAGACTCTTTCCTTCTGCTGATATTATCAAGATAGTTGTGTAACACAATGATGGTGTCCTGAAGTGATCTCTTGTAAGTGGGGAATTCAGAATTGTGAGCATGACTTAGAGCAATCTAACAAATAGTTCTCTGTATTCTAAAACAAAGAAATTTGGAAGTTTCTTCTGGATCAGTTCAGCTTTGGTAAATGCCAGTGAAGACTGTCTAAAGAAGGGGATATGTGGGGACAGCTTTGTGTAATGCAAGTCTTCAGAACACTTTTGTTACTGTTGTAATATTCTCTTGTGGTATGATGACTTAAGGAGCCAGGAATTGACTTTTATTTTTATCTACTCAAGCTGTTCCAGATGTCTGAATGATATTTTTGAGAACTTCATCTCAAATATTTTTGTAGCTGCATGTCCCTCTCCAGGTGCTGCAGCTTTTGAGTGTCTAAAAGTAATTTTTTTTATGCTGTGAAGGTGGTTGAACATGGGAACCAGTTCAATGGGCTTCATCTTCCTTGGAGATGCTCAAAACCTCCCTGGCCATAGCTCTGGGCAGCCTGGAGGTTCCTTCCAACCTCAGCTATTCTGTGATTTCTGCCAGTGGAAAAGATATTTCTAAGAAATGTTATGTCTTTAGTTGCAAGATAATTCATCCTATGTCTGATGCAAAGTTTAAACTGTCTTTAGGCAGAAGAGAATTGGGGCCCAAAGTATTTCCAGGTTCCAAATTACACTTGTGAAGAAGGTGGTGATATGAATGTGTGTGTGGTAAAGG
Organism: Toxostoma redivivum; assembly: GCA_013397375.1. Classification (NCBI taxonomy): domain Eukaryota; kingdom Metazoa; phylum Chordata; class Aves; order Passeriformes; family Mimidae; genus Toxostoma; species Toxostoma redivivum. Next base: position 137,685 of record VXBI01012414.1, on the reverse strand, counting down.
AACATGCAGTGTATTTCTGGCAGTATTTTTGAGCAACTTGTGGGTTGATTCACTTTCTGTGTAGAGTCTGGGTTTTTTTAATGCTACCTTGCTTGTAATATTATTTTAGAAACTTTAAGACTTTTTCCTTAAAAATGACTGTGAGTTGTAGATGGATGTTTGCTCTAACAATTTCTGCTAAACCATGATAAATGAATATAAAAGTGAATTTTTAGCTTTCATTAAATAGTAGTTATGTACAGTAATTAAAATCCAAATAGCTGTATTCATTTCCTTCTTTTGGTCGTATTAGCCCCATTGTAATTTTTAAACCTTGTCAGTGGTGCTTTCTTTTTAAAGTTTCTTAAAACTAAATTAAAGGCTGACCTTTTTACACAGTACAAAGGATCTGATGATTATTGCCTGATGGAAAATTTCCCTGTGGAAAGCAACTTGTGGTTAGTGAAAGCCTGGCAGAGCTAGATCCTTTATCTCTTGACCCTTGCCTGGCATGGAGGGTGTTTGTGTTGGTGTCACTGAGCTCTGGTTCATTTTATGCTGATCCTTCCATATGTGCTGTGTCCCTGAGGGATGGTACAGCAATATTATGGATTAAGGATTGTGTAAATCAGGCCAAAGGTTCAGGGTGCCTGAGCCAATCCTGCCACTCTTCTGTACAGAGCAGAATTTTCTCTTTGGGCAGTTTCTTCTGCTCATAATGTTCAGAGGTATTGATTTGGCAGCACCAGTGTATGATTTAATATTTTAAATTATATACTCTTATTCATGAGATTTTTTTTTCCGGACACAGTGAAGATATGAGTTATTTTTTATTACTAGGGGTAGTGTTATAGAAGGTTGATTAATTAAAGTGCTGAATTCACCTTTTCCATTTGTATCCTTTTTCTATTCCTTCTAAAAATTGTGTGCTTGTGTTCTTCCCATTTTTTCCTCTTCCTCTGAAAGATGTGTGTATTCTTTATAGCATGCAGAGATAAGAAGAGAAATCAAAACCTTCTGATTCCATTCTGTAAATATATATTTTCTGCCAGTACTTCCTTAAAAAGGAAGGAGGTTTCTGGAATGGCAGGTGATACGTCTGTTGTGTGTTTTGGAGCAGTGTGCACCCCAGTTGTGTCAGATCTGAAATTCCAATTATGAATGCACACCAATGTCATGACAAAATCCCAGGCATGGGGGTGATGGTCTAGAAGAGACAGTGACTGTTAACACTTTTCAGCCTTTGAAATTCAAATTCTCCTTCACAGAATTCAGTAGTACACAGCAGATTCTGTTAGATAAACTGATCAACACTAGGTCTTAGGAGCCTGACTCTTGAAACTGTGACAAATTCACTAGTCTGGTATTCTGTCTCCAGAATGGAATTTGCATTCCAAACCTGCAGCCACCAGTTGCAGTCACCTTGCTTTTGCCTACTTTGGAAAGCTGTGATAGTTCCAAGGGAGGGTTTCAGAATTTTTCCCTTTTTTTCCCCCCCCTAATTATTTCATGTGCCTAGAATGAAATTTGAGGCATTGAATGCAGGTAAGCTACACCTTTTAATTTTAGTGTGCCCATATTTATGGAAAACCTTTTCACTGTGCAAGTCCTGTATGCCATTGCCTTCAAAACCTTGTCTTTGCAGAATGTAAATCACATCAGAAGAGAGATTTGGGTGATTGAAATACTTCTGTTATCAGAAGTCTGCCATGGAACAATTCTCCAGTTCAAGCTTTTTACTGACTAGGAAGGTTTTATGCATGCAGTAGCTGAATGATTTTTTTTTTTCCTGAATGCTGCTAAATTGAGCTCAGTATATACCTGTTTATACCTGTTTTTTTGCTAATGTAACATTTAAAAAATGAATTATCAAGCAAATAATTTTTAATTTGTTTTAAATTAAAAACCTTGTTGCCTGGAATAGCCAGTGATCTAAACCAGCTGTGCAAACCAGCTGTACAACTGCTTGATTAAGACAGGTTTGCAGCTGCTTTACATAACCAGAGCAATGTGAAACAGCTGGGCTGCGTTTGGGAATTTGGCCTCAGAACTGTTAAAAACTCATCTAGACAATTCTGAAATTCAAGAATGATCTCCATGGTCTGGGGAGGACTGTATTCAACTAATGCATGGATTTGCTTGGCTTCATCCAGCTAAATAATCTTGGAACTTCTCTTTGGATGTAATCTGTGCTGGGGAAAACTCTGGCCATAGTTACTGTTTTGTCTTAGCTTGCTTACATTTTTGGTAATTGGATCCTATGATTTTTGTGTTGTGCAAGTTTAGATACTTGGAGGAATTTTTTTTTTCCATTACCCCATAGCAAATCTCAAAGATTAAGTGCAAACAGATCAGGTTGGTCTGGGCTAACACAGATTTTTTCTATGCAGAGGTAACTCTAAATCAGTTAATTGCCACCACTGCAGCACTGAGACATGGAGTCACCCCTTCTGATGGGGGAATTGAAACTGATTTTGGAAGCATAGTTGCTAAAGTCACTTTGTATAAGCAGTGGAGGAAGACAGGTACATTTGAGAAGGGATTTCAGGTCATAAGGACACTGACTTCTGTGAATGTTGTTCTCTCTTCCCTTGGCTGCCTAAATGTTGAGGAAGTAAATCCTGACCTAAGTTCTGTTTTTTTCCCATCTCTCTTAGCAAATCAGTTCTAGAAGAACTAAATAATTACATTTAGTTGTCCTAACAAATTTATTTCTTGTTTTAATTCTGTAATAGCTGATTGAGCAATCACTCAGAAGCAGACTTCTTAAAATTTATATAGAAAACTAGTATCATATTTGACATGTAGATTTTAATGATATTATTTTGAGAGGCACTGAGAACTCGAAGCTTACCTTTATTTAATGAAGTCTCTATGTCTTGCCTTTCTTGTATTTTTTTAATTTTCCAGTGTTTTCTGGCATTATCCACATTCTAAATGGTGGAATATATATTTGGAATATAAAATTTGCCAAACCTCTTAACTCAGAAATTGTGCCCCTCTCAGTACATTGCAAGATGAGATATGTGCATTTTAGAGTGCTCTATTTAATTAAAATCATTATTGTTGATTAAAACAGTTGCTTCTCCCACAGGAAAATCAAAATGGCAATCTGGTGGAAAAACAAAAAGGGTGACTCAAGGAACACACAAGACTTCAAAACAGGTATCTGCTCATTTTTTATTGTGACACAAAATTGATGACATAACACTGTTTTTCTGTGAGATCACTGATATATTGTTGGCTGATTAATACTTCTCTAAAATACATTGTATTTTTCAAGTGTATGAGTTTCAAAGTCAAGTATTCAGAATTTAGGTTATCTTCCTCAGCCTTTCCTTTTGGCACTTCCCAGCCTCTGCACACATGACTTATTGGCATTAAAGTTATTTTAAGGAAAGTGCTGTTCAATAAAATGATATAGGATATTCTTCCTATAAGTATGCTGCTTATTCAAGGGTTGCCTTTTTTCTCAGTTTCTAATTAAAGGAAATTTCTTGACCTCATGTGTTAGTGGCTCAAGTCAGTATATCTTAATTTGGAAAAATGTCCAGGTGAGTAAAATTTCAAGAGTTAGGACTGGAAAGCAAGTTTGAATGACAATTTTAAAGAAGAAACGGCTCCTATTTTTATTCAGTTTTCTTTTTCTCTCTGAATGACAACCTTTATTACATTAATAAAGAAATGCCTCAATCTTTCCTCATGCTTAATATTTTTAACTGCTGTTTTTCTTTGATTTATGAATTTAGCCATTAGTACAGCTTTAGCCATTTATTGTTTTGAGGCAGCCTGTCAGAATGTGATAATAAAGTATATGGAAGATGTTATTTTTAAAAAGAAAAGAAAAAATGCTCTGCTTCCATAGAGATGTATTTGCATCTTTTAAACCCAGGCATGGTTACTTTGACAGCTGTTACCCTCGTGTTCTCTCCTCACACACTGCTGCTCTACAAACACTGTGTGCTGCTTCTGCTGGAGTGGCAGTGGAGTGCCAGGGGCTCCCTGGCAGGGTGTGCCCTGCAGAGCAGTGTGCAGTTTGGGTTCTGTCTGACTTAGGATGGTGTGAGCACTGAGTTTTCATTCAGTGTGGGATTGCTGTCCTAAAGCTCTTGTCCACACAGTGCATTCCTGGTGGCTTCAGTGAAGGGCTGAACGCTGCTGGGTGTCTGTGCATCTTGGCAAAATCTCAATTTGGCATTCAGCACCTCTATTTCTGCTGCTTTTCAGACACTAGATACTGCTGTAGTTGGTGGCTTTTTTGGCTTAGTTTTGTTGAGCTTTCACTTTTAATTTTCTTTTACATATAAATGGGCCACTCATCTCAAGAAAATAAACTTACAAGAGCTGTTTCATATGATCTTACCAACCTCATCTTCCTTTCAGTAGGGTGCTGGTGAAGACACATTCAGTAAATTTTGGCATCCCAAGAGTATAAATATACATTGCATACTTTCCACAAGTCCAAGGCAAGTTACTGATACTATTAGGGGGGGAGAAAAGCAAATTAAAAAACACCAAGAGAGATTCAGTTTTAATGTTGCTTTCATCATTCATGCTGGGTTACTTGGGATGTAAGAAGGGATATTCCCAGGTCTGTTAACTTCAAAGGTACATGAGCTTTGCATCTTCTGCAGTTGAAGGTTTGAACTATCACTGCAAGTTAAAATATTTTTTCTAATGACAAACCACCAACTTAATGCTTGTGTGATAGTGTTTACAAGAAATCAGGTAGGTTATAGGGTTTTATCCTTTCAAAGGTGTTCTGCTGGGACGTTGGTAGCTGGAAATGTTGCTTAGGTTTTACTGAGACCCTGAAAGTCTGCTTTCAGGATAATAATGGAACTGCTGTGACTTACAGAGCCTACACATGGTGTTCTCCTCATTAAAATATGGCTGACATGTAGGAGAGGAGATAAATGGATGCTAAATACAGCAGATGGATAACATTTATTGCTAAATATCAAAACATATTCCACAGCATTGTCTCTTAAAGATAGGTTTGAAAATATATCTTTCTAACAGTGGAAATTATGCATGTTTCCCATTCCAAACCAACTGATCCTTTATATTAATATCTGAATGACTATAAACCTAATCACTTTCCTGAGGTCACATTTTATAAATACAACAGGTAGCACTGTTATTTTCATGTAGCTATTTATGATGCTGTAGTTGTGCTTGTGACATTATAAACTGTAGTTTCAAGGAGTTATAAATTAGCCAGTATATAAGCTTTGCTTTAAAGGTTTTTACACAAGATTTCAACCTAGGAGCATCTTTTCTCCCAGCAGTTTGTTAAGAGGTGACTTATGTCATGGAAGAAAAAATATGAAACCCTTCTGAAATTGCTGTTCATTGGTTGTTTATGCCATGCATCTTTCTGAGCATGACTCTCGTGCATACATTAACTGGGGTTCATCTGGAGTACACTTGGAGCACTTGGAGATATATGTAAGGGTAGCAGAGATGTTGGTGTGATTGTAGTAAATCAGGTACCCATTCTTCTGCTTCTTGCAGAAAAATGAGCATCTCACCACAAATGCAGGTAGAGCATAACCATTCTGGCAGCACTGTGCCTCCTCCTGAAGGGCAAAGTGGCATTTGTTTAATGATGTGTGGTACAGGACAAAAAGGCCTGAGTCCCAGCCAATTGTTTTGAAAATTACACTGTTTCTTAGCTAGTGATTAGATATTCTAATTATAAATGCTGTGTAGTGTCATGTGTGGTGTTGGTTTTGGTAGTTCTTATTCAATCACTAAAGTAGGGCAGTTAGAATGGGATTTTGCATTAAGCCCTGCAGGAGTACTCCAGTAAGAATGTGCTGGAGATACATGCCTTGATGGACCAGTGCATCAAAACTACATTAAAGATGCTATTAAATACGTGAATGAAAAAAGCCAACCCAAAGCAGGCTGCCTTAACAGGTAACTAATACCTCCATCACAAAGTAGCACACAGCTGGGTGTCACTTGGTGTTTACTGGGGGTGCTTGTCCACTGGCTGTGGAATGCACAAGCTTATGGTAGCAGCATTTTACAGTTTGCTTTCTTCTGTGGGGGAGAATTCAGCTTTAATAAGGGCAGTGTCACAGGACCAAGTGGTGGTTTGATATTTTTAGCCAAATAGGCGTGCTTCAGTACTCTTTGGAATATCCTGCACACCCACCCCATTTAGCATGTTGGCTGTCCCCTGCACCTGTGCAGCAAAGCATTACTGGGCCAGTTAAGTCTGTGTTTAGGGTGAGCCATGTCAGCATTTCACTGGCATTAACACTTACTAGCACGAGGATTTAAAAACAATCATGTCATGTGTAATGTCTTAGTAATAGAACTTCCCTGTGGTTCCCAGCAGTATTGCTGGTATGTTTACTGGCAAAATGCTATTTTCACCTCTGGATGTACACACCTGTCAGAACAAGTCCAGGTTATGTAATTAGAAGATGTATCTTTCCAGTGTACTGGGACACAGAGTAGCTGGAACTGTTGTGGAATGCAAATATTATAACTGTCAAAGAAACAGAATCTAGTTGAACATGAGTGCTGCCTGTATCTAAGAAAGTGTGTGCTAAAAGAATTAAGTCACTGCAATGATGTAGTTGTCTTCAGTGAAGAAGTTCCTGTTTACAGGTGTTTCAGTATGTTGATAAAAGGTGTGTTGCACAGAAACCCAACTCCTTACCATACTTCTGTTTGTTGTTCTTCTTTCCCCTTGTACCTTCTTCTTTCCAGAGCACTGCCTTAGACTGTAAATTGTCAGCAGCAGGAGCTGGAGACAAAAGCTTTGACAAAAGCCCAACGAAAACCAGGCAGCCCCGGAAGGTGGATCTGCGGGCTCGGTACTGGGCATTTCTCTTTGACAACCTCCGGCGGGCAGTGGATGAGATCTATGTCACATGTGAATCAGATCAGAGTGTGGTGGAATGCAAGGTAAGGCTCCAGCTGGTCTTGGCCTATCTGCCCTCTATCTGGCTTTTTTTATATGTTAGAAAAAAGGTAAATGAGGAATTAGAGCTTCAGAAACATGTTACTTTTTTGTTTGTATTTTGTGTAGGCTTTTAAATAGGAAAGCTGAGGATGTATGTATTTGTATTTAAGAAAATGCTTTCATCTTGAGCAGGGACTAATTTTTGAAGTGTATAAAACTTGTGTTGTACATGATATTATTAAAGCTCAGTTTTTTGCTGAAATCAGATTTTGCTTATAAAGTTCTAATTTTGTTACTTTTGTGACTAAACACTGATTGATTTCTTTTTCCCAGTAATGTCCTTTACTGTAGGTGGCAGTGTTGCAGTTCAACCTTTTTCATTTGCTTCCTGTTCAGTGGCTTAATTGCACACTGCTCCCTTTCTGCAGTGATAGTTATCACTCTCCTCATTCTCCCTTTGTTAAGAAAGTGATTGGTGGTCGAGTGTAAGCAGTGTCTGGTTGGGATGTCACTGTAAGACACTTGCCAGTTTACAATAACCTGGATTTGTAATAGCCTGTGCATCTGGTTCACATTTTATTGTGATTTTCTAGTAGATCTGTAGAAATACCCTTGTCATTTAATAAAAATCACTCATGCTTTGGAAATGGAATTTATCACAAGCATTAAGAGAAGTCAGAATACATTATAAAAGAAATGTTAAAGATATGACTTTGTTTTCGTATTAAACATGGCTGGAAACTCAACACATTCTGGAAATGATTATCTAATCACTGTAAAAAAATTCATATATCAATTTAAGTCAACTTTTTTCTTATCCTATGCATCTCATTCTCCACTGTAATCAGACACGGCCAAATTGCTTCTGAGATTAGCGTACAAATACATTTCATTGAAAGCAGCTTTGGGAACTGAACAGTAGCTCAGAGGCTTCCAAATCTCTCGTTGGTCTAACACAATTTAACATTTTGTTACTGAACTGTCTTCCTGCTCAGGAAACCTCTCTGTAGAATTTTTTGGTTTAAGAAAGTCAGCCAGCCTTGCGTTGTAATTAAATTAGCATTTTATACTTTTGTGACTGAACGAACAGAAGTGTATTTGTATCATTATCACATATTTTGGGGGTTAGATATCCTTCAACGTTTTAATCAGGCTACCTGATCTGCTTTTGGATGGGGATACCAGTGAAAAGTCTTCATTTTAGCAGACTCTTGACAATGATGTATGTATCTGTGTGGGTCAGGTTACTTGTTTGCAAAACAGAGCAACCAGGGCACTCCAGTGTCAAATGTTGTGAAACTTATGTAATGTTCATGTTACTCTTACCTTTCAAAAGATCTTTTTTCTCAGCACAAAAGTGTGCCTTACCTGAGCAGCTGAAATATGTGTTTGTTCTATAGGATTATTCTTTTGATAAATTAGTATAATTTCTGTTAATTAAGTTATGAAGTGTGAAACTGCTTAGTCTTGCAAATTATTTTTACAAGTAATATTTCTCTTGTATAAATCCTATTGTTTATTATTTTATGGTGGTTTTGATGGATGCAGTTCAGTTTTGACTGCTGGACATTGGTGGGAAATAATATTAAATAAGAAACCAAAGTGGTCCCACTGCTAACCTTTCCTTCATTTTTTTAAAGTGGTATTTTGAAAAATGCTTACAATTAAGATAAATTCACTTTATCAAAAACTTCCTTAGTTTTCACCTTTTAAACTTCTGTCTTGGTCAAATGGGCAGGTGCTGTTGTATTTAAACATTGTAGTTTTATAGACATTGTCTTCTGAGAAAACCCACGTGAAAGTGAAATGTGACAACCTCTGGCATTTTAAACCTTCTGTTTAACCTGGTATAAAAGTGTAGTTGGGGTTTTCTTGGTATTTTGTGCCTTTTGCTCTCCTGTGTCCTTAGGAATTGTTGCAGTTTTATTGATTGCGTTGTCACTGAAGATGTTTGATGCTCCCCAGTGGGAAAGGGCTCTGGTGGCTCTTTGTGGTTGAAACTGCAGACAGAAGGGTTGTGGTGAGAATCCAAACAGTGGCAGTGTGTGTAAGAGGATCAGTGCTTGTGTGTATTTTCTCAGCTTTGGGCTCTGCTGAAGTTGGTATTCTGCTATTGATTTGGAATTGAGAACTCTCAAATCATGTATGTACATATATAGATACGGCTTGGATGCTTTGTGTGGAAAGGTGTAATGAACATGGTTGAAATATTCTGAAATAAATGAAGAGTTCTCAAGTTTAAGCATCATCTTACTGTATATAAATCAGCTTGTGCAATAAAATTGTGATAAAATTGATTAGATATATCCTAGTGGATATGGCTATAACTTCAACATTTGAAATGCAAGTTGTGTGGATGTTCTGTATATTAGCTGGATTTCTGTGTGTCTGGTATTTATATGAATATTTTACCTACTGTTTTCTAGATTTGAGTAGCAAGTGTAGGCAGAGCAGAAATAGTAATACCTTTAAATCTCCTGCTGTATGATAAAACGTATGAAGACCAAAAGATTTGTAGATGGATGGAAGCAGATTCTGTAGTTAGTTTTGGTTAATGCAGCAGACTTCAGCTGCTGTTCTTCTATGGCATTTTCAGGTGTCTCAGCACTGAGTTAGTATTTATATATGTGTGTGTGCATTTATAAAAAGAAACATGCACACTTATGTAAATCCTTTATTGATAAGAGATTGAGCAACTGGATCCAACAGCTAATGATACAGCAAGTATAGAAGAATATCAAACTAGCTTTAAATTAATTTTAGAGGGTTTTTTCCTCCTAGAATGAATTAACAGCTTCAAGTGTTCTTTATATATATATATATGTGTGTGTGTGTGTGTGTATTTAAATTGTGTGTGATTAAGGCCCTGTACATGCCACTGCATTAATTCTCCTGGAGAAAATTTCCTTTGGTTTCCTTTGGTTGTGGTCCTTTGGAGCACATCCTTGTCAGACGAGATTGTGGCTGCCATGTGCAAGGTGCATCAATGAGGAGCCACTGAGGCCAGGTGTGGTGCATTTAACACTTGAGAGTAAATCTAGGAGAGCATGTGCTTGCTTAAAACATTATTTGCCACATCCTGAAGTTGATACAGGGAGAGTCCTTAGTCTGGAGGAGCTGCTTCCTTTCTTCCTTTCCCAAAGCTGTAAGAATGGCTTTGACAATCATGTTGGTTGAACCAACCTCAGAACTGGCTTTAATTATCTGTAATTCAACTGTATGAAAAGATTACAAGGAATTTTTTTAAGCTATTTTTGTGTCAAATTACTGAAACACCCAATTAATCTTGAAAACATACATTTTAAAAAAAGAAAGAACTTAGTTTGTGTGCTAAAAGCATGCTTCAGTATAAAAAAAAATTGTGTTTATTTTGGTAAATACTAAATTATTCAGTATAGATAATGAAACAGCATCAAGTAGGCATGGTTTGTAAAATAGAACCCATGTTTCTAGCTTGGCTAATAAACTAAAGTATGGATGTGGTGACTGAGTTCATTTCCCTGCTGCATGTGCTACTATTTTGGGTTGGAGTAACCTTAAAATCCTATAGTCTTTCATACTTCCCTTTTTACCTCTTCCTTGTTTGAGAATAGGAGAGTAAATGCATGAAACGACATTTCAGAGTGGTTAAGGGATTTCTGGAGTGCATTTTTGTTCTGAAGGATTACAGTGGACCTATCTGGGACCACAGTCTAGCTGAGGATTGTTCATGTAGCTACTCTTGAATATCTTTGTTGATTGCAAAGTAATTAATAGGGTCACCCAGCTGAAGAGACTAGAAGTCCAACTTTGAGATAAATACGTGGCAGCCAGAGTAATCAATGAAATCTGGGGGAAAGAAGGGAAAACAGAGACATGCAGAACTGTTGATTGGAGAATTGAGGAGAACAGAAAGGAAAAGGTAACAGCGGTTACATTGTGGCTGCTTTGAGTTTGATGTTGCTGATTTTCCTTGCAGGGTTGTTTTTCAGCGCTATTGTTTCTTAGTTCAAACTGTCTCTTTAAAAATCGTCAGGGCTGGATGTGACCTTGAGAAATAACGAGATATAAAATTGTGGTGACTCCAGGGCAGCCGCAGCGTGGCCCATAAAGGTTCCTTTTAGTCAGCAGCTTCTCGGGTGGTGCAGGTTTGGCCTGGCTCAGCAGCGGGCTCCGGGAGAGCCGCAGGTAGAGCGGGATGGATCGGGAGCGCCGCCGGGATCCAGTGTCAGGGGACAAGGGGACAAAGGGACGGCGCCGCCCGGCCTGCCCCGCGCCGGCCCCGGCTCCATTACAAACCAATCGAAGCCGCTGCAGCCCATCGCGGCACTAATTGGTAATTTTAGCTGGACATCTATATGGAGTTATCTGCATGCCTGCAACGGCGCTTTCAGAGCCACTTTTGTTCTGCTCCATCCTGCTTGACAAAATGGCCCTCATAGCTTTAGGGAGAGAGATGTGCATCAGTGAGTATGGGGCCGCTCCAGCTGCTTGTCTTGTTTGTATTCCCTTGTTCATAAAACATGGCTCGGGTTACAGCTGCATGGGTCTGCTCTGATCATTTCTGATAATGTGGAGCTAAACATTCCTTAAAATAGGTTAAACCATTTATTGCCTTTTTTTCCTGTGCTGGTGAACTTCAGAAATATAACTCATATTCACATTAATCCCTTTTTTTTTTTTTTTTTGAGGAATATGTCAGTGGCTGACTTGAAAAGTAAATGATTCAGAATTAAATTTTGCTTTCTATGCTCTCATTGTTAGTAACAGTCAGTACAACTTAGTATGGGCTAACCTAAATGGACATGAATTGGATTAGAAAGCTGAAATTTTATTAGTGGAACTGAAAAAAGAACTGGCTGAAACACTTGACTTGTTCATTTCTTGTAGCAGACTTTACTTAAGAATTATTTTTGTGCTGTAAATTAACTGCTTTGTAAGAAAGACTTCTGTTAGCATTTTTGGGGAATATTTCAAAACAAAGAGCAACTTCTGCATCAACAGTGGGATTCTGTTTGATTTCCCTGCTGTCTGACTTTGTGGTGCCTTTCCCTTACAGCAACCAGCACATGTTCTGTATGTGTCATAAAGAGTAGTTAAAGAGATACTTAGGTCAAAACTGAAGCTGAATTTCAACGTTTAAATGAATATTAATCCATATGATTTTATATGAGAAAACATTTTGCATGTGTTAGAGGTCTTTTTTTGTTAAAAGGACACTTGAAAGTAAATATGTATGGGACATGATGTTACAAAAATGTGCATTAGTTACCTGGATTGTAAGAGAGTGTTTTTATTGGTTTTGGTATCAAAGGTTTTACTGTTAAAATTTGTAGTTATACACTTAAGAATCAATGCCTTCTCATTTGTAATTGTTCCCAAAATTTCTAAGTAATAATTATTTGCTTTGAGCAGAAAATTTATCTTATTACCAGCAGGAATGACTTTGGCATAGTAAAGAACTTGTGAAACAGCAACATTTTGTCATTAGTGTTTTTCCTTATACCATAAAATTATGTCTGTACTTTCCATTCTGCATGTGAAGCTCATTTAAGTTTCATAGGATTCAAGCTTCATTCATGGATTTTGATTATTTTCAACACAGTGTCATGGCAGAGGACAGGACACATTTTTCTTGTCTCGGCTAGAGTAGTTCTGGAAGCTGCTGTTCCTGACTGGCATGAGCTCAAACTCCCCCTCAGAAAGGCATTCATGTGCTTTGTTGGTGATAGCCAGCTTTGCTGAGGAGGTGCCTCACTTCTGTGTGTGTTTTGTCAATGATTCTTGAGTTTCTGTGTGGAATACAAAGAATTGCTCCCTTCCCTGTAGTTTGCTCAGGGAACACAATGAGAGTTCCATTATATTGTGTTTTGCTTTGCTTTGCAGTGAAAAACTGGTGTCATTAACTGAGTAGAGGCAACTTACCTTGGATTTTTCATTGCTTCTGGATGTAATCTGACCTCACTATAGGCACTACACTCAGGTTTGTGCCAACTGGGCATCAGTAGACACAATCAATAATTTCTCAAAGTTGAGGATGTTTTAGTCAGAAACAAATCTCTTCAGCCACTGCCATTTTGTCTGTGACTTTCTTCCTGGTGTAGTGTGAAGTTAATTTGTATGTTCTTTTGTATCAGTTGATTTTATTTGTTAGAGACAAACATGTGGTTCCAGATTCAAACTACTTCATCAAGATTTTGCATATTCTGAGTAAATCTCCAGCATGCCCACATCATTTCTGGCAGTGAAACAGAAACAGTGTGTGTTTAATCTCACCCAGGTTCTGATGCTGTTGCCTTTGTGCAGTTTTGTTTACTTCTACTTCACAGACAGATTAATTGTGATAGTTTTAGTCTTCCACACACCTGTTGGGTTTTATACAGTTTTGCCTTCTTGGTAATGTAAGTGCAGCGTATTTTAAAAGATAACTCTGGCCAGAAAAGGGGCATAAATAATGAAACAGCTATCCTTATGTGTGTTAAGAATTACTTTCTTGCAGATGTTGCCATTTTGTGCTTACACATTGATGCTGACACAGATCTTGAAGAATGTGCACTTTTTTTTTTAAGATAAATGTTTTAATGATTGTTCATGTAAAAATCTTAATTATCTGAGCTTTCTTGTTTTCAGGGGTTTTCTTGGGTTTATTTTTAGTGAGAAAGTTAAATAGTAAATGTCCTTCTTTCTTTTCAGTTCCTTTATTGGGGTAGGGGATTGTTTTTTAAATAGAAAGATTGATGTGATGGTTGCTTTTCAGGAAGTCCTGATGATGCTTGATAACTATGTAAGGGATTTCAAAGCATTGATTGATTGGATACAGCTACAGGAGAAGCTAGAAAAAGCTGATGCTCAGAGCAGGTAATTAGATTTATATTTTTTTAATCTACAGTGAGAGTAAAGTTCACAGTAAACTTCATTTTCTAGCAGAGATTCAGCAAATAGAACCAATTTTCCTTTTGGACAAAATGGGTGTGAGGACATTTTATGTGCGTTGTCACTGTCACTTAGAAATAGAGGGTATTTCCAGTCCTTCCCCCATACTTTCCTATTAAATGGTTGGTTTGATGCTTTGCTCTATACTGGAATTTGAAATAAGCATTGTAGTCTTGAGAAGAGGCATTATTTTTGATATGGATCTGGCTGATAGGATTTGGAGTTGGTGTAGAAACAATTGCTGAAATGAATGCTAGAATTCAGCAGGATTTGTTAATACACTGAGCATTTGTCAGTTCTACTTTTGCTTTAAGGTGATAGAGGAAGAGTTATTGTGAATTGTATTTTTAAACCTTTCTTTCCTGGGTTTGCAGACCTACTTCACTGGCTTGGGAAGTAAAGAAAATGTCTCCAGGACGCCACGTGATCCCGAGTCCATCCACAGATAGGATTAGTGTGACATCAAACGCTCGGAGGAGTTTGAATTTTGGGTATGAAACCAGCTAAGAAGTTTATTGAAGCTAAAATAAAGATTCATTTGAAGCAAAGCTCATGAATGCACTATTTTTCTGTAGTAACCAATGTGTTGTTTTGTTGTTTATTAAATCATATAAGCAATTATTTGCATTCCTAAAAGAAAAGCCCATGATCTGTAAAGGAAAATCCTATCACAGACTTACTTTTTCTTGACTTTGTAATATATTTAATTACTGGTCATTACAAAGACCTGAAGATAAAATACTGTTAGCATGTGGTCTGTTTAGTACTCTCTTCTCTCTACAAAACAAAGGTCAAAATGTCTGTAACTGCATTTTAAAATTGCCAGTGTGTGCAATGTGAATGGCCAGCTGAGTGAGCAGAAGTAAATACAGGTCAGAAAGAGTGAGTGTAAAGTGAGATTATGATTCTGATGTGTGGCTAAACTGATACTAGCTCAAAGTTAGAGGACGTTATATATTGCAGTAAAGCATCTTGTTCTTGTTGAAAGGAAAATGTCTGAGAGCAGTTCAACAAAAATGTGCATAGATTGAGAGCAGCACTGACTGGTGCTGTCTCAGTCTGGAGAGCACAGATATGTCCAGCTGAAATCTTCCTCAGGCTGTGTGCTGTAGTTCCTTCAGGTTTGTTGGGATCTAGGGAGCACACTGCCCAGTTTTCTGAGTGGTTGCAGTGTCCTCAGCAGAGATGTGATACTGGACTGTTTGGTCAGCACCTCTGAGAACTGAGCTCTCTGAAACTGCATATCAAATATTTGTACGAAAACACTACAAAGTGTGCTGATGGAAAAACCAGTGTGTTTGGTGTAGGCCCTTTGTAGGTGAGTCTGTTGATGCCTACCTGACAACATCTGACAGGTGCCTGCTGGTGCTGGGAGAAAATATGCACAAGCACTGAAATGAAACACTCTTGAATCTGGTGGAAATCCATGCTCTTTTATTTTTATTACAACATAACAGCTCAGCACAATTCTTATTATTGGCTTATTTGGCTGTAATTACATGTTGCTGTTGCTGCTGGAGTTGTTTTATTCACAATCACAGGGACATGATGAGCAGTTGTGTGTTAGAGCAGGGAACAGCAAGATGAGTTTTCTATCCTTCACACTTGCAAACCTTTTTCTTCTGTCTTAATCCACTTGTGTGTCTCAAAGCAAGGCAACCTCAGAGTTGTGTGTGAGAGAGAAAGTAGGATGGCAAATAAGGGCTGAGACATACTTGGTACTACAGACATTTTTGGCAGAATGATAGGAGTTACTAGGAAAGGAATAGGGGATAGAAGAGAAGGTAGTGGTGTACCTCTGTAGACATTAATGATTGGTACCTGTAGTCATCCTCATATCTTCCCCAAAGCAGTGTAGAAAAAGTGGGAAAAGTACAGAAACTGGAAACAGGGACAATCAGAGGTATCCAACAGTGTTGATGCAAAAAGAAAAAAAAATTGGAGAAGAAGTAACAAGAAGGATATAAAATAAATAAAATCACTTATTGGAAGATGAGTAGGAAAATTCTGCTCATTATTTTTAATGAAAAGTAATTGAGGGCACTAGATGTTCAAACACCAGGTTTAAAATGTCTTTTTCAAGACTTAGTACATAGAATTTGTTATTATGCGTTGCTTTGGTTGCCAAAAACATTCATGCCTTCAGAAATTAGTATCACAAAGATTAAATTTCTCTTGTTTATTAAAAACAAAGATCTGTTGAGCAAATTACAACAACTTTTCAGTGTAAATTGCTGCAACCTGGAGAGTTTGCCAAAGGAGAAGTAGTTGTATATGGCACTGTTCTGATAGTCTCTGCCAGACTCTGATAAAGCTTTCTAACAAACCCTTCTGTTACTTGATCAGACACTAAACAGAGCTGTGGCTTTCATTTAGGAACCCTGCAGTGACAATTTCTGCAACACGCCTGGCTCCTTCTGGTGTAAGTTGGGCCGATAAGGTAAAAGCCAACCATGGAACTAAAGCTGCCAATCCTGAGCTGGCAACAGCACAAGCCTGTCTGGTACCTCCGGCACAGAAGTCACTGCGGAAAAATGGCAAGTCCCCTTCCCAGGCTTCAGTTATTTTCACAGACTGTGCTTTCAAGTGAATTCAGAACGTGATGACCTGTGTTCTATGCAAAATGAAACCTTGCAAAATACAATGATTAAATTCAATGTACAGATAAAAGATGAATGCAGCCTTACATTGGGATAGTTGAGGCAAAAATGTGTTTTCATGTGTAGGTAACATTCTGCTGTATTTTCACTAACTAGAGTTTGATCTGTTCAAATATCAGTTTATAACATCCCAAGAAGCAAAAGGTCTTTGGTCACAAACTGCCTATCTGACTGCAAGTTGGGATGGCTTAACAGTATGAAGAATAATGCATGTCCAGGAATCTGGGATGGTCTCAAGGTTGTTTCATATGTCCTGGGAGAACATGCTGTTAGAATTGTGCTGAACTAACAATTGATGTTTTTTTCCTTGGAAGACAAGTGTTACCACATTTAGTTATGAATTGTTTCTCTAAAGATGCTTCTTGGAGAATGCTTGATTCAGGATCTTTTGTTCTAGAAGAGATTGGTTTAGTTGCAGACATAAAAAACTACCATTTGGTTTATAAAATTAGTTTCTTCGCACTGGATTCCTGAGATTGTCTTCAGAAATGCTTCTGTAAAAAAATTTATTTTCTTCATGTGTGGTCTCAGATGACTTTCTGCAAAACCATCAGGCAGGATGTGGAAATGGATATTCTGAAAGAAAATTAAAAGTGCTTTTTTATAAAGAAAAATATTCCAGGAAGTGCATGTATCAATTTAAGATAGTTGTATGTTCAACCTAGGAGTGTTAGAAGCCATGTGTGGTGACTTGCAGACTTGCTGTTGCTGAAGTACCTTTATTTAGGTGTTCTTGTGCCTGTGGAAAATGTTATTAGCTACACAAGGAGTGAAAGTGATTTGTATTTCAGTATGGATAACATATTTTAAGAGGCTAAGAGAAAAAGAAAGACTTTATCCTTGTGTTACTTTCAGAGACTTAAAGGGCTGAAGAATCAGTGTTGTGCTGTGTTTTATTGAATGTTACTTGCAACTGATGAGCTCCAAAAAGAGAGAAGCCCCTTAGGTCCTGTAGTACTGGACTTGAAACATTTCATTTTAAGAAATAACAGTCATTCCTCCAGATTTTGTTTATTCTTAGGAATCTCTAATTGCTGACATTGAGCATCAGAGAATTTCAGTGATTTTCTTGTGGCTGAATTGTTACGTTTTTAACAAGTCAATTCTCTGTAGGAGCATGTTGTCCTTTATGTGGGAGGTAGAATCACTTTGGTTAAGATCCAATTATCCCCACTGCTGAAAGCACAAGAAAATCTGTGAAGTTTGTATGAAGGGAGCCACAGAAGCTCTTCACATGCATTATTGAAGCAGCTCTGAGGCTCGTGTGTCATCTGCTGTGCCCCTTGCCCAGCTAATGCACTCCCAGCTGTTTGTGCCTGGGGGCCTTGGGGGAAGGATTCCCCTGCTCCTGTAATGCTCTCCTGCCCACCCAAAGCCCAGCTGGACCTTACAGCCACAGGATTTCCCCAGACACCTTTCCTCCAGGGATTCCCAACAGCATTATCATTAGGTCTCACAGTGGTTTTGTGATGTGGATGAGTGGGATGATACCGTATCTGTTTCATGGTTGATGCAATTTCCAAATTTAACTAAATAAGCCCTTAGGGAGAAAGAAAATGCATTATTTTTCCATATAGTTCTTTAATCTTTCCTTTTCTGGATGCATAATTAAATGAGGTTAAATCATCTTATCTAATTTCCCTCATTAAACTTACTGTTACCCTCAATATTTTAATGAATTTTAAAAAATTGTCTTTCATGCTTGAGTGTTTTTTACAATGTGAAATGTAGTCTGTTCTTGCTGTCTGAGCAGTTTCTGGTCAGAAATTCCTGGTGCCTATGGTAAAAAGTGAGATGGGTTATAAGTTTAGAGTGTGTATTAGAAATAGAAGTAGGTGTTTATAATTAAAATAATTATTACAGAACTTAGGAAAAAG
Organism: Toxostoma redivivum; assembly: GCA_013397375.1. Taxonomy (NCBI): domain Eukaryota; kingdom Metazoa; phylum Chordata; class Aves; order Passeriformes; family Mimidae; genus Toxostoma; species Toxostoma redivivum. The sequence continues at coordinate 119,332 of VXBI01012414.1, read as the reverse complement.
AGCAATCTAGAACAAGTGAACTTCTCAGAAATACTAAATTTTTTTCTGTTGCCATACTTGAAATCCAATTGTTTTTTATTGTTATCACTATTATTATCATTCTCATCTTTCTTGTATGAATTGCTCATGTCCATAGCTGTGAATAGATGTTCTCTGTCATGTAGCTGAGACTAGAGACCTTGCAGGATGTCAGGCCCTCTCAGGCAGCTGTCCTGGCTTGGGCTCAGATGGGGCTGAGGTGTAATTATGTGGGGGTTTGGGCAGGATGTTATTGGCAGGTAAGTTTTTTAGAAGGGCCATGCATCTGCTGAGGTAGAACCCCCAGGAGTTCAGGTGCCTGGATTTGTGTTTGTGGTATTTCCAGCGAGCTCCAGTTCTTCCAGATGGAGCAGCTTGCCAGGAGCCTGGTGGCTGGGAGGGCTCAGAGATAACAGATGGCTTGTCACATTCGTGTAACACAAGAGCAAGCAGGGACAGCCAAGTTCACGTGAAACTAGAGAATGATCAGGGTAGGCACATGAATTATTCATTTGCAAAGCTCTGGGAGTAATCAAACCCAGCATGTGATACGTAGCCTGTGGAGATGGCCACTGGGCTATAAGAATTCCAGGGAAAAAATATGGAGGAGGATTGGTGCCTTACTGAGCGTTAACTTTGCCTCTCATTAGATGTGAGCTAATGTCAATAAATGTATTAGCTTTGCAAATTCTTACCTGAAAACGTGCCTGGAAGTGACTGAACCCTGAACTGCTTGGTGAATGAAAATGAACAGAATCTTCTGGTGCACTGGAATTGTCAGGTGGCATCACACTGTGTGGGGGTTTGTAAAGGGTTTTGAAACTTTTATTTGTCAAGACCTAGGTAGTTTATTTTGTACTTGATAACAACTGATTAGTGTCAGATTTTTAATATTGAGACCTTGTTATACAAATGAGAAGGTTTGTCTTTGTGAAACACACGTGTAAAGACAATAAGCCTTATCTCACAGGAATAAAATTCAAATTTCCAAACCAAAACCACTACATACTGTTAAGCTGGCTCAGGTAGGTCAGGAGTCTGAATACACACGTGCATTAGAAAGTGTGTTTGTGTTAAAGAAGTCACCACACAATATTCTTTCAAATGCAAGTATTCCTGGGCTATTAAAATGCTTGGTTGAGTCTTGGGTAATAAATATGAACCTGACAGGGAACAAATGCAAATTAAAAATTGAACATGTAAGACTTTTATGAAAAGATTAATTCTTGCTTTAGTGAGTGTGATTATGGTTTTTCTGTGCTCTGAATAATTTTATTCTGATTAATTCTGTCATTTTAGACTACTAAGAAATATGCCACGAGACAAAGAACAACTAGGCAAGACAGGCAAGAATATTCTTTTTTGGTAGAATAAACTTTAGTAGATATTAGTACAATTATTAAGATACATATATATATGATTAATATATCTTATCTAGATGTTAGTAAGATTATGTTTAGGTAGTAGGTACTACAAAAAGGTATCTTCTGATCCTTTTAATGTAGAAAAGATGCTTTTATGTAAAAGATTACTTCAATTTTCAGAAGAAATAGAAGTGAAGTGTTTAAATAATCTTGTTTTGCAAATGACAAGCAGAAGGAATTGCCACCCAAAAGTTGCTGCAGTAAAGCAGTGGTGATTTTTTGGTTGATTTTAGCAGTTCTTCTGAACACTTTCTGTTGTCTGTTACTTGCCAGGGGAATTTCTTGGGCAGATTTTGTCCTAAGCCAGATAGAGCAGAGTCTTTGTGGTCCCATCAGTTGCTGAAGTGGATGGAGTGGCTGACAAGGGGCCTGAGCAGTCCCTGTCCCACAGGGTGCAGAGCCAGCTGCTGCACAGGCTGTGAGCTTCCTGCAGTAAATCTGGTTGTGATTCCTGGGGAATTAAACCCTGTTCCCTGGAGAATTGCCCTGAGAGGGCAATGTGTACCCATCACTAGATCCTCTAGGTAATATTTTTTCTGGATGAAGATGAAATGAAAAGAAGGCCAGAGTTGCCTACAGAGGTCAAATGGGAAATCTGTGGCAAAGGACAATGCAATTGGTTTTTTTCCCAGTGCTATTCCCATCTCTGGTCAGTGGGACACACTGAAATGTGTGCAAATGCACATGAGGGGAAGGCACACAGAAAGGCTTTTTGTTGCCTCTGTTAGCAGCAGTGATCTGAAGAGATCAGCCATATTCATTCACACAGTTTGGGAATTTTGTTTGCTTTAAAATACACAGGATTTTTTTTAGAGTGAAACAGTCTCAATAGTAAAATACCAAATTATTTTTTTGCATCTGACATTACCAATATCGTTAAGGTTTGTGAGCAGTTCTATAGTTATGTAAAAACAGCTGTTGCATGAGCTGCTCGGTGGGGTAAATTCCAGTACAGTCCTGTCAAATTCCCTGATAACTCAGGATTTACACCAGCTTTTGAGCCAGGCTGCTCTGTTTCATCCTGAGATGTTAAAACAACCCAATAGTTAAATGAGCAGTGTTTGTAAAATGCAGGAGACCAAGGGCAGCAAAGGATGAAAGTGCCATTAGTTCTGGTTTTGGCTCATTTCCAGTTCACTGGTTACTGCTGCTGTTGGACATCAGTTCAAGTCCACCTACAGACTCTTTATATGTTCATATGTTAAACCTTAACGTTTGAGCTCCAGCTCTTCTCTTTATGCCTGAGCTATGTGGCCATCTTTGTTAGTAAAAATGTTAGTAATACCCAGAGAATTAATTTTTTATATGAATTGTATTGTAGATTATTACCCTCTGTAAAACAGTGTTGGGATGCTTTTGCATCTCTTCTTCCACAGGTGAAAGTCATCTCCTACACCCTCCTCCTTCTTTCATGTGAACAATCTTAAAAGCAGCTTTAGCAAAAGTGTGTTGGACAATATACATTTAGTTAGTTCTTGATTTTTTTGCAAGGATTTTTGTTCAGCAAATAGACAGGCCTGAGCTTTCCTTTCACATTTGTGAGTTGTGCTGTCAGGCTTCAGAGAATCACAGTTGTTTCAAGATAGGTGGGAAATTACATGCTGCTATTAATTGCTGGCCACAAAAACATTACTTATGGAGAAGGGGTTCACCTTGAAATCTAGAAATCGTGTCACATTTATGACCTGATGCTTCAGGCAGACAAATGTAACTTTAAATGATTTTCAAGTATGTACCAAAATCAGATACCAGAAATGTTGATCAGAAAGTTATATGCAACAGCTATACAGAAATCAAAGTAAATTCAAGAAAATTACTTTTCTATTTTGTCCTTCAGTTTGCAGTCCCATTGTAGCAATATTTTGCTATTTCCTGGAATCCAGGAAAAGCAGTTTTCTAAAAGCTGGCACCAATTAGTGTATTTTTGTTATCAGAGTGAAACAAATAGAAAAAGAAGTAAAGAAAGCACTGGTAGTAAGCCACATTTCTGCTTTCCATGCTAAGTCGTGCAGTTATGTCTGTACTTGCACTTTCACAAAAGCTCTCTAACGTTACTGTTGCTGCAGAGAAGAGCAGATGTGGTTTCCTTGTTGTGCTTTACCATCTCCTGCAGTAGCAAGGAAGAAGCATGGCAAGCTGAAGAACACTGAATTGCCATTTCCCACACCTTTTGTGCCTGGGGAGCTTCACTGCAGTAACAGAACGTGTCCCACGAATGGAGCTGTCCGGTGTCTGTAACACCAACAGCATTCCTTGAAGTAAAAAGCTTTACTGAAGAATATTTCATTGATTTTTTTTTTTTTTGTATTGATTTTTAAAGAGAACATTTTTCTCCCACAACTTGTGTAATACTGTAATAAAATAGTTGTTTCTAATGCTTCTATTTATAAGTGTTGCTGTCTGAGAGCAAGGGTGTTGTTGTCGTGTAGATCGGAAGGATGCGGAGGGCTGGGAAACTGTTCAGCGTGGAAGGCCCGTTCGATCTCGATCCACAGCTCTGGCAACAAAAACTCCTGTAGCTGCAGAGTCCCTGAAGTCCAGAGGTGACAGTGACAAAGAAAATGGCATTTCACCACCAGCAGAAAACAAACATGAGAGTTCAGCCGTTGATGGTGCCGCATCTGAAAGCACTGAGCTGGTACAGAAGGATCCTTTGCATCACTCTGAGGGTCCCCTTGCTGAAAGGACTCAGGTCAGTACAGCATTTTGAACCATTTTCTAACCTTAAATCTTGCAACCTTTTCTTCAGAACATTTTCTAAAGGTGGTGTTGGCTAGAGCTTTTATGAACTAACTAGATTGGAAAAGGCTTTTTAAAAAATGGTTATTTCAGTTACATTTATGGAAATGCAGTAAGATGTCAGCAGAAATAAGCTAACTAAAATAATGATGCTGTGGGCAGCTTTTCCATGTTTCCCAAAAAGTAGCATTCAGCACATTTCATACATAGATTTCAGGTACAAAGATCCAACGTTTGCAAGGTAATGAACACCTGAAATAAGTCAAGTTATTTGCATCACTCACTGTTGTTGCCAGGTATTTCCTTAAAATTTGACTCTGACTTTGAAAATCAGTATATTCCATGTTGTTAATTTTGCAAATGCCTCTTGTTAGTTCACAGCCTCGGAAGCCAATGGGAGCACTGGCACAGCGTTGCAAGGGGATTCCTTAGAACCAGCTCCTGAGATGCCTCCAGTCCTCAGCAGTACAGACTGCAGTTCAAAAACTCTGCACATGACTGAAGCCTCCCCCCAGAGCACTGACACTACAGACTGGCATCAAACAGAAAAAGCTAAATCTGAAACTGAAATGGATCCCTCAGATATTTCAAATGTGAGTGCTGCCAGATTGGTAAGAAATCTCCTAAGATTTGTGAGTGAATAATAAATCTGAGCCTTTGTTTTCTTGGTCTGTGTTGCACAGTGTTAGCCTTATGTAAAACCGTAGAGAAATCTGTGAGGTACTCACTGTAGGAAATATAAATTGTTAATTCTGGTGAAGTTTTGGAACTTGAACTAGAAAGATAGGAATGTGTTGTTTGGAATGAAGGGATCTATGCTCTCATTACTTCTTTTAATAATGTTTGTGCTAAGTTTTCATTTCCTTCCCCTAGCAGTCATTTTAAGTCACATTCTCATTAAAGTCTTACTTCAGTTTCACTCATCATTCAGACTGGAAACACATGGGATATCAAAATTCTGTTAGAAGCAAAGTCAGACCTCTGCCTTTTAAGACTCACTGAGCTTCTTTGCTGGGTCTTCCTGTACAGCAGGCAGTTTGGAGGAAGGCCATTCTTAAAGCAAAAACCCATGAAGTCAGTTTTCTGTTTTTATCTGGCTTCCCAAAAAGAGTGTCCTTTCCTGTCTGGAGAATTCTGCAGGTCTCAGGGTGTGTGTGCTTCACTGGGATTCTCTGAGTGGAGAGTTGCAGTAATGTTACATAAAATAATACTTTGGAACACAGTTCCTTTTGTAGAGGTAACAGCATGGCATGCACTCATGTCTCAGTATGCCTTGCTTAGTCCCTAAGAGTAAATATTTAAAACAGTAATTACAAGAAAATTCTCTTTGTGCTTTTAATGACAATGTTTGTAGAATACATTTTTGAATTATGTGAATAATTAATTTCATAAGTGTTTCATGTAGTTATTAAATGAGTTAATAGTTGCTAACACTTTTAGTGGGGTTTATATTTTCAGGTACCTACACAAAATATATCAGTAAAAAAACTATAAGTAAAGAGAAATTGAACAAAACATCATGTAATTCATGTTAACTTTGTGGGATCTTCCTTTTTGTGCCTGCTACTGATGTTGGTTTTTTTCTGCTCTCATGTTTCCTCCAGTCCATGGCAGAAGTCCTTGCTAAGAAAGAAGAGTTAGCAGATCGGCTGGAGAAGGCAAATGAAGAAGCCATTGCCAGTGCAATTGCAGAGGAGGAGCAGTTAACCAGAGAGATTGAGGCAGAGGAAAACAATGACATTAACATCGAGACTGACAATGACAGTGACTTCTCTGTGAGTGTCCAGTTCATTTTACTGTACCTAGATTCAAGCTCTGTGGTCAGTGGAGAACAAATACAGAATTTGTTATTGTTTATCTTGGCATTAACATAACTTGTTTGATGTGTGAAATAGTGCCATGGAATTATTATCCCATACTGAGGGATATTTAGTCTTACTAAACTCAGTCAGTCAGTGTCCTGCTGCCTGTTTCTGGGTGCAATGGTAACAGGGGAAGCTGGGATTTGTTATTGTGGAAGAGTAGGTGAAGCAAAAGCCTTCATTTTTTACTGTCAGAGCAGGAACAGCATCTCCCTTTGGGGTGGCCAGTTCTGTTTGGAAGCATGGCTGAGTATTGTTGAGTTGGCACTGTTTCATGTGTGTGTCCACCTGCAAGTTAAGGTTTATGTTTTTACTGTCTGGTTCTTACTAAATTTCAGGCTAATATGGGCAATGGAAGCATATCCTTCTGTGGTTTGTCTATGGACTGGAATGATGTTCTGGCAGATTATGAAGGTAAATTTTTATATATTACTGTGCTTGTAGTGGAAATGACAGCAAAAATTTAGAAAAATGCTCATTTTATTCATGGCCAGTTAAGGTTTCAGAAGTTTGCCCAACGCGTTCCAAGTTATGTCATCTTTCCTGAGGAAAGATGGACTTTGTGTTCAAATTCTCTCTGTGTGTCTTTGTTCTCCAGTTCTCTTCCTGCATCTTTCTATTAGAATTTTACAGTTTTTAATCCAGTTCTATATTACATCTGGATAAAAGTGTAATAAAATCATTAAGCATTAAAAAAGGACAGGTGTTAAAGATGCTTCAGTCTGTATTTGCACCTAGGCCCAAGGAATCCCATCTGAGAGAGCACTAGAGAAACTAATCCTTATTATTGGCATTTTTGTAGAAGCGTGTTGAAATGATGCCACCTTTGTTTTACGTGCACAGCTCGTGAGTCGTGGCGCCAGAGCAACTCGTGGGGAGACAGAGTGGAGGAGGAGCCCGCGCGCCCGCCCGGCCACGGCATCCACATGCACGAGAAGCTCTCGTCCCCCTCCCGCAAGAGGTGCTGCCCAGCCAGGCAAAGCAAGCCACCAGACTCATGCCTCATGAAACTCTTCCTAAATCTGCTCTGCTTAAGTCTCTGGGTGGAAAGCAGAATCTTTCTGTATTTTTTCATGAGTAGGCTCGTGCTACGTTGTCCACTAACTAAAGAAGTCTAGAAGAATAGTATTCACATTTACAGGAAATAATTGCCCTCCAGTGGCCTATTTGTTTTCTCTTAGTGAAATGGCATAGAAATGTTTGCTACACTGGCAGTTATTGTTGTCTAACTTGATTTTTCTCTTCTTTAAAAGAACAATAGCAGAATCCAAAAAGAAGCATGAGGAGAAACAAATGAAAGCTCAACAGCTGAGAGAAAAGTTACGTGAAGAAAAGACACTGAAGCTTCAGAAATTAATGGAGAGGGTAAGCTTTCTGTGATATAAAGGGCTGCTCTGCTGCCTTTTAGAAAAGGATTTTTTTCCACATAGTAGAGATTCGAACTAGTGGTGAAATGAAGTTGTCATCTCAGTCTGAGTTTACATAGTTATCACAGCAATTAAAAGAAAGCATTATTTTAAATCATTAACTTCTTGACTGTTTTATAGAAGACAATCTCAGATTCAGAGAATGTATGACGAGTAGAAACGTATTGCATGTATCCAACAGAAATGGTAAACTCACCAAACTGAAGCTGTTAAATTTAAGGCAGGCTTTGTGTAGGGCATGAAAATACTTTGTTACCATGAGGAAAGCCTTAAGGATTAGAAAATCCTGAGAAAAATTCAGGCCCTGTTGTCAGATGCTGTGTTAGTAAGGAATGGACTCATTCTGTGTAGGAGAAAGATGTGAGGAAATGGAAAGAAGAACTGTTAGACCAAAGGCGCAGGATGATGGAGGAGAAGTTACTCCATGCAGAATTCAAACGTGAAGTGCAGCTACAAGCAATTGTGAAAAAAGCACAAGAGGAAGAAGCCAAGGTAAGTGATTTTTTTCAAGAGGAACTATTTAATAGCTCTGCTTTTATAAATGTTGTACCTCAGAGTGCTCCTGAGTTGTTTGTGAAAGACGGTGCGGGTTAGATACGAACACGTGAGCCATGAAGCAGATAAATGCTGATGTCTAAATGATGCACTCTTTTCTAACGTGACTTAAAATTAATTAGCTGTTACTAGACATCATGGTGGGTTGGTGTGGGAGAAAAGATGAGTTGAAATAAAGAGTTGATTGTTATCTTGCTGCTTTTGTTCCTCACAGAGGGGTGGCATCATTTTTGGTGATTCCTAGTCCTCCTGGAAGGACTAGAAGATTTGATGATCAGTTCTCTGCTTTTCCAGCTCATTTTTCTTCTCCTTTGTTAAAAAGCCATTCCAGATCCAGCATTGTGTGTCCTTAAAACAGTAGTTGTGTTGCTGTGTTTTGTACCACTGATGTTGTTGAGCTGCTGGGGATAGACAGAGACCTGCAGTTAGCAGTTATTCTAAATTAAGTATGTTTAGTGCTCTTCTGACTTAATACAGAATTCCATAAGGCAATCACTAGATGGATGCTTTTTGGTTTGCTTCATTCATACTACTTTGATATAATTTTTAATGGTTTAACCTCAGCCAGCAGCTAAGCACCACACAACCACACACTTATTCTGCCTCCTGTCCCATGGGATGGGGGGGAGAATCGGGAGTGTAAAGTTGAGAAATCTCATGGGTTGCTATAGAATCAGTTTAATAACTGGGTGGGGAAAAATCAGTTCTAAGGAAAAGGAAAATAACAAAGAGAGATAAATGATAAAGAAAGAGGCCCCACACCAAATTCCCCCAGTTTTGTTGCTGCACATGTGCTGTGGTCTCGAGTATCCCTTTGGTCCCTTGGCCTTGATCCTGTGCAAGCCCTGCTCAACAATAGCTAAGCCATCCCTGTGTTTCCAGCACAAATCCGAGACATAGCCCCATCCTAGCTACTGCAGGAGAGTTAACTCGATCCCAGCCACAACCAGCATAAAAGAAATTAAGTATTTTATTTTAAAGGCTGCTTTTCCCAAGTGAAGTTACATGCATCCCCTCAAAACTGTTCCATTATATGATGAGCATGTATCTCAGCTGTGATGGATGCAGCTGCTCATTTGTGTTTCAAGATAAGCACAACAAAACTGATTGCGCTTTTTTCCTTAGTTCCTGTTTCTCTCTTGGATTAAAAGGATTTCTAGACTACCTAATTCAGTCTGCCATACATTGATTACTATTCCATTACATCAGTGTGACTTCTGTAATTATATTAACTAGATCACACTCGCCATAGTTCTGCAGATAAGCAGATGTTTCAAATATTGTGTGTGTTTAAGTGTGTGGGATCTGCTGCCTCATGAGGTCCTTGTGTTCTGGAAATCAAGGTTAATTGGGCCAGAAGGCTTTAGAGAAATAGCTGATGGGTAGGATAACTGCAGACCATGGTAACTGTTGCTGCCCAGTTGGTTATCTAAATTCCCAGTGCTTGCTTGTTTACTGACCTGTAAAATCCATTCTGTAGATGGATTCTAGTCAGTAAACAAAGTTACAAACATGATCCTACCTTCCTTTTTCATGATGTGTTTTTGTCTGTCCATATGTGTTCTCTTTACCTGTTTTATTTAGTGTATGCATTAAAGTTCTTTCAAGCTAACCTTTTCTTATTTTTTGTTCTTATATATTGCACTGTCCTGTGGTTGAAAAAGATAATACGTGTTCATGAAACAGGCTATATGGATAAGAAATATTAACCATGAGCCTGTTTGTTTTTTTCTTATTCATGCTATCTATACTTTCATTTTTTTGATCAGTAAGTACACATGTATTTAAAGTTAGCTCAAAAGCCCTGTTGGATTCTACTAGCACTTGTGTATTTTACTGATTCAGCCATCTGGGTTTTCACATTACACATTTTGTGACTGAGAGAATGGAGTGATGAAATCTCAATGCTGATAGAATTGAGAGAATTTTTCTGTATTTTACTCAAGTTTCTTGTTTCTCTGTTACAATTCAAATTTTCTTTTTATATTCTGTGGGCTGTCTTGTTTAAAAATCATTACCAAACCTAAAGACTTATTCTCAAGTTGGTGGTTTTCCAACCCGTTCTGGAGGAATGTCCCGCCAGTTTAATTATCAAGTAGATAATTAACAAATGCATTAAATTCCCTAAGGTGAAACCTATTTCAACTTCTTGGGTCTTTTCTTATGCTTTCTGATGGTGTTCAGGTCAATGAAATTGCTTTTATAAACACCTTGGAAGCTCAGAACAAGCGCCACGATGTGCTGAACAAGCTCAAGGAGTACGAGCAGCGCTTGAATGAGCTGCAGGAGGAGCGCCAGCGGAGGCAGGAGGAGAAGCAGGCACGGGACGAGGCAGTGCAGGTATGAGGGCTCTGTGCCTGCAGGGCCACAATCAAGTGCACCTTGGGGTTTCTTTTGGCTCTGCACATCTTCAAGCACAGTTCCTCTTAGTTCCTGTGTGCTCCATGCCTAAAAGAGCAGTGAGAATTCGCTTTTCCCTGGCTAGGAGCGCAAGAGAGCCCTGGAAGCGGAGCGGCAGGCCCGGGTGGAGGAGCTGCTGATGAAGAGGAAGGAGCAGGAAGCACGGATTGAACAGCAGAGGCAAGAGAAGGAAAAAGCACGAGAAGATGCAGCACGGGAGAGGGCCAGGTAATTTAGCAGTCATTTCTCTGGTTCCCTTCACCTTTATCCTCCCCAGCAAACTGCACCTTCTCTGTAGCAGCAGTACCTTCCTGTCTTGTCAGGTGTAGGATTTTTAAAAGTGGCATTAATAAGGATTCTTGATGAATGGCTTGAAAGGAGAAATCAGGTGAGTCACCATAGATTCTCTAGACTGTTTTTGTATTCCTTACATACATGCACAGTGTAAGTCTCAAGGCTGTATTTTATTATATTCGTCTTAGTTTTATTGCAGACAAGACCTTGTAATAATTTGCCTTTTCTGTATTTCACCTTAGTTTTCAAAGGCAACAAGTGTAATGTACCCATGTCCTCTCCAGAAACTTTTGGACTTACTGGCATCAATTTGATTTCACATTGTTGTAGACACCAAAGATTACGTTTGTGAAGCACACAGCCAGGAAATCAGGCTTCATTAATTCTGCTACATGTGAACTTCTTGGTTTATAGTTTTGCCCATAATTAAAAGTTTATAAAGAGGACTTCACATGGACTCTTCTCTCTCTTCCTTTTGAGCCAAACAGGAGGTGCAGAGAGAATAAATGTTGGTGTGTGAGACAGGTTTACTTTCCAGTCTGATGCAGTCTGATATATTCTGCTTGTTTAATTTACTGAATTCTCTTTGTATTCACCTCCTATTTCTTCCTCTTTTCATGCAGCTACCTTCCCACAAGCATTCTTTAAAACCTTGGTAAAAGTTAATGTTTTTTTTCTGTGATGGGTCTTTACTAATGGTTCTGGATATGTTTTTAATGTCATGGTTTGTTTTCTTCAAAATTGTCATGAAGAGGATTTTTTTCAAGTAAAATATTCAGAAATGTATTGATCACCTTTCATCTTCTGAAGTCCTGAGTGACATCATGGATTCAGCTTTCCATTAGATGTGTAATGAATTCTGGGCAGGATCTGTAGCCTTTCCTGGGGCTTCATGAACCTTTCCTCAGTATATTGAGCCAAAATCTCAATGAGACAGAGTGAGCTGGAAGGGATCTTTCAGTATGTTATTCTCATTTGGAAGTGCTTGAGGAAGAGTAGGACTAATGGAGGGTTTGGTTATGCTGTTCTGAGAAGATAGACCCTGCATGTGTAAGGCTTCTACATCTTCCTGAAATTTGAGGAAAGCCTCAAAGTAATCAAATAGCCAATAACTGCCCTACTGACATCTTTGTCTTCTGAGACGTTCTACAGTTAGATCCTACAGAAAATCTCCAGGCATGTATTTCCTTGCTCTTTGAGTTCAATCCAGAGTGAAATCTGCCCCATCCCTTTGTTGCACCCCATTCATTTCCTTGTGGCTTGTGAGGAGAAACAGTTTCCATTTGCCTTCTGTTGCTATTGTGTGTCAGCAAATCCCCTCTGTGTTTGTTGCTCTAACACTCCCATTTTCAAACCCTTTGTACTTGATATTGCAGTACCGTGCTTGCACTTGTTTTTCTTTTTTTTCCTTTGCCAGGTGTTGATTACTTGAGAGATTTTTTTCTTTTTTTCTTTTACTTTTTTATTTTTTAATAATTTTGAGAGAGTAGGAAAGAATGTGTGTGGTGTCTTACAATGTGATTCTGTTATATCAGGGTCATTACATGTCCCTAATAACAGTTCTGAGGTTTCTCTGCCATAGCAGAGTGAGGGGAGGACTCTGTGTCCTGGGTTTGAAGCTCAGGGGGGGATGAGCCTGACAGGAACCTGGCTGTCCTGTCCCTTCCATCCTGGATTGCAGTGTGTTTTGGTGGAACCTTGGGGGTATCATCTGGTGTTTTGCTGGGCTTTTTCCTGCTGCTAGGATTTGGCTTGTATCCTGAAGATTTAATACTGGCTGGAATGAGCAATTTTTGCAGTGTCTGCTTAAAGTTTCTTCAGTATAAGCTTTACTGTGTGCATCTGTTGGTGATTAAAACATCTGTATGAATGGAATAATGTACTTAAAATTGACTTTAAAAGCCCCTCTGTCCTTAACTTGTTCCCAGTAAAGTTTTAGTTGTAATTTTAAAGTATTTTGTATTCTGGAGTTGAAATCCACAATACAGAAAATGTTATTCTTGTCAGTAGAAATCATAAAACTGTATAAAATACCCTAACCATGGAAAAAGAATGCTTTTCAGAAAGGCTTGTACAGGAGTTGTATTGATGCTTTATAAATGGAAACCTGAGAATTTTGTTTCAAAGACAAAACATTATTAACCCAAAGTATGAAATGGTAATAACCTGTTGTAGTTTGTAGCATTAAACAAATGTAAAATTGCGGACTGAAAGAAACAGCTAAAATGAGCTTGTAGTTCAGTTTTCCTTTCTGTACCTCAGGGACAATAACTCATGAAATACCTAATGCTTCTCATCCATAATCTCCTCCTCACCCCTCCCACGCCCACAGTGATTGAAGAGTTCACTTTTTCTCTCTGAAAGAACAACTTTTAGTGCTTTTCATTTGATTTACTTCCTCTGCTGTCTTCTTTCCTATCCACTTTTGTATTTTCTGTCGCTTTTTGTTTTAAAAATGTTACTTTATCTGAGCCTGCCACATTTATGCAAGTGATTTTGGCTTTTTCTATCAGATTTCTCTTTAAAAACCCAGACAAACAGGAATCTACACGTGATGAAATCCATTACAGTTTAGATAATAGTTCTATGTCAGGCTCTCTAGTTTTGTCACTCAGGCTCCTTTAATTTTGGAATGCTTTTTGAAAAGCTGATGGCTTTGATTGACTCCTTCATAGCTCACTTTTACCCAGAGCCTTCATTATGTCTTTGGCACTTCAGAGCTGCCAGGCTTCTCTCCCATCACACTGTGCAAGTTTTGTTTGTATAAACAGCAGGAGTAGCTGACTTCCTTCTCCTTCAGGATTTAATTGCTCTTTGGCTTACTGATCACTAGGAAGTTGTTCTTGATTAAACTCTTACCTGTGGGTTTCTGCTTGATGCTCATGGTTACAAGTCAAGTTACACACTTTGTTCTTTCCTCTGAAAAAAAATCTAAATCTCTTCAACAAGGTGATGCACTTGGTCAGTTTTATCTGGAAGTCTCATTATTTAAATTTGTACCAATGAACATTTTATAGAGCACTGCCCTCAGTGCTGCAAGGAGTTTTTTTGATTTGTTGTCTACTTCTCCCCATTGGTTCAGTGCTGCAGCCCTTGGCTGAGGAATGCAAGTGGTGACAGTTTCACATTCATCACTCTTTTGTGGCATCTTCTTGACTATCAGTGCCCTGATTGGGACTGAGGTGTGATCCAGGTACTGCTACAAAGGTTCAAGTGTCTCTTTGTCAAGCCATTCAAATGAATATGTCTGTATTCTCTCTTACCTAAGTTGCTTTTGTTGCTTTTCCTTTTTTACTGAACAATCTTCATTTTTGGGTTTTCTTGTTCTGCATTCCAAACATAAATGTGTTGATATTATTCATGCTTTACATTGATACAAATTCTCCCTGTGCTTATTATCTTTTGGTTAGAGATCGAGAAGAGAGGCTGGCAGCTCTTACTGCAGCTCAGCAAGAAGCCATGGAAGAACTGCAGAAGAAGATTCAGCTGAAGGTATAAAAAGATACATTAGTTGAAAAAATGTCAATATTTCTTTGCACAGTTCAATTCCATTTGCTGTCGTTCAATGTGTTTTGTCTTTGTTGCTTTGTTTGTTTTCCATTCAGCATGATGAAAGTATTAGAAGGCACATGGAACAAATTGAGCAGAGAAAAGAGAAAGCAGCTGAACTGAGTAGTGGGAGACATGCTAACACTGACTATGCACCAAAGCTCACCCCCTATGAGCGGAAGAAGCAGTGCTCATTGTGCAATGTCATGGTGAGTTGGGCACAGGGAATGCTGCTGGAGTTGCAAGACCAACCCAAGCCATGAAGCTACAAGTTCTGCTTCACTCACTTGCACATTTACTGTATCCCTGCTCTGCTTTTGTAACAAGTGCATGTAGATGTAAAAGAGCTGGAGACTGTGGGCAGTGCTCAGTTATTGGCTGTCTCTGCTGAGAGAAGCGAGGACTCAGGAGCATCAGGTGGAAGAAGGTTGTTAAAAGATAGATTGAAAGCAAAGTAAAGAATGTGGTCCTTTACATAGCAGGCAGCTGAGCTGGGAACACCTTGTAAGATGCTGTGGATATTTGAATTTACTGTGAGTTCAGGGGCTGGTTGGTTAAGTGTTGTTGGGCTGAAGTTCACACAGAAACCACATCAAGCTCAAGAAGTTCTCGAATTGAGTTTGGTTGGACGCTTAGAAGTGTTGGACAGGAAAAGGAGTATTCTCTTTGTCTCCTCTCTTCCCTTGGTGTTTGATTTTTTGGTTGCTGTTGGGAGCCAAGGACATTGCTTGGCAGAGGCCCAGCCTCAGCCTGTGCCTGCCCTCCCTGTCCCAGGAATGGTGGGGGAGAGAAGCCCCAGCCCCTGGGCCAGAGCTGAGAGATCTCGTACTGATAACTGCTTTCACTGCTTTGCAGAGACTCTGCAGGACTGGAGCCTTATATGTCACTGAGCATTATTTCTCTTTAATTGCTGCATTAAGCAAGATTGCATGGGATCACCTCAGGCAGTGCTGGAACAGAAACTCGGGCTCAGCAGGCTGAAGTCTTGTGTACTCACTGATCATGCATTTCAGAATGAAACTCCAATATATGAAATTAGATTGAAGTGAAAATGAGAGGAGAGCCTAATGTATCTTTTAATCTATTATTCCACTACTGGCTAGCAAATAATTCTGTAATTTATTGTTAAGTCCTGCATAAAAGATGATTATGTAAATTAAGTTTTGTTACTGTGCTTGAATTTCTGAACATACCCCTGACAAATTGGCATGTTTTATATCATGGTTAAAGAACTGTTATTTATCCATGATGGAATTTGCAAAGGAGAAATAACTATGAAACTATTGTCATTACAGATTTCATCAGAAGTGTATCTTTTCAGCCACATTAAAGGGAAAAAACACCAACAAGCTGTGAGAGAAAACAGTAGTATACAAGGACGAGAGCTTTCAGATGAAGAAGTGGTAAGTTTTGTAGAATTCTTCTATATTACTTCTGGTTTTAAATGCCATTCAGCTGCCTGTGAAAGCCTTGAAAAAGGAGTTGAACAAGACTGTTTCTGTTAGCATGGGAATCACAGCAGACTGCCAGTGAAAGGAACAGTGCATTCACATACTGCAGGCAATTGCCATTTGAAGTTGTTTCTTTATAAAATGTGATTAATTGCTTTTCTGTTAATCAAAGGCATTTTTCATGTCACTACATTTATCTTTTCATCCTAAAAATCTTATACATTAGTTGTCACCATCCTGCTAGTATCTTTGTTTCTTCTTGTTGCTTAAAATCCCTTAGTCCATTTTAGGTGAGCAGATGTGCTATCCCATGCATCAAGGTCCATAATGCTGAAAACCCTAAGATTTGAAACATTTTGGTATTAATATTGCTAAGAAGAATAATGTTTTTTCAGTAGCTTCTCTAGAAGAGTTGGCATTTAGGGTGATTTTGAGGAAGCAGAGGACATTATATACTATATCAAGAGACTATTCTTTTAATGTCTCACCTAATTTTTTGCTGCTGCTGCCAGAATTCAATTAAGTCAAGGCCTTTTCTATGAGCATTTGGGTTCTGCCCCATCCAAAAAATCTGTGAATGCCCCTGTATTATATCTGTTAGGAGGAAATAGTGTGCAAGTCAGTTCTTCAGCACTGATTCAGATTGAACTTAATTGTGTTTGGAAATCTGTTTCCAGCCAAGCTGATTCAGGTGACACCATCCAGTAGTTCTGATTTTTTCACTTTCCTTCACAGTTCTTTTACTATTTTTATTTACTGAAATCTTCTCTTTGTTTTCATCTTCTTACATCTGGTTTTAACGTATTTTCCTTTTTAAAAAGTTTCAGAGGATTAGATCTCTGAAATACTGAAATCCACAGAGGTGGTGATCACTGGAAAAGCAGAAAAAAGAGAACTGGAGAGGCACAGTAGTCTGGAGGAATAAATGTTTGTGGAGTTGCACATTCCTGCCCCTTCCCAGATGTAATGAAACTACATAAACTGGTTTCTCAGTTTCTTTTTTCCTCTTGGATGGTGGTTAGTGGGAGTTGTGTGGTTTTGGATTTGCATTTGAGGTGCCAGGTTTACCATGTGAGAAATCTCCACACTGCACCTGTTTGTCTGGAAATAGCAGCTGTGAGATTTCCCAGAATCTGTCCTGTTGTGGGCAGTCCCAGGTACTGATTGACATTTTCTTGGATCTCTCTGGCCTGTCCTGGTACACTGGTGACTGAAGTGTGGTTCTTGCTGGGCAGCTGGCTCAGAGGAGTCTGCAGGAAAACTGTGAACTGGATTTCTTTGTGGCTGGGCATTACAGGCTCTCCACATCTAAATTAATAGCTGAATAATTCCAGTTCCTGGAAAATGGGAACCAGGAACTGGTTTCAGCAGCATTTGCACCCAGCTGCAAAGTTCCACTAGAGGGCACAAAGATCCTGATTTTTGTGCCTAAGTCCAGGGCTTCTCAGTAAAACATTCTGATAAGAACATAAGATCTAGATGAAGGTTAATATATGTATTTCTTGAATAATGCTTAGTACAGTTGATAACAGTTTTAACTGAATGAACACCTTGAGAGTTATTTTAGCAGATTCCCATATCCTTAATCAAGGTGGTGCACAGTATTTGGCATACTGGCAATGTATGGATGCTTCCATTGTTTGGTATTTTATATACTATTTATGGCTATGTTTTTCTTAGTCCAAATATAAAATTCTGAGCTATGTTATCATAACCTGAAATTTCCTAGGTCTGGGGCCTTCTCTGCTTTTTATTACTTTTTTTTTAAGAGCAGTAGTAAGACACATTGTGGATGTGGGCACTATAAAGTAGGAAAACAGTTTTCCTAACCAGAGCAATCTGCTTTGTGTATCCCTTTATTCAGCATGCATAGTTAATGGCAACCTCACAACTGAAGCATTCAGTAACGTCTCAAGTTTTGAAATACTTGTGAAAAAAATTCCCAAGTATTATGCAGAAGTGTACCCAGTGAAGCTCTGTAATAGTCATAGTTATTTATTTATCACTATTTTCAATTTTTCAGCCAGTGAAGGTAAGTCTAGTGAGAACACACTTGTGCTACTTAAAGTTATTACTTGTCATGTGTGATGTCTTTAGATTATATATGTCTTGTCTGTGACCCTTCTTTTTTGACATAAAAGATTTTATTTATATCACCTTTGACCTAATAAAATTTCACCTTTAACCTTGTACACTTGACACCTCAGATAACTTACTCTTGATCTTTGACTCATTTTGTGTTCAGCCTGTTCAGTATATTAGGTAGCTGCCTGGAAAGAAAGCTTTAATAAAATTCTAATCTGATCATAGAGTTTCCTTACTATTACTTGTGAAATCACAGGATTTGAAATACTTCAGTTTTGTCCACATTGCTACCTCAGATTTAGGGTCTCCTCTGATTTAGGTAAATGATTATATAATTTCCCTTCACACAGTAAGGAATTTTCTTGGTTGATTTGACTGTGAGCAAAAAGTTAAAAACTTCTTAATGGTCATGGATACTGATTCCTCTGGGCTAGGTGGGTGGTAGGAATTGATCTTGCTAGAAATAAAAAGAAGCTGATGTACTCTAGGGGTTTTCTCTTTGCTGTAGTGTCTATGAATTCTGTAATTTTAGAGACATTTTCAGAGGTAAAAGCAGACTTCGTGTTGGAGCAATGTCCCACTGGTTTGGCATTGAGTGCTTATTGTGCTTAATTCCAGCATGTCTGGTGCAGGAGCTGACAGCTGGGATTAGACCATCAGGAAGGTGAATTCATTTGTGAATTCAACATAAATTGATGTGATGTGAATCACACAAAGGATATAGTTTTGCTATGAATGAAGATACAAAAATGAAAAAGCATGAAGTTCTTTCTCAGACTGTGTGGCAGCTTCATTGCACTTGGGGCTTTATTAGTCTCCAGGTGAAACAGTTGTGGCTTTCTCTTACAGCAAAGAGCTCTTGGCTTTCTAACAGTGGTTATCCTGTAAAAGCAAATTAAGTTCTGTTCACATAGATTGCTTCCTTTGTAACTTTGCTTTTGTCTGGCCTCTTATGGATACATTAATTCACCTAGGTGGTAAAACTTGCAGCAGGCTAAAATTCATCTTCAGTGTATTTCTGAAGCTTTCAGTGCTCCCACTGCCCCACACCATTTCAGCATTATCTGCAGTGCAGTAAGAGCATCCTGCCTACATTATCTCTGTGCTCAAGTGCCTGGCTGCTCCCATCAAACTCTCAGCCTCTCCTGCTCTTGCACTGCCATTTTCTGTGCTATTGATTTCCCGTCCCCTCTCTCAACATCCACCTTGCTTTTAGTTCAGCAGAAGATGTAAACAGTGTAAGCAATTTGCTTTCATTGACTTCACTGGAATCAATTAGTATGTTGGTAGTCCTGACTAATTGCTTTGCTGAATTAAATAAAGCCTGTGTGACACAAAGGCCTCGCTGAAAAGGTGCCTGCAAAAGCCATAGGACAACACCTGGTGATTTCATTAGGCTGAGGAGTCTCTGCAAGGACCTTGTAGAGGTTTTCTCCCACTTGTAGCTCCTACAGATTCACTTTTATGCCCCTCTGCTTTCCCTTTTGTCTTTGTCTTTCTTGTCTCTCCTGGTTTGTTTGGAGAAATACACCCAAGAGCTGCCTTTGAACCATTGTCCCAGCTCACTCTGCATCTCCTGGCCTTTAAATGCCATGGTTTAAAGGGACTTTCAGAATATAAATCATTTCATTCCATGTGGTCTATGAATGTTTCTAATAAGTGAAAAGCTCTTCTAAAGACCAGATGCAATAGATAACTTGGCAGGGCTTAGTTAATTTATATAAGGTGCGTGCTACAATTTTATATATTCCAAAGAAGGATGGAGGAATATTAATGAACTGTTGTTTGCCTATGTGAAAAATGTGCTTTTTTTTATCAGGAGAGAAAACTGCTTCTATTGTCATTATATAAAGGCAACAAAGAACTTCTAAGAGGTGTATTTAGATCAAATGAAAACATAATCCCATGATGGAGCAGAGAGGTGATGATTGTCTGAAGACTGACAGCGTTAAAATGTGAGGATTTATAGAAAGACCTGGTTGGGTGAGCCCACCCACGTTCCTTTAGAAAAAGCTGCTGGCCAGTGACTAAAGCTGCTGTGGAGTGTGGCTGCCCAGCTGGCTGGGGCTGCAGTGGGAGCCTGTGCTGGCCCAGCTCTGATTTACAGAGTGCCTCCTGTACTGAGCTGCCCCAGGCACAGGCAGGGAGTGCTGGGAGCCCGAGGCACAGCTGGGCTGGTACCTGTGCTGTGCCAGCCAGGTGAGCTTTACAGCCAGAGCTCGTGTTCACTGCACTTGGAAGTTCTAAAAGATTTTTAGATTTTTCTTTTTCTGAAAGAAATCGAGCTGTTTTCCTAGAGACTAGGAAATTACTGAGGGAAAAAGATGTAGGAATAGTTTAATGTCTGACCCTTGCTGCTCTTCATCTGTATTTACAAGGAGCTTTCTTGTCTGGACACGTGGTGGTGCTGGGATTTCGCTAATTATTATTTTTTAAATAATTGTTTTCATTACAATTCAATTATAACTATTGTTTTATTGCTTTAGCCTTTGCAGTATTGAAAAAATGCTTTTGTTTTCCTCTGAATCAGAGCGTTTTCAATTTCTTGTATTTAAATGAATAATGGTTTTATGAACCCCTTTGGTAGCCTAAAAGATTTGATTAAGCAAAATGAAAATAATACTAAGCATGGTCACATTTTTAGTTTCAGCAAATAGAGGAGTTTGAAGTGTTTATACCTGTGGGTATGTGGTTTTAAAAATCATTATACACCATTAATTATTCTCTTTTTGATTCTGGAACATTCATGTGTATGTTAAATGCCCATCTATCTTCACAGAATCAGACAGGTTTGGGGTGGAAGGGACCTTAGAGCTCCTCCAGTGCCCTGGGCAGGGGCACCTTCCACCCTCCCAGGGTGCTGCAAGCCCTGTCCAGGCACCTCCAGGGATCCAGGACAGCCCCAGCAATGCCCAGTGTGCCCAGCCTTGCTCTTGCCCTGGTGTTTGCCCTTCATCTCTCCTGGCACCTGGCTGCTGCACTGTGAGCATTACAGCCCAGGGAGAAGAGCCTGAGCCAGCTCTGCTGGTGCTGCAGCCATTTCTGGGCTAATGCTGATACATGTGTTTTGGTCATATGTAGAACAATATTCCTGTTTGCTTTATCCACACACTTCCCAGTAAATTCATTTCTTTTCTTGGCATCTGATTGTAGTTCTCCAACAGTAGCCCATTTTTCTTCTCTGTTGCTCAGGGGAAACAATCCGTAAATCACTTGCAAACAACATCTCCCCATCCCAGTAAAGCCTCAGGTTCTGGTTGAGTTGGCTTTACTAAGTTTTTTTTTTCCTGAGGAAGGAAGGATTTTTTTTTTTAGAGCAGAGTTGTGTGTTGCTAGAGGAGTGGAATTACACCAGGCATCTGTGGATATTTCATCCCTCGTGGATACCTGTGGTCCTTTCAGCCCAGAGCTCTGGCCATGTCATTCTGCTGTGAATACTTCTGTCCTGGAAGACATTGTCATGAGCAATCAATGATTATAAAGTCTAATCCATGTTGCAGCTTGCAGAAGGTCTCTCAGAACCCCATACATCAATTCTGGTTTTTTATACTTTACATAGCAATAACTTCTTACCTTTAATTTATTATAAAGTGTTGTTTTTCTGGGAAAAAATGGACGTGATTAATTGTTTATTGGCTGTGCCTTTAATTTTGATAGATCACTGCCAGCAGCTGCACCCTTCCTATTTTTGGCTTGGATATCTTGAATATTCACAGCCAGTAAAAAAGCTACTGCTGGCAGGCCCAAGTGCACTGTGATCCCCCCTTTCTCTGAGCTGTCCTTGCAGCCTGGTGATCATGTCAGTGCCTTCCAGCTTTCCTCCCCCATCTGCAGGGATGCTTTCCATGGCCAGGATGCAGAATTCTCATCCTCACACAAGAGACACCTTTACTTTGCCTTCTGTTCCCACATTTTGGAGTGACAAGTGGGAATGAGACTAAAAATCTGAAGAAATACTTAAAGCTCCTATTAAGAGTTTTATTTGTTATTTATCTTAGTGTCATTGAATCTATGGACAAGCAAGGTGACTGAAAGTGCAGTCTCTATTAGCAGGAAAAACAGTTTTTAGTTTGGGCATGCTAAAAAGCGGGATTAGTCCCTCATGGAAAAAAAACCCTAAATTCCAGATGTCAAGGAAAACCTAGTTGTACAATAAAAGGTCACTCTTCAGTTTTGAATGAATTATAAAATTTTTTCAATGCTCTCAACTCATCTTCTAAAGTACAGTCTGTCATAGAAATGTGAATAATTAAAATCTTGATTTTGAGAAAGTAAAATTGGAAAATTACATTATAACCAGTTTCTTACACATGTAGCACCTTTAGTAACGCTTATTCATTCATATTAATTAGGAATACCTTCCTTTTTATGATTCTTCACATTTTGGAGTGGATCATCTCTTGTGGTCCTATAATGGTATTCGATCTCTTTATGATGTGGAACTACTGATCATTTGTGTTTCAGGCTGTCATTGTTTAAAATTGAAGTGTGCTTTTGATATAACTCATAGTCTGCTTCAGCATCTGTTTTCCATATTAAATATTGTCCTAGGTTATGAGGAAAAAATAAAATAGTGAAGAGTTATGTTGAAACATAGTAAAATCATGAACAAATATTCCTGTGGTAACGTGATTTAGAATTGAACCTCAAAAAACCCTTCAAAGTTTGGCAAATATATCCCATAAGTGATTATATACCTAAGTAAGAAACCATTATTCCTGACATTGGTAATAAATAGTGAAAACATTTTTAAATTATTTTCTGCAGTTACAGAATATTGTTTATTTTGAAACAGGTAGAGATGTAAATCCAAAAGATTTAGGCTTCAGAATAGTTACCTATTGATTTCCTAGAATATATTCCTTATGTACCTTACCTTTGTGGAAAATACTCAGTTTGATATATATTTTTTATATTAAAATGGTAAATGAATGACAGCTATTATTATGTGATATAAGCCACTACAAGTTTTCAAGTATTTCTTTATTGTCTTCCTCATATTTATGTTTAATGCTGATGGGAGAGGGCAAGTAACAACAAGTGTTTGGAAGTTCTGAACACTGAATTTAGATAAATAGCTGCAGACAGATGTTTTTCAAGTTGCCTTGGTGTGCAGAATTGGGTTAGAACACTTATGAGAATGCCTTTTCTTTCAGAACTTGGGGATTCAAGGCTGGAAAGAATACAAAAATAACAGAATAACCAGCCTTATAGTTTTCTGGCATTTCTGCTTCAGTTCTGGCCAGAATCCAGAAATATAGAAGGGAATGAAAATGAAAAAATAACAGAGGAAAAAACACTATAAACTCTTGAAATTCAGCAAGGTCATTTTGGCTTAGTTTTGTTGGGTGCAAGTCCAATAGCCAGCAGGTTTTGCCCATCTGTGACTTGCTGAGTTTATAAATGATGCAGCACAGCCGAGGAGCCCTGGGTGGCACTGCCAGCCTTGCCCTGCCCGTGCTGGGCACAGGATCCCCTGCAGTGCTGCCTCCCTGCTTCTCTGGCTGCTGCTCCAGGGATTCCAGAGCTCCTGTCCCTGCCTGTGCTGGGGGAACACTGCTAAGGGAGGGCCAGGGATAACACAGGATGTGCAGCTGGGGCTGCCCTCAGCACCACAGCCAGGCTCTCCTTCCCCTCTTGGCTTTGCTGCAATATTGTCCTGCCTGTGCAGGCTTGCCCCAGGCAGAATTCATAAAAAGGCAGCACTCACTTAAAAAGAAAGGAGCAGGAAATAACTATTTCTGTTATGGTTGCCTCTAATTTTAGAAGGAGGGAGTTTTGTTGGGAAGAATCCTGTTTGGCACACTTCACAATTTAATAAAGTTCCTATTGATATTTTCTGAGTAGTGAAATGAATAGTAGCTTATATGTAATGCAGAGAGCCAAGAAGTGTCATAGTCAAAAAGATGGGGATAGAAACATGATTTTGTAGCTGTTTTCTGGTTTGATAAATACACATCTGAGGTTTCATCTGCCAAGGACAGATCCATGGATGCTCTTGCTGTAATTAGGACACTAAATGGGGAGAGCTGCTGAAGAGTATTGGTCTTGTGAATGGCTATTGTATGAAGAGGATGTCAATTGGGAAATTTCTTGTCCAGCTGCTGTATTTATACAGATTACTGAGGTTCAGAATCTGGTTTAAGGTATGGTTTTCCTCATCCAAGCAGAAGTGAACCCTGCTCAGCTGCATAGAATTTCAGCACTTTGTAGCATTTGCTGTACTGTCCATGGAAAACTTTGCAATTATGTTTGTTCTAGAGTCTGAAAAAAATTGCTTTTGTTTCAGGGGATATTGATTATAATGCTGTTATCCTTGTAGTATAAACATATCATATAAGAAACAGAGAAAACATTGGTTATAAGAAGTGCCTAGTCAACTAAAATTATCAACTTCAAGATATGAGATTAACAGGGTAGATTTTCTGGTTCAGGCACTTGAAGGGGACTAGGCAATAACCAGCAGGAATGTGACTTCAGGAGTGACCTTATTAGCTTTAGCTTTAATGGTTTTGGCAACTCAATTTCTCATGTAGTTTGTAGATGAGGCCCATCTGTTGCATTTGGAAAGCTTCAGGATTTTCAGTGACTTGACTAAAAGACAGAAGAGTTGAGAATGGAGGGACAAGAAAGGAATAGCAGAGACATTTTTTGTAAATAATCAAATTTCTGTCTGCTTTGCAAAGACTGCAGTTTTACATGGGCATTTAATATTAGTCTTTATCACTTTGTAAGTAAAGTATTGAAACTTATACAGACATTTATGTCAGTTGTTCTAAAAATTACTTCAGTATTCTATAAAAATTTAGATGTTCCATGTTGTTGTCCAATAACAACGTGTCTGTATAAAATGCCATTAAATATCATGTGGTGGATGTTTACTACCTTACTTATACTTCATGGCTTTTTCAGCTGGAGACTGAGGTCTCCCCCTGAGACAGGTACAGGATACCTTGGGATTTTTAACAGTAGTCCTTAGCTTTGGAGAATGCATGAAAATAACACAGCAGGGAAAGAGCAGGAGTATTTCTACTCTAATGGTCACTGAGCCATCATCACATGAGCAGAGAGGAGCAGATACAGGTAATCCCTGTTAGCATTCAGTTCTTGTTCCTTTATTTTGCAGCTGTACATCCCAGCACACAACAGTGCCTGCTCTTTGTGGCACAGATTCTGCCACCTTCACGAAAGCTGAGACCTTCCTTTGTGATGTTCCTGACCTCAGCTGTGCAGCTCAGAGCATGGCTATCAAGTATGAAAAATGCTGGCAGAAATCTGATATGGAATGGCCATTGTAACTGGCTCTGGTTTAATCCTGAGATAAAAGGTATCTGGTAGGACCGAATCAGCAAAATTTGTATATTGTACATCAGCCTTCAAAACCGAGCCTCAGAGAAATTGCACAGCTAAAATTGATAGGGATGAAACTGAAACCACACTGAACATTTTTGGTAGGGCTGAATACAGGTCATAATGACAGCAGCTTCCATTAGAAAAGATCCTCTATTTAGTAATGCTTTGCATTTATAATGGCCTGAATTCTCCAAAGATCTGGTAGTTTACCAATATCTGGGGATTTGGGGCCAGAATGTGCTCAGTGTAGCACAGGACCAGATCAGTGTTGACTCTTCATGTTGCCATAAGAAGAAACCCTGAATGCTCTTAGGGAGAGGATAAATTAATTTAGTCTCAGAAATCCCAACTGCGCTCAGCATTTACTTAAAAGTGAAAGGCTTTCAGGAAGAAGTGTCCAGATTACTCAGTTATCCTGCATTACATTTATTAGAAATACACCCACCCCAAATTGATGAGTTTTATTCTTAAAGGAAAGGATGACAAAGGTTTGCTTTGAAAACACTGCACTGGTCTCACTCCCTTTTATGCTCTGATGGTTGTTATTTTTGTGGTGTGTTCACCTGCCCTACTATGGCTGTGCAGGTAAAATTGCTCATGAGTTTAATTATTTAAAGGTTTGGACTTCCTGTATTTCAGTGTGACTCAGTGGATTCTGAAACCTTAATTTTTTCAGGTAACTGGTGGGAGCTTAAGAAAACCCAGGGATAAATATTTTTGCCCTGCTCTGGAGGGTGATGTAGCAGCAGCTCTCCTCAGGTGCCAGTTGTCACCCAACACCAAGCTAATTGTTATTCTTGTTTCACACCTGAATGGTGTCAGTCTGCCCATGGTGATAATCCCAGGCTTTGATCTGTACCTTCAGAAAGTGATTGTTTTTGTGGCACAAGGTATTATTACTGTGGTCTGACTTTAATGAGCTGTATGGATGAAGTCTGATATTAATCCACACTGCCCCGTGTGAAAGCTGAGAACGCTGAGAACCATCGTGCACAGAGGTGCTCGGGTTCCTGTGAACAAATGTGTGCAGCCATCGTGGTGCTCTCCTGGCCCACAGCCTGGGCCATGAATGTGCTTGCTGAACCCTACAGTTCTCTTCAAGTCAGCAGGAATCACACAGAAGGTGATGAGAAAAGAGATGAGTGTCTGTGCAGGGGCTGCAAAGCTTTGTCTCCTTGCTTTGTGCCCTGCACAAGAAGTGACCCCGTGGTCACAGCTGTCCTGGTGTGGTGTGGTGGCCATCCCAGAGTGCAGTGGGACTTCACTCTGCTGTCACTTAGAAGCAATGACAGTGAAGATGTGCAGAACCAGAATCCCAGCTGCCCTGTTGAAGGAAGAGGTGGAGGTACAGTAACAGCTCTGTACTCAGTTCTGTGTGTTAGCAGTGCTGCATCCCACTGGACAGACCTGAGGTAGGCTCCTGGAGGTGCTGGGCTGTGCCTTTGGAAAGCAGGATGTTCCTCCTAAATCCCATGGAAATCATTCATCAATTCTTTCTCAGTAGACATCACTGGCAGCTAAGCAGCAGTGCCAGGCTCTGCCCTGAGAAGTCCTTTCCTTTCTTAACACTGTCAAACTCCAGCCCACCTGTAAACTGTACAGTTTGAACCTAAGGACTGGATTTCTGGTTTTAAAGAGAAAATTAGTGGAAAAGGTATTTTGAAGTGGCTGTTAAGGGATACATCTCTCTGAGGAGACAAAATTGAGCTGTGGGTTCATAACCAGGACAGGGATGGTTTATTCTGCAGTGCAGCAGCTTGGTGGAGAACAACTCATGCAATGCACTCCTGCTCCAAGGGCACAGCCTCTGCAGACACCCTGAGAAGGTTTTCTTTAAAGCACTTCTTGCTTAAACTAAATGGAGACTATTGAGGGCAGGAAAATGCTTAGAGAAGCTGTTAAAATCACCTTACAATGGCTGTGGCAGTCCCTAGCAATGTGTATGGTTTGAACAACTTGGACAATTCACTGAGGAAACTGTTCAGGTGTGCTGGGACTTAGCCAAGGTAGGCAGAGGAGCAAAGGGAAAGTCAACATTGCCTTTAGAATTTGCTTAGAGGATAATGTTGCATTTCTTATGTCCAGTGCTCAGTAGAACTAGTCCTACTAATTCAGTATTCATTTTGCATTCCTGTGATTTAAATTAGGTATTTCATTTGCTGTTTCCACCAGATATATATTCCTAGGTTATACCATGCAGCACTGCTTTCCAAAAACTAAATGGTCTTTTTCCAGGAAATCTCACTGAGATTTATTTTATTTACAACAGGCACAGTACTTTCCTGAATCAATGAAAGAATATATAGGTTGTTTTCTGGAAAATACAATTTTTTATAAAATATACAAATGTTATCTATAGATTTTGTCTATGTCTTTTATCTAAATCTTTGTCTATAAATTTTTTTAGTACTTTACCTTTTACTTTGAATTTTAAGGGTACTTACCGAAAGGGAAGGAATAACCACGTCTGATTGTGGCCATAATAATATTCAAGGATAAATTCTCCTAATAAGCCATGTGACCTGTACTTTATAATAAGTTTGGTGTTTTGTAAGAAAACAGGTACAAGCCTCAGTATTTTAAAAATTGTGTAAATGCATTATAATAACTGGCATTGAACTGGTTGTTTAGCATTTATTCTGTGGGGAACTGAAATTTTACCAATATTTTGCTTAAATTCAAGTTTTTTAATGTGAGAGGAAAAGTAATAGTTCTGTTAATAAATGGTAACGTTGTAAGTAGTGAATAATAAAATACATTTCCATATATTTTAATGAAGGTTAAGACACATTTAGATTTTGATGAGGAATTAATATAAAAACCAAAATTAACTTATTTAATGTGATGAGTTATGTAGGTAGGGCAGGTTTCCTGTAGCAGCTTGGAGGAGAGGGAGGATGTCAGCTTGGAGTCCATACTTGTTAGGTAACAGTTTCTTGAAAAGAAGGCACAGTATTTATTGTTCTTCTTTCAATAATTTTTCTCCCTTTTTTGAAAACACACAGCTTGTTCTCTCCAGTGTGAAATAATCTCTTTCCCAAGATTTATGTTAAAATTTGGCTTCATTTACATAACCTTCAGTTAAATACTTACCACTCTTTTTTTCCTGGGAAGACAATGGATGATCTCCATCATATACTATACCATTAAATATTACTTCAATACTTTCTACAGGAGCACCTGTCATTAAAGAAGTACATTGTGGACATTGTGATTGAGAGTTCTGTTCCTGTGGAACCATTAAAGGATGGAGAGGAGAAACAGAAAATTAAAAAGAAAGCCAAAAAGCTAAAGGCACGGATGAACTCCAGGTACCACAAATTTCTTTTCTTTTTTTTTTTCTCCAAGTTTTGTTCTAAACTTTACCTTCTGTCCTCTAGTATGAGTGCAGTGGAAGGCTGAAAAAAATGTAAAATTATTTGCTTTGAGAGTGTCTTGAAAATAATACTGATGAGCCTAATTTATGGCCACTTTCTCTGATTGAGAAAGAAAACTGAATATCGATCTGGAGCCCTTGGTTTCACCTGTTAAGAGCTTTTCTCATAATTGGATGCCAGTGCCCTGCCAAAACTGTAGCCTCTTCTAGCATACAATAGCATGTTTAAATTTGTGTAAACCATGCCTATTTTTCTTTCTAGCTATTGATTTTTAAATGAAGTATCAAAGAAAATCAATAGTAATCAACAAATAGAAGTCAGCCTGCTGTAGTGTCAAATCCCATGACTAAATTTAATCATTTTTTGTTGCCTGTCACAACAAGAAGAAAGTTAAAAATATCTTAAAGTGGAAAGTGAGTTGTCAGACGTGCAATTTGTTTTTAGTCTAAAAAGTGACATCTGCAAATTGGTGTGAGTGCAGGACATCATTATATCATGAGCTGGCAGTCACTCCTCGTGGCTGAATGGTCCCCAGCTCAGGATGCTCAGCTGAATATTGAAGCTTATTTTTGCATTTCTCAGCGAGGTAAGAGTCATTGTTACATATTTTCTCTGCCTTTTTAAGCAAGAAGTGTTTCAAATAAGAGAGAAAAGCCCACCCTGATTTTTAGAGCTGCAGTAGAAATCATGTTTTATTAACTCCTAGCAGGCACATCAGCCTTCAAAAACACAACACTTGCAGTGTTACTGTTTCTGACTGCTCTCCTCTTTGCATGAGCAGATCCAGTAGCTGGATATCTCTGCTGGAACTGCATAATGTTCTTCAGGTTTCTGCTTGCTCAGGATGCAGAGTTATTCATGTGACCTGTTGATTTAATGCAGTTACTGGGTCCAGTTTTAATTATTTCTCCAGGGCTGCTTCTGTTGAATTTAGTCAAAGATTTGTCAGACCTTGGAATGCAAGCTGAAATAATAATTTATTGTTGGCACAGATAGGAAAAAAACTTTTTCAGAACATTTTGAGTTTGTGTGTGTCAGACTGCTGTGTGAGTCAGCATATTCATCGTCAAAAATTGTGATTAAAACAGAAATCATGGCCATCATTTTACAGCGGTGGTGTACTAAAAAAATACAGTGCAAGTTTCAAAATCTAAATTACATTGAGGAGACATGAAGTTCATGTTCATTGAGTTTGGTTTTACTTTTAAAGGGTGGCTAGAGTTTCCAATGGCCTTGCTATCCTTGAAGATAACTCAGAGTTAAATAGAAGATTTTCTGGTGTTAACAAAACACTTACTAATAAAAATGTCCAGTAGCAACATAGAGATTTTTTGATGTTGCTAATTCAGAGTTTCATAGGTGTTAGCAGGTACTAAAACGTTGTGTAGATCATCTATTTGCAAGTCTTCTCTAGGAAAATAAATAGTTACAACAAATGCCCTTACACCTCAGCACTTGAAACGTCACATTCATTTCAGTTTCTAGGAAGCTGTGATATTTTAAACTGGAAAAAACTAAGAACTGCAACCAAATAGGTTCCTGAGTTTCCAGATCTTAAATCACTCTTGCAGTATCAAAGCAATGAAGGGCAGAGGTGAATGAGGGGACAAATGGTGATCAATGGGATATAAGATGTGTTGAGAAGTTTCGTTAGTCTTATTAATTATATTTATAACCCTAAGCCATTTAACTGGTGCTATCAGTAACAGCTGATATATAGGTAAGTAAATTATCTCAGGTTATCAGTGTGTGCTGCTAGCAGGAGGATATTTGGATACTCACACAGGAAAAGCAGGGTTGATGAAAGCTGAATGGAAGCATTAGAGCTGTGCTTAGCAGTGAGTTGGTCCAGGCTTTGCAGGGCATTTCAAACACTGCAGCCATGAGCATTTGGTAACAGGGTTTTGGGGTAATAATTCACGTTTGACTGACTTGTCCCTACAGAAGCTGAAATGTGTTGTTTCTGGCTAAGAAGGCAAAAGGTTAATAAAGGAATCTCACCTTCATGTTTAATACTAAATTCAGCTGTGATTAATGGCTTTATTAATGACCCACAAATCAGAGCTGGTGGTGATGTAACAATATTTGTGTGGAGCATAAGTTGGAATGGTGAAGAAAATGAGAAGACAATCAGAGTAGCTTTGGGAAACTTGAGCCATTTGGGTGAACAGAAAATCTAAAGAAAAGTTTGATCTATGTATCTGAGAGAAATGTATCTGCATCACTGCAGTGCCTGGATTAGCTTTGCTTTGTGTGTGTGTCAGAAGTGGGTACAGGATTGTCACTGGGGGTCCTGCCTTGCTCCAGGAAGGACTCGTGGTTTGCACCTGTTGGCACAGGCTGGCTGCAGTGAAAACAAGCAGTGGAAAAAAGTCCTGTCTCCCTCTTCCTGCTTTTTGGCATATGGCCAGTGTAAACAATACTTTTAAGGGACTAAAGAGGTTGTGTTTCTGTTTCCAGCAGTAAAGGAGTCATTGGTGGAGGTGTTTCTGTGCTGTTTGCCTAACATTCATTATGCTACACTACAGTCAGTAGTTACGTAAAAAATGCTCCTGTACCTGCAAATCAATTATTTGTCTGTTAATTGTAATCTCTGTGATGTACTAATCTGGTCTGCACTACATGTCTAAGTCATTAATATTTTATAGAATAATATTACTTATGTATTTTTATCATAATATTATATAGCATTATATCATTAATAATTTTATAATAGGCAGTAGATTACTACAGTTGTGTATATCACTTGTGAAATTTTCTACCATTTGACAGCTTAAATACACCTTTTGTGTACTGATGTCATTCTAAAGTAGTCATGTTAGTTACAAATTGTTAATGGCTAATGGCCAGTAGTTAATCACCAGTGGATTATGGATTATGGCAGGGCAGCATTGACAGAAATGCTGTGCTTTACTGTGAAGTAGAAAACCCCAAAGGTTTGAACTTCCTTGCTCTCTTACATCCTGTACACTTTAGACAATAGTCAATAATAATGAATATTTTCTTCTCCAGGGCAAAGGAATATGAGAGCTTGATGGAAGCAAAAAATGCTGTGTCTGATTCCCCATTTAAAGCCAAGTAAGCATTTATCTCTCTGTATTTTAGACATAACCTTTTTTTCCCTGTCTGTCACAGAAGCACCCCTGAAATTTCTGGTGGAGCAAGTGTGGAAGGTTTCCCCTCAGTATGGGGCATTTTGCCATCCTGACTTACAGATCAGTCTCTGGTACAAAAGGTATTAGAGGTATAAACTTCAATAAATGCAGTTTTTTCCTGAAGACACTGTAAATCTTAACCTGTTCAAGTTGCAATAGTAAAGAGAACATATCTTTTTCTTATCTGGAAACAAGATGTTCCAGACTTAGATTTCAAGACTGATGGGTGAAGATTCAGCACTGGAATTCTGGGATTGGAAATCTTATGTTTGACCTCCATTTGGTCAGAAACAAGAGTTATTATGGTAGGAACACAGGTGCTTTAATGCCTGATGTCTTAGACTGACACTGAGCTTTTTAAAGAACAGACATTTTTATTGTCAAGGATAAGGCACAGATGAAAACAGCTGGATGGTAAGATTAAAACAACATCTGTGATCACTGACAAATTCCTTCTGCTTAGTTTGAAAGTGAAAATTGCTCAGCTTTTGTTTTCTGAGTCCATTGAAACCAGTTGGGAAAAGATGCAAAATATTTGGATTTCCAAAATTATTTTGATAAGGTCTATTACCTAAGATCTTAAAAGAAACTATACAGCTGTAGTTTAAGTGGAAAACAATCAAGAAATTGAAAAGAAGTGGAATTTCCTTGGTCCTTGGCAGAACAGGGAGGTTACCAGTAGAGTTCTGCAGTTCTGTGATGGTCAACATGTTCTCAAATGACTTGGAAAAAAGGGCCAGCAGTGAGGGGACAGCGTGATGTTCATGCAGGGATTCAGGACAGTAAGGACAAGAACTGGTGCTGAATGATAATTTTGAAGAGAGTGAATGAGCAGGCAGTAAAATGGCAGGTGAAATCCAATGTATATTGTGTGCTGCTCAATGGAGGGGGAAGACAGAACTCAGTTTTATCTTCACTTAAAAAGTGTGGGCCTTGCATTTGCAGATGGGATAGGTAGTTCCTGGAAAATATCAGCTCAGTACTCAGCAGCTCAGAAAAATCCTTTGTTAAAATTACTTAGAAATAAGGGACAACAGAACAAAGAATGTCATCAGGTACAAATACCCATTTCCATCTTTTGAATAGGATGTGGAGTTCTAGCTCTGTCTCTGAAGAGATAAACTACAATTGCTAAAGGCTCAGAGATAGCAGGAAGGGAAATATGTAATGATTTCAGGTATATCTTAAGTACTAGGAATAAGTGAACTAGTACTGCTCCTGGAGGAAAATGTGATAATGGGAAGAAGTTCTTAATGGGGTTATGTTGTAGAGATCTACAATGTCCCAAATGGCATGGAAAAGATGGATGGTGATTGCTTGCAGTCCTTCTTGCTACCAGAATGAGGGAGCACAGGGGAGAGCTGGAGCCAGTCCTAGAGAAACCAAACCCAATGTCCTGAGTGCAGCATGCAGGGAGATGTAGGGAACTCTGCCAGCATTCACACAGGTGCTCACTGACAGCTTACCTGCATTCCTGCAGCTCTAGGGAAGCACCAAGAGACTCCTAAGCCAAAAGTGGGGAAACAAACAGATTAGTAAAGAGGATTATGCAGCCTGCCCTGTTCTTAGTGTTCCTGAGCCATCCATTCCCAGTGGGCAGATGGTGTGTGTGCCTTACTGGTACTGGGCTAGGGGGTCTGTAGCATCAGTCAAGGGGCTGGGGGCTCTCCGGAGCTGGAGTCAAAACCCCTCATCCTGAAATTGCAACAGCTTTCCAGACTGGGGATATTGTCTTCAGGCTGAGGTAGTAACCTGTACCAGATCCTGTGTATTTTGTGGTTGTTCCCATCACCCATGAACTGCTGAGGAAGGTGGCACTTTGTTCAATTGCTGGTGGTTAAGCAGTTCAGACCTCTTTGATGTACATACAACTAGCCTGTATGCAAGTATCTTTTACACAGGCTTTTCAAAAGCTTGGAAACTGCTCCTGGGTCTTAGATGTATTTTAAAATAATAAAAATCCATCACTGAGGTTTGACACAAGAAAATGACCCATCTCCAGCAGATGGCACACCTGCATAAACACATGGGAAGGAGTTGGCTTCGTTTTGTGGTCATCAGCACTTCCATTTGCAAGATTAATTTCATGGTGTATTGAGACTTGTAGTTTGTAGCTTTTCTCTTTTGCTTTTCTTTGCTGCTAGAAAATAAAAAAATTAGGTTCTAGTCATCAGAAAGTAGGAATGCATGCATTTGACTCTGAAGATATTAATGAGCTCTAGTGTCTCAGTGTTAAATTCTGAGATTATCAGTGATGGAACTTGATCAGTTCTGTCTCAAATGTAGTGTGAGAGAAACTCAGATTTTAATTTTTTAAAAATGTTTTCAAATCTTTTGACTGAACCTGAATTTGCAGTTTTCATTTTTCTTTCTGTAATTAATTGCTCATTTGCTTTCAGGCAGAATCTTCTGTTCCATCTGCTTTTTGTAGTTTCTTCCTTTAGTGCCTCCATTAGGGTCAAAGCCTTTTAGGTGTGAATAGTGATGGCCACTGTGTAGCTCCCAAAATATCCCAAAATAGCTCACTTCCATCATAGATCTGGGAGGTCTCTTTGCATTCTTCATGTAGAAACCTAGAGATCTATCAGCTGCTTACATCTAAATTTTTAAAATACAATTTCAGGTACCATAGTTACTGTTATTTCCAAAATTACCCAACTTTTTACCTGCTGTGAGGGCTTAAATATTTGTGAGCTTCTTTGAAATCAAGGGGGTAAAAATGGGAACTCAAGTCTGAACTGGCTTTTTAAGTAGGGGAGTGTCTGTGAGTCAACCAGAAGCCCATTTATTTCTATTAAGATGTGTTTACTTTGCACAACACATATTACAAAATGGAAGAAGAATAGGGAAATATTCTCCCTTTCTGTAAGAGAAAGGATGAGAGAGCAAGAAATTTTATGAGGCAAGAGTTTTAGCTCAGGCTGTATCTGTTTACATGGCACAACCTAGTCTTAATATAGAGAAAAAGAATAGGAAAACACAGAACTAAGTACAGTATCCTACTGAAGCAAGGCCAGCAGGAAGGGGAGTGAGCACAAAGAAACAAACAGGAGCAGGTCTGCAGCATTTTTACCTTGG
Source organism: Toxostoma redivivum (assembly GCA_013397375.1). Classification (NCBI taxonomy): domain Eukaryota; kingdom Metazoa; phylum Chordata; class Aves; order Passeriformes; family Mimidae; genus Toxostoma; species Toxostoma redivivum. The sequence goes on along the minus strand of VXBI01012414.1, from coordinate 84,565 downwards.
GAAGCAGTGCAGGCTCTCCCTGTGCTGCACAGGGGTTCTGAGCTGCCCTGTGCCTGCCTGGCACAGCAAACTGCTGCCAGCTGGAGCCTGCACAGCTCTCAGGACATCTGCACAGGAACTGGGACAAATCCCATCACACAGCCAAGGGGGTACAACTCCTAAAGAGTGCTGAATGCAGTCTTTGGGGCAAAACAAATGTCAAGACTTTCTGTCTTTGCCAAGGGAAGGTTTGATGTACTCAGATTGGAGTGGAAGTATACCAGTGAACACAAAATATCTTCTGACTTAGTGGACTGTGGAGCTTAAAAATGGAAAAGTTTCTTTTTAAATTCTGTTTAAAATGGGACACAATTTGTAGGTTTATTTATTTGCTTAAGAGAAGCAATGTGTTTTAGAATTAAATCAACATATCTTTCTTTTATGCTTCCTTGCTTATGCCACATTTCTTTATCCACTCTTCTACCCCCAAACTGAGAGTGTCTTCACAAACCAGAACCACTTATGGAATGCAACTTCTTATCTGATTTTAGTTCTTAGTCATGTTGTCAGTTGTTACAGAAGAAAGACAGAAACCAGAGTTAGTTTTTGGCAGGTAAAAAGGCTTTTTAGATCACCTTTAAGATTAGGCCACTTTAATATTATGAGACCACTGATTTCCTGATGCAACTGATAGACTGTTTCAGTGGTTCTTACTAGCTGAAGGTTTGCAGATTTATAAAACCTTTTGCACTAAGGAAGCACTGATCCCAATGCTACAGTGATAGCAACAAGCAGGCAGGCTTTGCTCTGCTGTGATAGACAGTGTGCATCCCTTTTTCAGTGGCACAGCACTGATTCATGGCTGACTGTAAATGGCCCTGAGAAATTCTTTCTTAGAAGTGACTTCTAAAACATGGCTGGGACCACTGGGGTTTCTAGTAACTGTGTAAAAAAATCATGTGCATTAAGGAGAGGGATGGGATAATTCCAAATATTGCCTTGTTTGGTAGGTATTTTGGTCTCTGAACTGTTTTGTATTCTTAGAGGGACATTCAAAGAAAGGACTGTGGACACTGTCACCCAGAGCAGCCAGGTGTTGCTCCCTGCCTTTCTCAAGTGCATTTGCTGGTTGGTCCCTGGTGGCACTTAGGTAATTTTGTCAGTGCTGGTGGACTCTTGGTGGCTTTGTTGTATTAATTCATATTCTCTGGGAACTGATCTGAGTCATTATTTAGTGTCCAGTGCACTAGGATAACGTGGCAAAAGGTGTGTCAGGTGTCCATCAGAGCACATTTTGAAAAGGGAAGGAACACATTTTAACCAAGTTAGAGGCTTATTTACATCTATTTAGTATTTTTTAATGCAGGGGTGAGACCATGTATTTCAGTGTTAAATATCCAGGTAGCAAAGTATAATTGTCATCCTTCAATACAACAGGGAAACTAAAGTCATGAAAGATTGCCTTGTGCCTGAAGGGAATTAGCAGGTTTGCAAGAGGAAAAGTTAATCCCTTGGTCTAATATTTTATCTAGTCTCTCCTCACATAACAAGGAATTGTTTTAATCTATTCTTTTTATTTACCTCTTTTTTTAACTGTAAAGGGATACTTCAGATAGTATGGAAATTGGAACCACTGTTCTCCTGGAAACAGACTGCAGTACAAAAAGAAGAGGTAGAAAAAGAAATATTATTTCCTGTAAGAGTCTGCTGCAGAGGAGATGAGAATGTAGTGTGAAGTTTGTTCTTTCAGAAGCCCAAAGCTAAATGTACAGTCTTTCATTATGATATATCAGTGTATTCACAGGATAAACTCACCTTGTAGATTTTCCTGCAGTGGTAGGCTTAGAGTACAGCTAGGCCAGATATAAGATATTATACCAAAATACTGATTACTGAGGAAAAAAACAGACACTCTCTGAAACTAGAAGTACTTGTACAAAACTTAATTTCCAAAATGTTGTGGAAACTGAAGAAGAGCCAGAGCGTAAATAAAATAAAATTCAGGTAAACTTTAAAACAAGATAAATACCAGGGGTTTGATTGAGCAGGCAATGGATTTCCTCTTCAGAGAATGGCTAAAACATTCTCATGGCAATGCAAAGAAATCTATTCAGAAAATAGAATTTCTAGGAATTGTTCATCATGTTCCAGATTTCCATTTCAAGGTGTGTGGAGCTGCAGCTGGTTTGTGTCTGGCAGTGTTGGGGGCTGTGTCCAGCTGTGGGATGTGCTCCCTTGGCACCCTGCAGCAGCCAGAGGGTGCCCTGTGTGCCAGACATGGATTGTAGTGCAGGTATGGCACTGGGAACATGGGGAATGTGGCATCTGGTTAAATCTGCAAGCTGGGTACATTGATTCTACTATTTCAAGGCTTTTTGGCTTTTTCTGGAGAGGAAATGTGGCCTAGAAATATTGACAGATCTTTTTCCTTTGGCCCATAAAATATGTTCAACCTGCTAAAAATATTTAGGCCATGTTAGAAACCTTTGATATGAATATCCCTTGTTTTCCCATTTGCATTGCAAAAAGATCAGATACTGAATTTGTATTTGCTGAACACACAATTTATTGGTTTACATTATGGGAATGTTCCAAGACAAATCAGGGCCTTACATCCTTCTGATATTTCTTCTGCATTCTGAATTATCCATTTGTGAGGAGTGCTAAAAGCTTAATAAGTGAGATGTAAATAAGGGAAAAAAATATTAACTTTCCCTTTTATCCTGCACAGTAAAGTTTCAGTCATTTATCATTCCTGTATGGCTTAGTACGCATTGGAGGAGTGAAAATTGGGCTACAGAAGGAAGACTAATTAATTGTCTTGAAATGTTTGGATTTGGATTCAATGATATTTCCAGAGTGCCTTGATCAGGTGTGGATGCCATGTCCCAGTAATCCCCAGTGCATACCAAGAGTGTGCCAGGAGTCCAGCATGGACAAAGAGCTCTCTTTTTCCAAATCCATTCATAGCAATGGCAAATTCTGCATCCAAGCACAAGTCCTCTTGCATAGACTTCTACTCCTTTGAAACAGTCCAAAAATTATTCTTATTTCTTTGACACGGCCAAGAAGTCAGTATGAAGGATATTTAAATAATTTCTCCAAGGTTCACTGGGTGGGAGGAGGCAGTTTTTATTTCCCTTCTCTTCCCCATGTGATCACACAGCATCCCTTGACTGGTTTTGGCAGGAGACTTGCCCTGCAGCAGGATATGAGGCTGTGAGAGGTAATTCTTTAATGTGGCAGAATTGGAAATTCATTCTTTCAGGTTCTTACTCTGTGATGCTGAACACACACTTAGGAAGTTTGAATTTTGGTAGAAGTGTCCAGAAAGACTTTTAGAAGAAATGGAAAGCTGGAAGCTTTTCCTGGGAGTTAGTACTGTCCAGGTTGTTTTGAAAGTGAGGACAGAAACTGAACGTGATGTTTTAACTTCTGGAGCATCTGAACAGACTGAAGAGAAAGGCACTTGTGTGAGTTGTGTCTGCTGCAGGCTCAGTGTAGTATGATTATGTTCTCTCTCAGTCCATGTGAGCAGTGTTTTCATAAACCTTACACATTTTGTATGCTGATGCCTGATGGAGATTAGGGAAGTGCCTTTCTTCAGCCTCTGTGGTTAATCCTGGTGGAATTCCATTCCTGTGATGTTAAATGAAGCAAATGGAAACCTGTCTTGCTGTCTTTTGTCAGATGAAGTTACAGTATAGGGTGGTGGGCTTTATATATGCTTTATTCATGGGATTTGGGTAGATATACCAAAGAAATCAAGTATTTTTTGCTTAATATGCTGAGATCTTGCCAAGGCAATAGCCATTCTAAATCCCACTCTGTGAGAATACTCTGCTTGTGGACTGCAGCAGTTCCACTTCTCATTGGTGCTGTGGTCTTTTGATTTACTGTCCAAGTCCTGCAGTTATTTGGGCTTTGGCTTTTGATTTTGTTTCCCATTTTAGCTTGTGGCTTATGGAGATAGACAGAGGTTTCCTCCAACCTCATTTTCCACAGAGGAAATAGCAGTGCAAAAAAATCTCATCAGGATGTAATCTCCTTTTATTTTTCTTGTCATAGAAAAATCCTGGTTGTATATTAGGCTCAGCTGACCAGATGATAAGAAGTCCAAGACTCAAAATTCTACAAATCATTTTTATTTGTACTTCAAGGACATATATGTATCTTCAGCATGTCTTGAAAGCTATTAATGAAGCTCCTAATTTTTTCAAAGAGAAGACACAAAGTGCCTGTTGTCTCTTGATTAAGTGGAAACTCTCTCTTTTTCCCCAAATTAATATTCTGATATTGAGGATTTTTTTTTTTAATATAATGTGACTACTGTGGTACATTCTCCAGCTATTCCATCTCCTACCTCACTTCTGGGAGACTGGTTAATGTAATCTTTTTCTTTTCCAATACTCTGTGGTCACTTTGTGAATGCCTTCTGGCCTTTTTGCACTGATATCTCCCATTCTATGACAAGCACTGTTACCCTTCCCCTTTCCCTTCCTGCAGACTCCTGTGTGTCGGCTTCCAGTGCCAGCAGTGTCTGCCACTGCTCCTGCTCAGTGACAGCTTTGTCCCATTTCAGTGCACATTGCCCAGGAGATGGAAGCAAAGGTCCAGCAAGCCCTGAGCCTTGTCAGACAACTCAGAGCAGCCAGGAGGGGACACTGAGTGAGGCAGTGTCACCAAACAAACCCATGGCAAGTACAGAGTGACAGCTCTTGCTGACTGCTCTGTCTCCAGCTAAGGGACCCTGGCAGCCTCGTCTCCTCTGCCTTGCTGCTCCCACAGAGCCAGAAGTGTCCACCTGCACAGTCAAGGCACAGAAGGATAAACTCTGAGTGTGTTTTGACTGCTGGATTTTGGACCTTAGGGTGAGAGGATTGTGCCCTGCACTGTGTATTTCCCCTCAGTGCCCTGCAGGAGAGCACAGGTGAAGAGCCCAGGTGCAGATGTGAAAATTGAAATGAAACCTAACCCATGTATGTATTTGCATTGCTTCCCACCTCTGCATTTTGGCTTCATTACTGACCCCTGCAATCAAATGCCCTTTCTGAGTAGGCTGCAAAGCCACTGCTTTTCTCTTATTCAAATAACCCTGAAGAACCATTTCTTTTATGATGCCTATAAGAAATCAGCCAAGTGGTCCTGCTGTTCCATTTCCCTTACTCATCTTAAATAGGGTGAAACCATTTGAAAATGAGGATGGCAGAAACTAGCAGGATAAGCTGTGGAAGGGGAATAGGGAAACAACAGAAACAAATGTAGCTCATAAAGTACCTTTATGGCTGTACTGTTCACTCTATGTCTGTGCTGTTTCCTTGGAAAAGTAGAGAGTGAAATGTCACTCCAAGCTGACTGCATCTTCTAGGATGTTTAGCATCCTGTTCAGAATAGATGATATTAATATTTAACATAGATTTTCATGATTCTTTCACTGTAACCAGAGGTTGATTACAAAGATGTAGGTTAATAAGGGAGTTTTTGCTTTAACTGCACTTTGGTTTTGTTTTCTGTTGAAGGTTACAGCGATTAGCAAAAGATCTTCAGAAGCACCTCCAAATGCAGGATAGCTGCTCCTTGGGGAACAACAAAGTTCCTGGTCTGGACAGGACTTTAGGAGAGATCTCTCGGATTCTGGAAAAAGAGGTATTGTGACTTCTGATTTACCTAGAAATTGTTTTGCCCTCAAGTATCATCAGTTTGGATTTGGGAATGTTTCATGTGAGATATTGAAGAATAAATGACCTCCATGTAACAAGCAGTGTCTGCTATTACATTTTTCATTTTTTTCCTCTGTATTTTCATGAGGGTTGTTTTTAATCTGGGTCAGTTCAGTCATCTAGTTTGTAGTGCTTACAAACAGCTTTTACAATGAGGGGCCAAACAATTGGCACAAAACAGAGGAAGGAGTTGGATCCAGGCTTGCTGGAGCACCAATCTGTTGAGTTTTGCCAGAGCTCAACAAAGTCAATGTGTCTTCGCTGGAGGAGGAAGGTATGATGTGCATGTATGTGGGATATTTCTAGGTTTTTAACTTTTTCATAGTGATATGATTGTAGAGCATGTTTTGCTTTATGGCAAATGTTGGATTTTTTTTTTTTTATAGCACTGCCTTTGCATCTTTTTTCCTATTTCCTCATGGTCAGTCTGCTGCCACAGTGCTTTGTGATTTGTAATGTGGTTTTTTGCTCCATTAGGACCATGATATTTGAGTTTTCAGCTGGAGCATTATGTTCTGTTCTCCCTTCAACCACTTGAAAATACTTCTCTTTCTTATCTATAATCAAGACATAATGCAAATTAGTTCTGGAAGAAATCAAATTAATGAAATCTGAGGAGGGGGTTGCATCATTGTGGTTCAGAATGGATGTTTGTGAAAATGAGAGCTCTGCTTGATGCTTTTCACAGCTTAGTCGATGTGGAGAACACAATTGTTACTGGCACATGCTTTAAACACTGGAGGCTGCCTGGGATGCACAGGCTCTTCATGTGTGTTCTGGTTCCTTGCAGCTGCTCATCAAGCTTAACAGTGTGTTTGAAAGAGTGGTGGCATTTTCAAATCCTCTATATTTCCATTAATTATTGAAAAATTCATTTTTTATTGATTTCAAAATACAGAAATCATGTTGTTGCATGACTGCTATGAAAAGATGAATCTATTTGGAAGTTATCTAAATAATCCTTGGAAACTCTTTGGAATGTGGAGTTGTATCCAGCCTTTTACTAGTAGTCATCTGCTGAGATTTTTTAAAATGAGATGTGAATTGCAGCTGTTACTCATTAATTGTTTACGTGGTTTCACTGGTTGTTGAGACTGCAGTGGGGAATTAAAAACTAAATTTGATAGTATTAATAGACATGGATTATTTTGTTGTTAATTTGGGGTTTTACCCCCAAAACATTACTGAAGCACTGGAGAAGTATTTTCCTCTCTGAGTGTCCTGATCAATAAGGTCAGGAAGGATTGATTTCAGTCGCTGTTGCTGTGTTTACAGCACAGATCATACATGGCCATTTGCAGCAGGGGATGGGAATTCTCTTGTTAACCTGGAGTGAGAAATCAGCAGACACATCTTACATGTCAGTGGGCACTGAAAAGAGCCCTGATGGTGTCAGTCATGGGCTGAGAGGAGGAGACTAACACTGTTAATTGAATTTCCCTGGAGAGCATAAAAATATAACCTAATGTGGGGGGAGGAAGGGGGAGTGGGAACCACACAAGCTGTCAGTGTGTGTGAGCTGATAACATTGATTTACCCTTGCTAATGGCCTGGCTTGAATAAAGAATTGCCCTGAGGGAGGACAGGGTTCACTACAATAGATCCTTGCCACTTACTAGAAATTCTTCTTACTCACAAGAAGTCCTGCAAAACTATTACAAAATATAATTGATCCAAAACCCCTCTTTTCATTCATACTGTGAAACATTGGATTTTTCTTTTGTTTATAGTTTACACTGCCTGAAAAATTTATGTATTCAGGCTCACCAGGGAAAAAAAAAAAGATTGGTTTTACAGGTCATGAATTTATGCTGAGCTGGTATTGGTAACAGTAAATAAAAAAAAATACCATTAAATTTCCCAACAGAAGGAAGGATTATTCAGCTCATTAGAAATTCCATGACTGTGCTAAAACAGCCTGAAAGGGTGGGGTGTAATATTTATGCAAACTTGAATCACAAAAAAAGCCACACACAAAAGATTTGCAGCCCTGTCTCAATAGGATTTGCCTCCAGGTACAATCAGATCACACTATAACAATTTCTGTTTGGACTTGGCCTTCATCTGATGTGTTCCACTGTACTGAATAAGGTTTTTTCTCACTTCTGAACCTCTTTCATGGTGTGAGAACATCCTAGGGTGCATGGTTATTGTAGTCACCCTTGCTCTTGTTTCTGCCTTCCTGCTCTGCTGGACACAGCCTGTTCTGCACCTGGGGCTAAGTGATTCCACTAATACAGCAAGAAGTGCTTGTTTAATGCAAACTGAAAGGTTTAGATATCCTCTAAATACTCAGATTTGAGAAATCTCTCTCAGGCAAAGATGCATCTTAGCCAGTTTTGGAGTCCTGGCTGTTTATTGCAGTACCTTCCCTGCTCCTCATTCACTGCTGCTGGATCCCCGTGCAACACAGCCTATTTTGAGTGCTAACAAATGAAGGAGATGTGCTTTGCTTTGCTTCAAGTGGTTGTTAGATCTCCAGACACTTTGATATGCCCACGCTGGCTTGGTTGGATGAAGCTCTGCAAAAGGTCGGAGCTTTGCGTCCAGTGCTGGAAAAGGATTTGTTGAGAATAAGCAAATTGAAGTGCAGGTTTTAGAGGATCTGATTTGGAGCATGGCCATTAGCTGCATGAAACATGTGGCTCACGTGTCTTTAAATTAAATATGCATGAGAGGTACTCTAAAGTCATAAACCAGCATGTGGTTCCAGGCTTGTGCCCCTTGGGCCATGTTGGGCAAGGAGCACAAATGTCGATGTTGTGTGCCTGGTGTGCTGTCCCCCAGGTGTGTCCAACAGGTACTGCTGCTGCTTTGGGTGTGCTCTGGATTACTGGAAGGAAGTCCTTGGGTTTGTGTATCTCACCCTTCCTGGCAGAAATCCTGGAAGGAAGCTGTATTTACTTTCACCTCTGCTTTGTTTACAAGTCCATTAAGAAAACAAACACACACAGAGCCACAACAGCAGAATGCATGCAAATGTAACCAGAAAGCCCTGGCCTGAGGTTGGCAGATGTCATATGGGACTCTTCAAGCTCTTAATAAGATCTGATAACCCTCAGTTTAAGATCTCCTATGAATGGGCCTTTGATGCTAAAAGAAAATCTCTTACATAAGGCAGAGCTGATGTTTGAAGTGGCAGGGCTAGAGCACTTGTCCTGCCACGATTCTTTTGATTCTGTGCATGTTCATTCCTTGATGGACTAATTTTACACATCCATCACCCAGGGCAACTGTGTGTTTCAGATGTGCAGGGAATCCCAAAGTAACTGCTCAAGTCTGCCTGGAGCACTCCCACAGAAATGTCCTGTAATGGGGAGCTCTTAGGAACCAGGGTATTGAGAGCACTATATCCTGTCAGTGTGACTGCAGCTGCAGTGTGAACTTGCTTAGGCTTATATCATCTATTTCCCTGTTATGTAAAGAGGTGAGATTTACTGATTAAAACCTTGCTGATTAAAAATCTACCGATTAAAAAATGTCTACTGCATAGACATTAGGCCCTAAGCTGACTGAAGTCCATACATTTCTAAGGTTGTGACCCTGACCTGGGTCAGAGGTTACTGCCTCTCAGATGGCCATCCTTACACCTGCTGACAGAACATCCCTTCCCTAAAGTTCTTCCTAACATTTGTTTATAGAGGGTTGGGTTTGCCTTCAGGTTTCAAAGGCTAGAGGTGTCCTGTGTGGTTTTGGATAGGTGTGTGCTGGGCAGGGTTGGCAGACACTTACTCTGAGGGACATGCAGGGTGTTGCCATTTTAAGGATGGTGACAGCAGCTGAGGGCAATGGCCTTTTCACCTGGCTCAGCTGCAGCTGAAACACTGCAGTTAAATCACTCCAGTTAAATTTGTACAACACTTACATATGGCATTTAGACAAGCCCTTCATGTGTCTCTTGTCCATCTGACTGGGAATATGGCACACAGATTCAGTAAGATTCTGAGGGAACCTCATGATTTTGGAATTCAAGGCTGAGAATTAATCTGCTTAACTAAAATTGCTTTTATATGATAATTCTGACTGATCACTAGTTTGAACAAGATCTCCAGCACAACACAAGTGACAAGGTTCCTGTAACTAAGTGGTTTGGCTGAAGCTCCTCCAGCTCTGCTCCTGAGGAGGGGGCTGCAGCAGCAGGATGCAGCTTTGATCTGTGACCCGGCACAAACAGGACAGCTCAGACTCCCACATTACTCACAAAGTCCTACAAACAAGATTTCACTGCTTCTGTTCATAAAACTTACTATGATTTTGGGTGGGTTTGAGGATAGCTGTGTCCCTGATCTCCTTCAGGCTCTCTAGGCACTGTAAAAATCTCAGTAAATAATAGTGAGTGCAAAATAAATTGTTAAAATGTGGAATTGAAATGGAACCACAAAATGAAACCAGGAGGCTTTTAATAAATTGGGCCACAGTGCTTATAGTTACTGACCAGCTCTCTTCATGCAAATCTAGAAGCAGCCGCCTTTCAATAGGCTAAGTTTAAGTATTGTTATTTACATTACTGATTCAGATCAATATTCTTACTGGAAACAGATTTCAGGGAGAAAATATACTTTCTTAGAGAAGAGTATCATTTTGTAACTGAGAAATGTGTGAATATGAGCTAGTAATTGACTGCAGTGGTTGAATCATTTTTCTGAAAAAAGGGTCTCAATGCTCATGATCTCTAAAACATGCTCTCTCAGTGACCATTAATGGTTTGTTTTGTGTCAGACAATGTTTTGGGGTTTGGGATTTTTAGAGAGATTTTTCAGCCTCCTGTTTGAGCAGTGGTGATGTCAGTTATTTACATTTCAGTAAAATGTTTGTCGTAGCTTTCAAATACATGGGGACTGTAGACAGACAGTGTTTATCCCATTGTAAAGACTGTCAGAAATGGCTGGCTCTAACAACACACTCAGGCCCTGTATTTATGTTTTATTCTCTAAACTGTTGGGCCCATTGGGGATGGTGACCATAGCCAGGGTGAAGGGGGACAGTCCCCCCAATAATACAAACTCTTCATCATCAGAAACAGAAACAATAAAATTAAAAACTGTTGGAGAAATAATGTATGGAACAAAAGCAGTGTTAAATGGAACATGTGATAAGTTTCTTCAAATATCTCTACAGAGACTTAAAATTGCCCTGTGTGTGTATATGTGTGAGTATGTGTATATAAATATATATATGACATATATATACAGACAAAATAGATTTTAGAAGCAAATACTCTGTTATAAAGACTCAGTGTTGTTGCTTAAAGTATATTCAAGAATACAGTGAGAATTGTGATTCCCAAAGTCTTGCACATTTAATTTTGGTGCTGCAGATATTTGCACCCAGGGAACTGTGTGTTCCTAGTGCAGCAGAGTGGTGTGGCCTTTAAAGAGAGAATTGCCAGCCTATGTGTCACCACCTTGCACTAGTCCAAAAAAGCATTATATATAAAAAAGAGTGAAAATTACTGTCATAGTGAATTTATCTAAATCATGAACCAGTGGCTTGACCCACAGTGTATTTTGTGATTCCATGCAGGCACAGTGTCTGTATACAATTTTACATACATGATTCTCTGTAGCCTCACAGCAGATTCATTTCTTAGGCTGCTGAAGCTTTAAAACGTTTACCTTGAAGCATTATTGTAGCAATGAAAAGCTTGGCCGGGATTGCAGACCTTGGCAGGCAGGTTTGTGAGTGGGAGGTGTTCCTGGCAGGGTGGCTCTGGATCAGCTCCTTCCTGTCCCTGCTCACTCGGCAGCTGCCGGCTCTCCACTAGAGGACACCACTGGCAGAAACAGCAGCGCTCCTTTCAATCCTTCGAGTCAGAAATCTGTTTAGAAGTGGAGTTTCTCTCTGACAACAGGTTCAGACAGCACTGTGCTGGAAATCACCCAGCTCTTGCTCCTGTGAGGCTGCTTACAGCAGCAGTCCCCTGGTGTGGGTGCACAGGCACTGACCTGGATAATCCCTGTACACCCTGACCAAACGCCAGCCTGCCATCACACAGGGAATTCTGCAGAAAAATGCAAGTACACACAGGCACAGCACTAATTTCAAAAGGAAACAGCCACGTGCCCAGAGCCCAGGAGGCACAGTGATAGCCAGGGCTGCTGGTGCTGTCCTGCAGGGGCCTGTCTGTCTGTCTGCAGCAGCACTGCCAGGGCCTGACTGCAGGGCTGAGCTGTACCATAGCTGAGGGCACAGCCATGGCTGGGGTGAAGGCAGCTGCAGAGCCCTGAGGCTGCTCCTTGCAGCTCCCCCTGCCAGGCTTCAGGGTGCCCTGCAAAGCCCTTGGATGCTGCCACGGGGCAGCCTCTGCCTTTCTAGAAACTCCCCTCTGCCTTTCTCTCCCCTCTGCCTTTCTCTCCTGTGTCTTTTGGCTCTGGGCCAGGTGAAGATTTTCATGCACAGTGCACTAGTTTACACCCCAAAGCCTTCTTTTATATTGGGCAGTGGGCATTTCCTAGCCAAAGTTTTAAAAACCAAAATAAACACCCACATGCCACCTTAATTGTGTTTTCATCCTTATGGATTTTGTTCTCTGTGGAAGTAATTGCTACTCTTATTTGTTACAATGAAAAGTTAGAACTTTAAATTTCATTTTAGCTAAATGTGTGATGTATTTCTCTGAAAATAGTAGATTAATATTTTAATCTATCCATTAACTTTTCAACTCCAGATACCCCTGCAGTAGCCAGTTCCAAAGCTACAGTGATGTCACATGAGGGGAAGTAATTAATCAAATATAAAGCTGAATTATAACTGTTTAAAAACAATTCAAAGTTCAAAATCTAAACTTTAGGAAGGGCATTGAATTACAAAACATAGTAAGTTTTAAAACATAGATTTTTTTATTTTTAAAAAGTAAAAAAAATAATAAGTTTAAACTAAAAAGTTTTACCAGCTAAAACTAGAATTTGGACCCTTGGAACTTTGCATACTGCCACTGAAAATCTAATAATTTTGCCAACACAGAAAAGTAACATAGGGAATTCTGTATTTATGCTTTCTTTGTTGCAAGTGTTAAGTACAGTACCTGAATTGGAGCATGAACTCCAGAAATGATAGCGCAGATATAATTGTTGGAAAAGAGAAATTTAATTCACTTCTTTAAAGCTTGTAACTGTGAGAATGACAGAGTTTTAATGTGCAGATGATCAGCACTGAGTGCAGTGCTGCACAGTGCCACCCAAGCACAGCTGAAGGAGGTTCAGCAGTGCCCCAAGCCTGGGCTATCAGCACTGCCTGCAAATACCAATTGATCTGCACATGGGCCAAGCTGCTGCTGGAGAAGAAACATCCCCTTCTCTATCAACTGCAGCAGCAGATTTGATAGTCCCAGCACAGGGGCTGTGGGCAAGCCCAGCACGAGCTCTTGGGACAGCATTTCCCACCCAAACAGCCTTTTCCTGTCACTGCTGCAAGGAGTCAACAGGTCAGGTGTGTGTTGTGTGCTGCAGCTTGGGCAAGGCAGCTTTAGCTCATCAATAATTCCTTTGCCCACAGTTTCTGTAATCTGTGGATTAACCTTTTCCCTGAGATGAACATATAAATAGGAACTTGTTACTAGGGGTCAGTCACAGAATATTTTTTAACTTGTTTGCTGGAAATGGTATTAAAAGGCAAGTTGAGTTCACAGATAAGCTCTGCAGTGTTCTTATTCCAAGATTATTGGGAGGTTAATTTCTGTGCACAGTGGGTGTAGTTGAGAACTGCTGCAGGATGTAATTAAATGCTGTCAGCTTCCAGTGTTGTACTAATTGTGGCTTTCTGCTGTCAAATCAGGCTTCTACATCAGTTTAGAACTAATACATCATATCAGAATGGATATAATGGATATTTATACATTCCAGGGGATGCAAAGTTCCTTCACTACAAGACAAGACATATGTTTTAGTGTCATTAAAGCCCAGGCACTGATTTCTCAGTGAGGAGAGCTCCTTACCCAGGCACATCTCTGCCAATAGCAGAGCCCAGTTTAGAAATCACAATAAAGTAATGATTAGTATGGTTTCTGAAGAAATTGTTTCCTAATTTGGTCTGATGGTATACTTTGGCTGGGTTGCACTGGCTTCCATGGTCTGGGTTCAGCAGAAATCAGCTGCTCTCAGTAGTGACCTGTCAGGTTCAGTGCTCAGAGAGACCTGACTTGCCTACTCACAATTTGTAGTCCAATAAATGTTGAGAGAGGACAGGACAAGATCACATCATTTTCCTTTCTATTTACCTGTTTGGGAACTTTTATTTGTGTGATTAATCAGAAAAAGGCAAATTGGCTTCAGCTAATGGAGCCATCTATGGAGATGCAGGAGCAGTTGTTCCTCTTCTTAAAGCTCTATTGTTGCTTTCCTCCTTTAATTGATGCACTTACTAGATGCCCTGTTATTTATAAATAGACCAAACATTTATTTTTAATAAGCACGAGTGCTGCAATGCTCAGTGCTGTCTCTCAGGGTATCTATGAGGATAATTCCTACTTTCCCAAGCAATATTGTGTTTCCTGTAATGCTGCTTGGCATGGCTGAAACAGCATGGAATTCACTGGTTTACCTTTACCTGTCTTTCCTTTCTGGCTTTCACTGACTCTTGTGGCTTCACAGGTAGGATTGTGAGGGTCCTGTCCTTGTCAGCAGAAGAACAGCACGGTGCCTCTCTGGGGCTTTGCTGCTGAACTGAAAAGCCACTGCAGAATCAGGAGATTGTGTAAATAAGGCTCATCCTGTTCAATTAGATCACACAGTGAGTCACTAAGGAGTCCTATTGAATTTGGTTTGACCTGACAATGTGGGCAGATGCTTGCAAGCAGAAAAATGAATTAAGATGGCATAGACAGAAATTAGGTTTATGTGCACAGGATGTTTAGTGTTTTCAGGCAGGACAGGCCTAAGAACTGGTTTTTTAGTTATTGGTGTTTTCCCTAGGCCTGAACAAATTTTAGGTTTCTGTCAATAGTAGCCTTTCAGAGAGGACAGTCAAAAATGCCTCTTCTTCTATTTTTGATACTGTTAAAAAGTAAGGTAGGCGTCATTTTTATATTGCATTTGAATGCTGTATCAAATGCTTGCTTTTTCACCCTTTCTGTTCTTAGATATTTGTGTTCCTCTGTGCTAAATCCAGGCTGTGAAGCTGCAGTTGGCACAGCTGAGCTGTGGAGGTGAAAGGCAGTGTTACCCACAGGGCTCAGGAGGCAGAGGTGCCTTTCCCTGGGCTCAGCAGGTGCTGAGCTCTTGCAGGAGTCAAACACCTTCCCCAGGTGCAGGGAGCCTCTGCTCCTCCCTGAGCACACACACAGAGCAGCTGCCTTTCCTTTCAGCCTTCCAAATCACCTCCCAGGATTCAGAATCTGCACTTTGCTGAGCAGAACCAGGTGGGATGGAACATTTCTCAAGGTCTCCCTTCTGGGGCTTGAACCCATGAGCAGTGCAGGAAGAAGAAATGGTACAAATACATGAGACATATTCCTTGATGGGAATGAATGCCTCCCTCCCATTCAAACAACACCTAGCCAGTTCTGGCTCATGTTTTAATCCTAAACGAGTTTTCCATTGATTTTTCAGTGGTTGAATTTTACTGAGGGTGAATTCACTCATGTTTGAAAACCAGTTTGAGGTTTTCACGTGGAGGGGGAGATTATTGTAACAATAATTTCACTGAAGAGAAGTGTTGCAGGGAGAAAAACTGCCTGTTTTAATAGAAAATACTACTTTGGTATACTCTCCAGGGATTCTCACTGTGTAAAGTCTGGAGAACTACTCAAAGAATGTAGATTTTCCACAGTCACAAATGTGTCCATGGGTTTGTATGTGCATGTAGATATACTTGTATATTTATTTAAAGGGAGAGGAAAGGTAAAAAAAAAAGAAGCCAGCCCAATATTCAGTTGTCTGGTTTGTTTTTCTAAGCAAGCTTTGAACTGCATTTCTTAGCCCCTGGCATTTTAGATAGAATCTTCAAACACTAGATAAAAGGAAAGAAAAAAATTCTTAAGATGGATTTCAACTATATTTTACTAATTAGTTATTATTTCTTCAATCAATGAATTAGAATAGAGTTGCACAAGTGTGTTCTTTCAGAAATAGAAGTCAGCATGTTTTGAAGTATTTGGGTTCCATTCAGAAATAATTTCTTCTAAAATACTTTAGTTCCTGAGCCTGTTCAAAGGGGTGTTCCAGATCAGCTTCTGATTTGGACATTCTGCAGGACCAGCAGAAGACATTCTTTAGGTTAATGAAAGAAAAATAATTGCTCTAAATTTCCTTTTTAGTCTACATGAAAATATTTATTTTGGAGGTTTGTCTTTGAGGGAGGGTCTACATCAGAGTATTTCAGTTCAAAAATATTTCAAATAGTCAAAATGGGCTAAAGTCACATAGAGAAGAGATAGCAAAGCTGACATTAAATCATTTCAGCTGTTAAAGCTCAGCATTATTTCTGATTCTGCTCTACTTATTAACTAATAATAATACTTTAACAGGAGAAATGTATGGAAGTGAGTACTTTGGTCCAGGACATTGGATTTCACCCAATATCTCTTGCACCAAATTAATAAATTATGATTTAACTGGGATCATATTTTTCTAGCAGATAATCAGGTTTGATTTAAAAACTTGAAATGATTGAGAGTCGACTATATATGCTAAGTATATTATGCTCATCATTAATTACTCTTGGCATTAAAAACCCCCATTTTATTCTCACCTGAATTCATTTGGTTTCAGTGTCCAGATATTAGCTGCTCCTGTGCATCTTCCCATTCATGTCCTTCCACACTGTCATCCCAGCATGTTTTTACTGTCCCCAGCATAAACTGATTGACACTTGTGTCGTGCCTGCTGGTGAGGCAGCTCTGCCTGACTCTGCTGCTGCAGTAGTGCTGCAGTTTGGCAGTGCCCTGTGCAGAGACAGGGGAGCAGTGCTGCAGCACAGGCTTTGGCCTCGCTTCTCTCCTGCAATATTGAACACACGACCCAAAAGCTGCTGCAAAGCAGCGCTGGCTTTATTTGCCTCTGTGTTCCTCTGTGTTACCCACTGACTTGTATCAATTCAGAGCGTTTTCCCCAGTTTGGTTTTATTTCTGAAGCACACAGCTCACATTGTGCGACTGCTTTAATGAGTGCAACAAAAGCCAGCCAAGTACCAGCACAGGCCAGTTGGCCTTTTCATGGGTTCCTTTGTTGGCCACATTGGGTAGGATGGGGCATATGTGTAAATCTCTCTTTCTGAGCTGTGTGTATTTTTCTGTACCAAATGTCAGATAATGAGATGAAAACATTATATTGAACTTTCTATTTAGTGTGCTCATTTTCGAATTTGCCAAACATACTTGTGTCCTCGGTTAAGTGGCGCTTCCGAGGGTGCCCCAGATGCCAAGCCCTGATAAAATCTACCCTATCTTGTTAATGAACACACAAACAGTTGTTCCCCATCTGCTGCCTCTGTCTGAAAGGTTAGGAAGCCCTTCCTTCTTGATCACAAAGGACATGATTATTGTCTGTAGAGGAGTCAAGTACAAAGACAGTCCATCCAGTCTGACCGCTGCTACACTGCAGGCCACCAAAGATTAACAGCTGCTTCTCCTTTGATTAGGTTAGGTAATAACAGTTACTTTAGTTAATAATTGGATGGATTCCCAGGCCATGTAATTCAGGTTTAGGCTGTCATTTTTTGCTGGCATGTAGCTGAGCTGTATTATTGGAACAGAGCCTGTAATCCTATTAGTCAGTTGTCACTCAAGCCATAGGAGAGAAGGGAAATTCAGAACCATTAAGGTGTTGTAACAGGTAGGTAAATAAGTGAGGTGTGCTTGCCCACTGTGCAGGGAGATGTCTTGATTGTTTGTCCTTTTTTTAAGGATTAATTTTCAATTCTTTAATATGTTTAATTCATAATTAACCCATAAAATGGTTACATGGTTTGTCTAATTTATCATTGTTTCTGTTTACCATGCCACATGCATTAGTGTACACACACTTCCCACTGAGTTACTTGATTCATGCAGTGTTCTGCCTAAATTAGTGGCTCTGTGCTTCAAATGACAAGTATATAATGGTCCAGAGATTAAATACCTGCTTCCTGTCACATCAGCTGGGTTGGCTTTCCTCCTGTGCAAACATGAGCACTGTAGTTCCCAACGATGGGCTTGGGAGGGATAAGGAAAACAGACTTCTCATGGCTTGGGTTTGAGTGCTGTGTCTGCTGCTCTGAAGAACTGCATCTCTGTTTTTGTTTTCCTAATGTTTAAGACACATCTAGGTAGCATCCCCAAGGTTTTTGTGCCTCCTCATCTCTGTTTAAAAATGCAGAGATGACAGTAATAATAATAATTTTTGCCTTCTTGTTCATTTGTCTCTGCTCTCCTGTGTCACCAGGTAACTTCAGAGCATAGAAATCCTCTCGTGTTTAAAAATCAAATTGTTTAAAAATGTTATTTGAATAGTTGTGAATTTCTGAAAATGTAGATTAGCAAATCAAATTTTTACACACTGTTTAAAAACAGTGTGTAAGAACGTGCTGATATATTTTCTGTTGTTCAAGGAACATGAATCCCATGGAATCTATTGCAGAATAGCCTTCTTAATCTACATATGCAGTTTGGTGCCCCCCAAGTAAAAGTTGTAGTTACCTGAAAGGGTCTTAAAATCTGACACAGGTTCAGGCAGGGATCAATTTAAATAAGTAAAGTATGTGAGCAAGGGCTCTGAATAACTGAGATGCCTCAGTCCCCTTCTTTTGAATTCCTGTTACAATATGTATCAGCTAATGTCAAGCCTTAACACTACAGGGCATGGTATTTTCAAGGATATTAGTTCATTTTTGAGAGGAAGACAAATTGAATAAAATGTCTCGCTCACATATTTCTATGATCCAGGAAAGATTTCTTTTGATAAATATAAAAAGACTTAAAATTTGAAAATTGCCTCAAGTAGGAATTAATTCAGACATCTTTTAAAATGATCTGGTGTGATTTGGCTGCTTCAGAGATAGAATGACAGTATGTTTCAACACTGGGGAGATTTCTTTGTAACAGCTCACCAGTACGAGGTCTTGGCATGGGGGGCTGAGGGACAATTCCTTTTTGCAGTGCTCCCCAGTCCCATGGTGTTCAACCTGCAAACCTCAGCAGTGCAGTGTTCAAGTGACTCTTCTGCTCCTTTGTGGGCAGGGCATGTTTTCCTTTCAGCTTCCATGGCCAAGCTCCAGGAGCTGTGCCTGATCCTGGCATTCCTGAGAGCTGGACACGGGTGGGGACCAAGGGCATCCAGCAGCTGCTTCAGCATCAACACTGCCTCCCAGGACATGGGCTAGAAACCCTGGGAGTTCTCCATCTTCAGAGAACCACTGGAGATACATCTATTGAATGTGCTGTGAGCCATGTATCCCTGCAGGGCAGCTTTACAGACCTCTGTGAGCACAGGTAACAAATGCTGTGCTCATGGTTCTGCCCCAGTTTTGCACATCCTTAGGGATTTATTTTCATTCATAAGCATCAAAATGCTAATGAATTTTTATGAGTAATCTAGAAAGAGGAGTGATAGGACATGTAACTATATCATATAAAATCAGAAGAAATTACAGACTCCCTTCTACTTGCTAGAAAACTGTAGTACTAACAGAAGTTTTTCGAATACAAATTTGTGTTTTGACAAGTAGATTTGTATTTTAGTAAAGTATTAGACAAAAGTGAACCAGGCACTCTGTAAAAAGTCTGTCCATAAAACAAGTGATGCTCCAGGTTGAAATAGAAGGGCAGCACATAGGAAATGAAACAGCTTCAAAAGATTTATATAGTTTTAAAATAGATGTGTGAAAACCTCCCCTCAGAATAGGGAACTATTGCTTCTTTCAGTGTGGCTCTAGTTACTGATTTGGGATAGGGGGAAGTTCCTTTCTGGACACTTTATTACCAGATATTTTTGGGGAAAAGAGGACTTCTGGAAACAAAAATCACCGTTAAGAAAAGTTCACATGAAAAAGTATAAAAGGTGGAGTTTAGCATTGAAGAGAACATGGAGTTGAGAAACAAGCCAAGTAGGAAAAGGAAGCAGTGTGTGAGTTCAAGAATTGCTGAAGGGACAAACAAAATGAGTGCAATAAATCAGATATAACTCTGAGTAATGGGATGAAATAGAGAAAGGGCATATTTGGGCTGAATGACAGGAAAGACTTCTTGCCACAAGAGCTAATAGGTTGTGGCATAATCTCCCATGAGAAATAGGGAAAGTGAGAAGTGGCAAGTGCTGGGCACATTTGGAGCTGGAGGAGCACTGGCAGATAAATCAGCAGTGTCACAGCCCTGCTCTGAGCTCCTGGTGTGCTCCTGCTGTGCCCTGCCAGGGTGTGCCATTCCCAGGGAAAGGCACTGCAAAAATCAGCTCTGTACACCTGGGAGGCTCTGAGCTCCTGCTGTGCCCTGCCAGGGTGTGCCCATTCCTAGGAAAGGCACTCTGCAGATAACAGATCTCTCTGCACACCTGGGGGTCTCTCAGCTGAAGCCAGCAGGGAAGGGGCAGACAGGCCCTGGGCTCTGTCTGGGGGTGCTGCAGCACTGGGGGAGCAGGGCAGGAGGAGCTTTGAGAGCTGTGGCTGTGAGCCAAGGTGCTCAAATGAAGTCAATAATGATGATTTATGGCAGGACTGTTTCTTCACTGTTTGGGTCTTTTCTTTATGGCTCTACCAGGAGTTGGTGGAAAGTGTTATTGGGAGCCAAGGGAGCTTAGGAGGCAGGGGTTGGAGACTTTATTTTTTAGATTGGAGGAAGAGAAAGCAGAGGAAGAATATATGAGTGAAACTCAAAAATAACTCTGCTGTTAAGGCACACTTAGTGGGCTCACTAGGCTCAAATTAACTTCTAGAAATTCTACTTATCAACTAGCCTATGTGAAATCACTGGTTGATTTTCTTAACTGCTGGGTGAGTTGGCACACAGATTTCCACTCATTTGAGGCCAATTATTCCTTGGAAGATAAATCTTTTGGTTGTATAAAAATCTAAATGCAGTTCATATTAATTGTGGAAAATGCTTCCTTGTTGAATATGTGACTTCTGTGAACAGCTTTTCTGTAGCTTGTAAATTAAAAACAATATAGCTGAAACTTAATGGAGAGAAAGTTGCATGATTTAAATAAAGATATGTACTTCTGTGTGTAATGTCTGCTCTCACAGGGAAAAAATGTTGCCCATCTAAATCATATTACAGCTGGTTAATTATTTTTGTAGTTGTTCAGATAAATATTTTATTGTCAGAGTCATTAGGAGGTTTTTTTTTTGTTATGCAGTCTGTTACAATAAACTACATTCTTTACAGACTACTAATAATTGTGTTTATAGAGAACTTCCCATTTTTTTCTCCATATGTGAGGTGCTGGCAACACTGGGGGGAAAAAGAAACTATTTCTTATTAGCTAGAATATCATCATCATAGACAAAATAAAGATGATATGCCAATTAACGATACAAAATTAGCAGCTTAGAAGTAGAGAATAAGATCTTTCTTGCTTTGTTGTAAACAGAGGAGATTAAACCAATTTTACAGGAAAGGAAAAGAGTGTAAATTCTAAAATATTGTTTGTGCTGCAGCAAAACCCCAGTCATTTGCAAACTATGAGAATAATGACAGGATGGTATTTAAGTGTAAAATTCTGCCATGTGCAAGATCCAAGTGGATACCTCAGAAAAGGGATCTGCCTGAGCTATTTTATGCATATTTATAAACCAAGCCTGGAGCTTGTCTTCTGTTGGAGAAGTTTGTAAAAATGAGGAAGTACCCATCTAGAGATTGTATTTTTAAAATCATACAAAGCAGCATATCTCCCAAGGTAATAGCAACAGGTAAAGGTGAATTTTATTATAGTCCCTATAATTGTATGTCCTTACACAAAATATGGTATTCAAGTGTATTGCCTGTGTAGTACTATATATGTATATATGATAACTGAAAAAAATAACACCTGAGAGTTTCAACTCCTGCTCTAGAAAGCCTCTTCCGTGTGCATGAGCAGTGAAAGGCTCTTTTTCAAAGGTGTCCAACATGATAAATAAATGTATTAAGGACTTTCTACATTGACAGAATCCATAACTGTCAGATGTACCCTTTATTGAGACATTTCGTTAATGTCTTTGATGTTGGTTCTCTTCTTTGTGTTTCTTCAGAACACAGCAGATAAAATTGCATTCCGGGCTGCAGGAGGACTGAGTGCTCTTGAAAACGTTCTTCAGATGGTGACTTCTGCCACCAACCTGAATGCAGCTGCCAGGGTTCCCTTGAAGTGAGTATGCTGGGTCCTTCAGCTGCACTTAGAGTCACTGGAATATTCATCTTATATCTGCTGCTTCACTGCTGCTGCTTCTCCTAGTCCTGTGTTGGGCTTCAGAGCAAAAAACTCTGCTGTTCTCTGTGCCACAGAAGGTGAAAGATATTTCCACTCAGCCTCTGGTTTCCTAACCTGGTGGTTTTATTTTGAGCTGTGATATGAATGAGCAGCAGCTACTTGTATAAAAAGAGAAAAGATGAAACTGTGTTTAACAGAGGAGGAGATAGATACCTTCTGAAGTTAGTCTGCAGAGATCTCTAGTGGGAAGCAGGGGAATTTTTTTAAGGGTTGTAATTCACTGGAATCTGTCTGCTTTTAAAATTAAGTAGTTGTATGATACTGCTAGTTGAAAGGGCTCCTACAAACAGGTAAATCAAAATTCTTGTGGATTAGAGAAATTCCTCTTTACAGAAAGGAAGAATGGAAGGGTTTAAATGTCTAATCCCTAAAAAAGAAGGTGGTGACTAAGCAGAATTCCTGCAAAAGCTGGTAACTCAAAAGCATGCTCTTTCCCCTAATCTCTAACTGTAGGTTTTATAGAGTAAAAAACAGAGAGGTGCTTTCAGAGCAGAGCTAGGCATGGTTTCAGTACAAGCCCAAGGTGTACTGGTGTGTACAATTGCCAGTGTTAGTTTGTAGATAATTTGTGATATTGGTATAATTGTAATTTAGACACTACAGCATGGGAGTTTGGATTAAAATGGCCAATAATATGTTATGGGACATAAATGTGAGTGCTGAGGAAGAGCACTAAGGAAAAACCATTCTTTTAATACCTCGACTTTGCACTTCTAAGAGAATAAATAAAATTCCTGCCTTTGCAGTCTTGCCAAGTGCACTTGGTGCAAGTCCAGCCAGCTCCACACTGTGAGCACTCCTGAGCTGAGCTGATGGTGAGCAGCTCAGGGACAGCCTTGGAGCTTCTGCATTTGTATAGTCTCTAATTTTGAGTGATCTCATCAATGTGGGATAAACTTCACAAGGAACAGGATTACACTGTGTACCCACAGAAAGCCTAGTTTAAACTGAGCTTTAAATTCTTTCGATGTGCACAACCCATACATCTTTGATTTTTGTTCTTTCCTTTTAAGAACAGTCTTGCTTTGGTAACCTTTGTTGAGAAGGTCTGAGCACATGGTGTTTGAAGTTTGTGAGGCAATTTGAGGATGCATTAGGTCTCAAAGGAGTTTGTGTGCTGATGAATAAAGCCCCACGTCAGCCACATTTGTGTAACAGAAATCGCATCCAAAGAGTTGATCAGAGCTTCTCCTCTCTCTGCCAGTCACTGT
This sequence comes from Toxostoma redivivum, assembly GCA_013397375.1. NCBI lineage: Eukaryota > Metazoa > Chordata > Aves > Passeriformes > Mimidae > Toxostoma > Toxostoma redivivum. The sequence continues at coordinate 61,279 of VXBI01012414.1, read as the reverse complement.
CTCACACCCCTTTCAGACCAGTGGTTGCTCAGCTTCCTGAGCCTGTTCATGACTGAGCTATAAAAAGAGTTTTTGCATCTTTGAAAAATTCTCTAAACATTGTTTCATTGGGACAGATTTTCCAGCAGCAGTATTTCCAAAGGAAATACGGGAGCAGAAGGGAGATTAATATAAACTGTTCTGACAGCATTGTATGTTAAAAACATCTTCTGAAGAACTTTGCTCCACTCCTGAAATACAGCATTTCATTCAAGTTCACAGCAAATTGCAGTCTCCAGTTTGTAGGCACCTGGAAGGGTGGAAGTTGGGAAGTTATCCATCAGCTTGCACGTAATTTGACACAGGATCCTGCTCTCTAAAGCAAACTGCTCTTGCAGGGCTGTTCTGCAGAGTCTGGCTTTGAGAGCCTGGAGTCTGTTGGAAGTGGCCCAAGGAACTTGGTGTTGCTGCATGGGATGCACAGCCTCCTCTCTTGGTATTTCTGTGGCCTTTTTGGTGGAGAAGAATGTTCTGTGCAGAATCTGCAGCTCAGCTGCTGAGAACAAGCAATAGTTCCAGAGGGTGGGACTTTCTGTGAGCAGCTTGAACCAGGCACAAACCATATTCATGGGTATTGGTATGGTCCCACTGGAAGGATATAAGAAATTTTTCACATACAGTGTTTGAGGGGGGTTCAAAACCAAGTGCAGTCACGGAATATATTTAATTTTTTAAATGAGGAAGAAAATTCAGATCACATTTCTCATGTAATGTCGAAACAAGTTGGAAGTTACTTTTCTTTCTTTTGTGCAAATGTCGTTTACATCCTGATTTCTTGAACTTTGAATCTAGTGAAGCAGCAGTTTTCTCTGTTTAAAGACAAAGCAAAGTCCTGTGGAGAGAAGTTGAATGAAGACCTTTCATGAATTGCCCTCCAGTCTTACCCCAGCCAAATATGCTTTGCTAAAGGACACTACTGTACTTCAAATTGTTTGTGGGTTCTTGTAGTGTTTAACCATTTGTACTCATGTTAAATTGGGAATTTGTCTGTTGCTTTGTGATGAGGATAAGCTATTTACAAGTAGGTGAGGAGATTACATGGGCTATTATCTACATCTCTCTTTCCCCAAAATCCTGGCTGTATGGTGCAGCTCAGAACTTTAATCCTGTGTCTACAAGATAAAGCTTTATTATCAGAAGATTTAACAATATGCCTGTTGTTTTGGACCACTGTCCAGCTCAGTAGTCAGAGCAGCAGGATGGGAAACGCTGTGAGGAAGAGGTGACATTTGGGAGACAGATGATACATTTGGTGTTGGAGCAATTTTTCTCCCCATTAAATAAATCACTGGAAAAGGGAAAGAGAAAGCAGTAGGTTATAATAAGTTTTCTTTTTGGTGTTAATATAAAAATTAATGTCTAGCCCTGCTATTTCTCAAAGCAACATTTTGTAGTTTTCCAGAATTTGTCCACTTCTCCACAAAACAAGACACAGGCAGCAGAATTTGTGAGGGTTTCAGAGCCCTATGATACTGTTCTTACACTTGTACAGAAAAGTACAAAAAAAAGTACAAAATGGGATCTGCAGAGCAAGGCAGTGTCTTCAGCTGAAGAGCAGCAGATGAGTCTCATCCCCTGGGCTCAGGGGGACATGTTGGTAACACACCTGCTAACAAATGAGGCTTGTAGGGTTTGTTAATTAACATTTGGGAAATGCTTTGACTTCCTTTAGTGATAAGGATTTTAGACAAGAAATTGGCAGTAGTTGTGTAAGGAGCAAAGCTGGACTTAAGCTAAGATGGGATTGAAATTAAGTTTAATGTATCTTCTGTTTTCATACAGTTTATTGCATCATTTATTTAAAGGAAATATTATTAGGTAAAAAAGCTCACACCATAATTACATACATAAAAAGAAGAAATTAGTGCCCTCATAATATTTTGGATAGCATTGATAGAAATGACATTGTTCAGTAGGAACCATTTTGAACTGAGAGCTGGTTTTATAGCTTGTTCTTTGTAATTTGTACTTGGGTTTTGGAGCATACACTTCTTAAGCTGCAGTGTTGCTGTTCATGCAGTTTTATTGTTGTTTCAGTCCATACTCTTACCTTAATGGTTCCTTATCCATTCCACTCTGCAGCCATTCTGTGCAGCATTTTCAGTAAAATTTCACCACCCACTTCTTTGCAACTCAGCTGGTAATTACCAATACTGACCCCCTTCCCCATCAGACAGCTGCATGATATTCAAACTGGTTAAAAATGAGCATTCTTCTGCTGAATTAACACATCCTAGATTGGATAATGTTTAGTTTTGTATTATTGCACTGCCAAATGGAGCTTTTAGGGTTATTCATTGATAATCAAAGTGCAATCATTTGTAATATCAGAAGTTGTAAGAACAGGGAAAAGCTTTACGCTTGAAACAGGTGAATTGTTGTATGTTCGTGATGCCCTGGTTTTTGTAAAGCAAAAATTGAGTTCTTGCCTCTGTGTCCTGGTGCACTATCATCGATTAATTTTCCATGGTTGCATACTGTTAATGCCTCAGCATTTTTAATTATAAGTCAAAGTTTATCATCTTGTTTTTATCAGGCAAATTGAGGAAATGAAGATGAGCTAACATTTAAAAAGAAATTCACGTGCAGACATATAAACTGTTGAGATCTAGCTTGATGAAAATGAATCCTCCTCTCCTCCTCCATGCTCATGTAGAATAAACATAATGTACAGATGAGTATTTTTGTCTAGTTTAAAGACAGATTTCTTTTTTGGGTCCAAGCTTGTGTACCATAAGGAGGTTTTTATAATTGGATTTATCCTGGAGGAAAGCCTTGCAGCCTGGCTGTGGGGTGGAGTGAACGTGCAGGGGCCAGAGCTGGAAAGCTGATTTGTGGGTGTGATACAAAGTTTAGAGCACATCAGTGATCAATAACCACCTGCTTCAGGCCTGCAGCTGCCTGGGGGTCTCTGGACATAACACCTTTGGAATTCTGAGCTGTTCTTTTCTTCCGAAAGGGAAGAGAATGGTGGGAAATGTTTTGGGTTTTTCATCCCAGCGAGGTGAAGGTGTGGTTAAGTAAAGTTGTGGCTGTGCCTCTCGCAGTCTCGTGCAGAAATGGTGACAGTTGACAGCTGTTGTTCTCTTAATAAGATTAAAGCAAAGAAATTAGTTGTGCTGTCTCTAATCTGCCATTTAACGCTGCCAACCACCTGGGGACACTTCTGTGCTGACACTCCTGGTGCTGGATTGCAGTCAGGCCGTGGAGCCGAGGCAGAGCCGTGATCAGAATGTGTTCAGACGAGCTGCTGTTAGCAAGCTTATGGTATCAATTAAATGAAGCCTCTTTATTGTTGTGAAAAATTCATTTGACATCCATTTGCTTCCAGCACCTTTTCAAAAGCATTATCAGAGTGTCTGGAAACGCCAGTACTCTTTGTGACGTGAGGTTCACTTGGGAAATGCAAAAGCGTGATGCCTTCTTACACTGGAATTTTTTCTTTAGATAAAGTGGGAAGTTTTTGTGTTTTCAAGTGCAAAATAAATGATCCTCTTAGGAGTTAGGAATCCCATATATCAAAAAGCATTTATTGCAGTGAATTAACTAAATCACCTCAGGACTCTGAAATGTTGTCAGAATTAACCTACAAGTTCATATTTGACACAGTGGATGAATTATAATGTTTATATTTAAATAGAATTGATCTTTATTTTAGAATAGCTGATATGAATGACAGAAGCTGATTTAAAGCATCTTCTCAACAGAAAATAGAGACTACCAATACAGTTTCTTCTCTCTCCCCCTCTAAACATACCTACACAAGGAAATAATCTTCAAGAAAGGTCGAAGGAGGTGCCCAATGAAAATATTTTTCAGCATTACTGAGAGAAGGGAACTAAATCCCCTTATATAATCAGGAGAGGAAGAGAGAGTGATGTTGCAAGACAGATTTGTAAAAATGCACGTGAAGCATGCTGCTTCAGTTATCTCTGGCTGTTACCCTTGGAGGGTAAAAATTAGGTGAAATAGATGAAAATTACCCTGGTTTGGTCAATTAGTAATTATTTAATATTGTTTTCATGTCATGCAGATTGATTTAATTAGGCACTAGAATAAAATTAATTACTAGTAGAGATTAATTAATATAACTGGTATTATGGTGATACTCAGAAAAGGAAGGAAAGTATAAATATTCATTCACTTCTTTTCTTAATTCTCCAGCTGAAGAGAGGACAATCCAGCCATACAAATGAAAAAATTTTCCTCCACTTTTTCTGGCCTCTGAGCATTTCCAGCTTTCCTTTGCTTGACAAACACAGTGTATAAATGTGAGAGGCTTCCAGTTCAGCTCTGGGGAGCCAGGCTAAAGGACCAGATGCCTCAGCAATGAGCCCAGCATCAGTAAAGCCACAGTCCTTATTGTGTAAATAATTTTGTTGTTCTAAAAAGTATTTTAGGAGAAAGATAAAGGGTAAAACTCAGATCCAGAAGTATGTTGAATTAGTCTGCATCTTGTTCTGTTAAATTCCAGCTTTGATGATTTCGGTGCAGTAACTTAGTGTTTGTTGCAGTCCCACTTTTGTATGACCTTTCAACAGTGCTCATAATTTATTTTCTTCTTTGGAGCTTATTTGAACTTAGTCACATTTTTTCACATGTCGAGAAAAATTCAACAAAGTAAAAGTTCTTTTTATTTTGGTTTACTTTAGAGAAACAGCTTGAATGTCTAGCCATCTGTATTTATGATTGGATGTATTTATGATGCATTTTTGTTGTGTATGTGTGTTTTGAAGTAACAGTGATGGCTTTTGTAGTAAGCAGAGCTCAAGAAACAAACTTTTTGTTGATTCTGAAGTAGGGTTCTCTTTGGTAAGATTGATCTCTGTGAGAATATTCTCCAGGACTGGCTCCAGCTTCCCTGCAAGGCCTGATTTGAGGAGAACACTTGGATTGGAGCAGATGGAAATGGCTGCCCGTGGTGCAGGGAGCAGTTGTGCATGTGCCTGCATTTTGTGTTGCTCCCATTGCAAAGCTGTCCCCTGTCCCCCAGCACAGCTGGAGCTGCACATCAGCACTGCAGGCTCTGTGAGGAGAGGGTGAATGTGGCACCACAACTTCTGGTGCCTGCTGGCTCTGCTCATCCCTGTTCTTGTGCAGGAGCACAGACACTGCCCTGCTGTCCTGGGCATTGCTGTCAAATACTTCTCTCAGGGCTTGAAGGTCCTGCCAGGAAAGTGCTATAGCTGAAAGCCACCACAAAGAAATGTTACCTGTCCAAGTGATAGAATTGGCTGGTACTCTGTATCAGTTTTGGATATAGGAGGGTCCAGAATACAGAGTGATCAGTGCTGCTTTACTGTTTTGAAGTTTTTTAATTGATTTCATTTAAGGTATCAGTTCTCTTTGGAATCCTGAGTTAAAGAAAATGAATGGGAATTCCTGCAAGCTTGGTTTTTGATGTGCTGCCATTTATTTGCTTTTAACTTACTGAAGAAAGTAAAATTCTAATTTTTCTTTCCTTTTGACTTTTAGGTCACTGTGCAGTACAGTAAGTGTTTACAGCCTCACCTGCAGCAACTGCATAGAAAACTGCACCTATGTTCTCTTTAGTAATAAGATCACTTTTCTGATGGACCTGTTGATACACCAGTTTACGGTAGGTAAAATAACTCATATTGAAATTTGTTGCGTGCTCCACAAACGTGTTAAAATATTTGGAGTGTAAAGACACCTGGAGTTAAATAAGAATAAAGGCTTGAAAGAATAGAATTCATTTGTTGTTTGTATTTGGTGGCTGTATCTACTATATACTCTGCAGAAATTGATGTATTTGCTTCTGTTAATAACTTCTGCAAAAACAAGTGTTCCAGGAACCCTATGAGTGGATATTATTCTGTCTTTTTCTGAGGTTGTTTTCTTTAAAATTTACCCTATAGGAATATTTAAAGTATAGACTATAATGAGTGGTCTCTGTATGTTTGATTCTTACTTGTTTCAGTGTCAGGAATCTAAGTCAGGTCAATACATTGCCAGAGTCTGATTTACTGAAGTGCTTAAATAGGACTCTTTAGCAATGAAAGTTTTAATTTTCCAATGTTTCATTTAATTTGAAATGTCATTAAATATTTTATTTGAAAACTCATTTTTAATTCATAGTGCCCTGCTCATCATAAGATATTTAGTCCTGCTTTTTTACTTATAAATTGTGTGTATGTATTTTCATGAGCCAAGCAGTTTGTTAATTGAAAAGTTATGTACATACTTTTAATAATTTAAGTGGTGCTGTTAGAATCAACAAGCCCTAGGACTGTAGATGAACACTTGAGGAGGAGAGTCCGAGTTGTGTGACACAAAGAAACCCCGAGCTGTGTGTGCAGTGCAGAGCTGTGCTGTGTGAGCTGTGTGAGCTGTGCTGTGTGTGCAGTGCAGAGCTGTGCTGTGTGAGCTGTGTGAGCTGTGCTGTGTGTGCAGTGCAGAGCTGTGCTGTGTGTGCTGCGCTGTGTGAGCTGTGCTGTGTGTGCTGTGCGGTGTGTGTGAGCTGTTGTGTGCAGAGCTGTGCTGTGTGTGCTGCGCTGTGTGTGCTGTGCTGTGTGTGCAGTGCAGAGCTGTGCTGTGTGTGCAGTGCAGAGCTGTGCTGTGCAGAGCTGAGCTGTGTGTGCTGTGCTGAGCTATGCTGAGCTGAGCTGTGTGTGCTGTGTCTGCTGTGCTGAGCTATGCTGAGCTGTGCTGTGAGCAGCTTTAGATCTCTCCAAGAGGATTGCAGTTATTAGCAGTCAGTGCTCAGTGAAAGGTGTGCTGGGCACTGCTGCCTCTGAGGAATGACCCCTGGCAGTCCTGCAGCACCCCAGCAGTGAGCAGGCTGTGCCAGAGCCCTGCTCTGCTCAGTGCAGCCCTGCACAAGGGTCTGGCATTTCCTGGAGGAGCACACAGGACGTTGCTCAGGCACAGTTGGCCACCTAGAGCTCAGAGATGCTGCAGAAGGAAAATTTACTGCACTTAAAGCTCTTTTCAGGCTGTTGCCAAATCCTACCCTTGAATTGCAGCACAACTGTAATTAAAGCTTAATGTTTCCCATGATCCACAGTGGACTTTTCTTTCCTATACAGAAAGTCTCTTATGTTCTCTTCATGCAGAATTGGCCCCTAAACTGGGATATCTTCAGAGTTCCATGAAGTGCATATTTGAGTACAAAACCCAAAAACAGTGCTGCTTTTCTAACCCTGATTTTTCTCTCTTGAAAATATAATAAATCAGATCAAGTTTGAATTTTTCTTTTTTTTTACGAAAAAAAAGTGTACAAACTGAGAGCAGCTCTGAATACCAAAACACTAAAATATACCCCCAGAGACTTTTAACTGCTTCCACTTTTCCTGGTTGGATGAGCTGTGTGATGCAGCCTTTGCCCATGTCATGTGTATTTCCACTTACTGTTGGAAAATAAAGCCCAAAGTAGTACCAGCAGTAATAAATGAGAATGTATATTTGCAAGGTTTTAACAAATTATTAAACAAGTACACCAATATTTGCTGAACACAGAAACAGTACTGTTTTGAGAAGCATTTCAATATCATCTTGAATACATCCAGTATGAACTTTATTTCCAACCAGTTTCATGTGGATTTAGTTTTGGTTTAGGTTTTTTTTAATTGTGTGTGACATCCAGCCTGTCCAGGTTCATAGTTTGAAGTGTCCTGTTTCAACCTTTCTTTACCTTCTGCCTGAAGGGACTGGTAGGAAACCTTCTGTAGCCTGACTTAGCCTGTTACCTTCCTCAGCCTCCTTAGCTCAGGTAATGCCTAAATCAGTGTCTGCTGAGGACAGCAGGGCTGTTTCCTGATTTCCATGATTAATGGATCAAACCTTCCCACCTACATTCATGTAGGTCTTGTGCTGGACTTGGAGCTCATTTATTTACTGCTGTCTCTGCTCTTCTTTGTCTACTGTAGCCAGAGGATAGCTGCAAAATAATTTTCTAATTGTCTGTTTTGGAAGGTTTCATACCAACAAAACCAAGTAATTAGTGGAGCTCTAAGCATGTTTCATATTTTGCGGGTTTTATCTCCAGTCAAGTGGCAGCTGTCATGTACTTACCCAAAGATATCTGAGAAGCCATACATCTAAACCATACCTGTCTGTGTGATATCATGACAGATCACTGGGATTATCTTTAAATGCATAGTATATGAAAATTCTAAGTAAGACATCATTAGTGAATGTGCAATGACCATTAGGTAAAGTAACCATCAAACAAATGTAGGGATTAAAACCCAGTTGTTGGTTATTTTATTCTTCTCCAAAATACAGTGCTTAAATTTGGACATATTTTAGGTAAGTGGTCTATGAAATTTTACTGGGTTTAAGTTAATCTGGCTATCTAGGCACAAGAAAGACATTTTTCTCCTCCACTTCTTGCCTGGGATGTGCTGCCCTTTAATTTGGGCTCTTCAGAAGGACAGTATACATCCCTTTGCAGTTTCTTCACCATTTGTGGTCAGTTTTTTTAATCTTCTGTGCTGCATCAAATAAGGCAGCTCCATGTTAGCACTGATGATGAGAGGAACTGTGAAATCCAAGGCACATCTGTGCTCCTGGGCTCTTCTAGTCCATTTTGAAATTACATCTGTCTCCACGGGGTTCAGCTGTGTGGCACTGACAATTCCTCAGTCCCTAATAACAAGCCCATGTGGGGAGTAGTAAATCCTGAAAACAGGGCTGGACTAGAAGAGGTAATGACATGCTGAAGTGTTTAGGGATAGGGAATTTAAAATGGAAAGCTTCACCTGCACCATCTCAAGCCCATGCACTTCCTGAGCCATTTCCATTTCTTTGGTTCACTAGTTACTACATAGAAAGTCTGACTTCCTACTGAGACTTCTGAGATGTATTTTTCAGAATGTTTTTGAGGCAAGCCCAATGGCTACACATGCAGAAAGCACAAAATCACTATTGGTAATGGGAGAATGATCTGAAATAATTGACCAAATGAAGAGAAACTTTGTGCTTCTAAAGGTCTGAAGTCTTTCCTTTTAGGTTTACCAACTCTACATTTAAAATTCCTCATGGCTGTGGAGGACTATGCCTTTTATGAAATCTAAACAGGCATGAGTTGTCAGTACTGGACCTCTGTGTTGCTAACTGGAAATTGTTTGGTGTTTTTTGTTAGCAGAGCAGGAGAACATGCTCTGATCTGCAGAGGTATTTTGGTGACATGAGTCAGAAGAGAGGAGCATTTTCAGCTCTATTAAATGTGTGCCTAAGTGCTTTACTGGATTGGGGCCATATTGTGCAGCATCTTACAGGATTAAGCCCAAGATGCTGGGCAGAGCTGAAGAGCTTATGGCAGCTCTGCACAAGCATGGGAACCCCTGCACAGGGGGAATTCTCTAAGGAATAACTTATCACTTGGATGGAGGCTGCACCAGAGCTGAGAGGCAGCTCACCAGAGTGTTCCATTTCAAGAACCAGCTTAAAGAAAGGAGGAGTCTTGATTAGGCCCAGCCAAGTCAGCCATCAGAAAAGCTAAAATGGCACTGAGATGTTGGATGGGTCAGATATTTGGACAATAGTTACATATTTCCTGATTTTCCATTGTGATTTTAAAATGTTTTATACCAATTACTCAACAAATTAAAGTTAAATTAAGTTAAAGTGTATAATCACACCTGTAGATTTGTGTCACATAAACTGTTAAACCTCAGGAATGTGGAATGTTGTTACATTTACCCATCCAAAGCCCATGTTCAACACAATTTCTCTGAACATCAGTAACTCCTTGTGTAATCAACACAAAGAAGCCAGAGCTTGAAAACTTTCATAATGACACTATTAAATCTTAAGATTTCCTACCCCCTTGCTTGATATAATAATCAACAAGCAAGCACCCCAATTAATTTTGCTTCTGCAAGCATGCTAATTCATTCCAAGCATAAATCTCAGCACACTTTCACACTATCCCATTAATTACTTCCTCAGTAAAAGAGCTGATTTGTTATCACTCATTTGAGTTAGTATAAAAGGAAAGTCTTCAAGGAATTAAATTCAAATTTGCCCATTTTCTGTCAAGCAGTATTTCCTTCTATCTGTTGTTTTCTTCTATCTCTTGTTTGATGTAACACTGTGTAAAAATCCACATTTGTTTTCACTTTATATTAATTAACACACACAAGTTTTCCCAAATCATTGAATATGAAAAATAAATTCTGCGAGAAATTACTCTAGTACATTCCAGATCTATTTATTTTACAAATTAGGAAGAGCAGTTTCATTTGGAAGCATGAAAAGCTTTTGTAGCTAAGGACTATATACTTAGAATATCTATTTCTCCTATGTACATTGAACTGGAAGACAAAAACAGACATTATCCACTCATAGCACTATTCATTACAGCAAACCAAAGGCTCTGCTGCAAGATACTATTAAATCTTTTAAGAAATAGCACATATAATTTTTTATCTAAGGTGAAAAAAAGCAGTAAGTTGCATTTGTTGGCAATTTTGAAACCTTAATGTTCTGAGCACAAAGTTGCCACATTGAAGTTGATTTACACATTGCAAAGCTCAATCCTTCTGTTTCAGTGAGCAATTGGTATCATTAGGCATGAATTATTTTAGTCAACAAATGTTACTGGAGCAACCTAGTATTGTTCTTCCTATTGAACTTGAATAAGCAGCTAAAGGCTTCTCACTTGCTCTCTTGGCTCAGCACCAGGAACAGACCATTACAATGAGTTTTAAGTACCAGCACAAGGCTCAGAGCTAATGAATAATAAAGAAATGTGCATGTTGTTCTTTGTCACCAAGTGTTACCAAATCCCTCCTGATACCTATACGAGCAGCAATGCTTTTCTCTGGCCTTGCCTGCATCTACTGAGTGTAAATGAATTTAACCTGGAAGGAAAATGCCATTTCAGCCACTATTGATCCCCACTGCCTGTGGCAGAGCAGAGGCTCCACAGAGGCATGTGGGGCTTGGCCCAGCAGCATCAGCCATGGGGATGTTCCAGGAGCCCTGACTGCTCCAGTGTCTGCCTCGAGCACTGCAGGACTTCACACACACTCCACTTACTGTTTGATTGGAATAGGGCAGGATTTCAGCTGGATAAATCACCTTGGACTGCACAAATGGAAACATTCAATGAATTTTTAAAAAATTACGCTCTCCATGAGGATTTCCTTCCAGATCTGTAGCCTGCATATAGATTTGTCTCCAGATTTACATGTTGTACAGCTCAACTTCACCTTTTTAGGAGTGGGCTCTAGTTAAATTATGTAGAAAAATGAGATTCCTCTGAGGTCTGCTTAGAGAGAACTGAGTGTTGTGCTTCTGGTGTGATGGGCAAGTGGGTGAGCTCTGATGGACAAATGCAGTGGTCACTGGTGATGTTGTGTGCATAAGAACACAGTCACACTAATGACATACTCTGCTGCTATCATGCTTCCTTGGCTCTCAGATGCTGCATTCTTTTGACTTGATTTATTCTGGTCCAGCTTGGATTATGTGCTTTACCTTATCTTGTACCTGAAATAGTTTGATGTCCATCAGCACTGCTAGAATGTTAGTTTATTACTACTTTTGGTGTAGGCCCATGCAAATTTGTAAATGTTTTTCTAGAAACTTTGGTTGGTTTTACTGATTCCTGGTTGTGTTTTTTTCTCTTTACTTAGGTTAGTGTTCCAGATGACCATAATGCCACTGCAGGCAGAAGTGTAAATAAGCAGGTATTTGAAGGTTTAACAACAGGACTTCTGAGGGTGACTGCTGTGATTTTCAGATGTCTCATCTCCAGCTTCCCAGATGGCAACAACCACTCTACTGCACTGAAGATATTACAGGAAGTGAAGAGTAAATCCTCACAAATGGAAGCCTTCAGCAGCAGAGTCCAAGACCTAATCAGGTTTAAAAAAAGATAATGAAACTTTTCTTAAGTATTCCTTGTGAGAGAGAAAGCAAATTGCACTGATTTAAGAGAGGAACAAACTGCTTTAACCTTAATGCAGTGAGAGTAGTTTGTGTGGATAGTCCAGATGACTATTGAAATACTATATTCTCAATCAAAAATGTTCTTCAAAACACTGCAGACAAAGAAATACAGAAACACAAGATTCTTTTATTTTTGGACTTGTTTATTGTCTTCTTTCCATTAGTTTTCTCTCTTGATTACCTAGGAGCCAGCTTCCAAATATTTTCCTCTGAGTTCTCTGTGCCAGCCATGTGTGCCCATTGCCTGTGGTCTCTTATGTCATACATGCATTCATATAAGCTTGGCATAAAATACACATTTTCTATTACAAAAATCACCCAGTCATTCTAGAATCTGATCTTATCACATAGCTGCATTTTAATAGCTGAACCCAAATGTATTAGTACATACACAGTTAATACATATCCAGCAGTATATTAGACTTGCTAAAAGTATATAGTTTCACTGGTAAACTATATCAATAATTATCAATAAATTATCATATAAATAGTTACCAGTGTGTCTTCAGCCCTCTGAAGAAATGAAATTCTTCTTTATATGCTGCTGAAAACATGTCACAGTGAGCCTTGAGACATTTCAAAGTCTGGTATGATGCTGATGGAGACAAAGAGGACATCTGGAGGAGGAAAGCAAAACAAGTAGTTGTCATAGATACCAGTGACCTCTCAAACTTTGGTGTTCTCATGTAACTCTCCTTCTCCCCAAACAGGTTTTGATAGAGTGTGAAATTTCAGGATGTTGTATTCTGCCCACTTATGAATGGGAGGGTGGGAGGTCTGTGCTGAGCAGACATCTGACACTGACTGGGCCCAGCACAGGCAGACCCTCGAGATAAGGAGAGACAGGAGAATCCGAGCAGGTCCCTCACCTGAGGCACTTTAGGGGATCTGGTAATAAATGGGGAATGAAAGGCATGATGACAAGGTAATGGTGCAATTAGGAAAAAAAGAGAGAGGGCATTTTAAAGCAGTCAAAACCAGACAAATTCTGTCATTAATGAGAATCTTTCACCTCCAGGTCATTGTATCGTGTGTCATGGGGAGTTGATTAAGTGAGAGTTTTGGGAAGATGGGGGAAGAAAGAGGAACACTGACTTTTTTTTTTTCTATTTGGGACTATTGGACCTGATGCATAAACACCAATTATCTGTGTGCTGTCTGAGTATCAAAAGGGTAGCCAGGTTATTTCAACTGTGCTCCTGTGGGTGAAAAGAGATGGAGGCAATAGATTAGAGAGCTTTGACATTCCACTTGTCTGTGTGCTCAGTTCCTCAAGGAAAGGAGTGCTCCATGCATCTTGCTGTTGTCTCCGGATGCCAGTGAAGAATAGTCCCAGCAGACTGAAAGCTCTCATCCATTTCCTCTCTGCCAGAAGAGCAGCTGCTCTGTGCCCAGGTGTGGGTGGAAAGGAGGGGGACAGTGCACACAGTTTGCAGGTGTCACACTGTAGAGATGCTGCTGGGGAAGAGAATGTTGATGAGAAAGGTTGTGCCTTTTTGGGAGCCACCATCTATCAGTATTAGCTCTGTTTTATTTAGTTCTTCCTCACCCCTCCTATTTCTCTGAGCTGTTTCCAGCACTCAGCATTTCTCTGTGACTGTGATGTATCTAACATCCAGCTATGTTCCTGGAATTATTCCACTAATAAAAGCAGAACTTGTTTATCACCTGTGTGATCAGGTGGATTGCTTAGAAACTTAATGCTAGTAACCTTTCATGTTGCTAAATAGGACAGACAAATTTACCTGCACAGTGAGTGTGCAATTAATAACCTTTGTGCATCTTTAAGTGTTAATTAACTGCTGTACTTCAGCAGCTTTAAAAATCTTCCATGCTGCAGTTTGACTTCTTGCTTTATATCCATTGTATTTTTATTCTTAATTCCTTGACTTCTTCCAAAAGCTTTGTGTCAGTAGGGTTGGAAATTGGCAGAGGGTCTCGCTTCTAACCCTGAAGAGAAATCTGTCTTTGAGCAACAACAGGGTCTGAAAAGGACAAGGTTTTCTTCCCTAATGTCAAAACCCCCTGTTCTTTCAAAATCAGACTGTAGACATGTTGTGAGAGAATAGTTATTTTCAATAAGCAGTTGTGCTTTTATGAGAAGCATTATCTAATCAATAGTTTTATTTGCTAGATTCAATATTATTTATTAATGTTCCCTATCGAGTCAAGTTTGGGTGGTCTAGTCATGGTGTAAACCCAAAGCCAGTGGTGTTCCCCTCTCTCTCAAGGAGCCTCTGTTCTAAAAACCATCTCTGCCAAGTTCATTTGAGGAGCAGCTGGTGGGACAGTGACCTCAGGAGCAGGAGGTTTGGTGGGGGCAGTCACGTTGGAACAGTGGGTCATTTGTTGGTGTCTGAAGGCAATGCTTCCCCATGTCGTTTAGGTGAAGTGGAGGCACAGGATAAAACAGCAGTTCTCCTGATTCTGACAAGAAGTTTCTCCCACTTAGTAAGAGTGGAGGAAAACACAAAGAAAATTAGAGGGGAAAGGAAGGGAGGTGATTACACTGGAACCTGTGTCCATAAAGAGAGCTGATCTCACCTAAGTCAGCAGAATATGGTGGTGGAGATGGGCTGAAGTGTGAGAAGCTGGATGGTTGTGGTAGAAAAGGAAAGTAGCTGAAGTGAGGTGATATCAGCAAAGTGACATGTTAAAAATACATCTGTGCATGGTTTAAGTGGAGTTGATCAAAGTTTGAGAGAACCTGCTGGGGACAGGGAGATCTTGGTACAAGGGTGAGGTGCAGTTTTTGGACATATGTTTCCAAGCTATTAGAAATTCAAAGAAGAAACTTCAGCAGTTGTGATCTGAGGATCAGCAGTGATGGTCTGGTCAACCCTAATATAAAAAAAAAAGGAGTTTTCAGTTAAAAAAAAAAGAAAAGTCAGCACACGATTTTCTATATATTGAATTTGAGTCCTGAAGATGTTTTTTGATCCTGATCCTTCTGTACTGATGGTAGAAGGTTGTTAATATTCTATTGGTCCCTGAGCTCCTGGATATGTATTTATAAGAGGGGAACAAAGGCCAGCAATTGGGCAGTGGTTGCTGTGATGTATGTATTGCTATAAAACATTACCTGGGTAACATCATTGTCTTCTTGAATTAATGTGTTCTACAGAGTTTACCTCTTCATACTAAAAAGAAATTGTGCTGTTGCAGAGCTATCAAGATTATTATAAATCATCTAACTATGGCAAAATTCCATTGTCCTTCTAGCAGTATGCTAAAATAAACATTTACACTCATCTTTCTTGTACAGTATAATACAAATTATCCTACAACTGACAGATCTCGTAACAAAAACTACTGATAGTCACAGAGAGCCAGTTCTGAAGTTACTGTAATTGGAATTGTTTTATTGAACCCTTTCAGAAAGAGTATTTAAGTAATCATAACCTGCTTTTTGAGTAGTTTGATAGCAGAGAAGTGAAAATTACTTCTTTTGCAAAGTTACCAAAAGTGTTGTGGGACTATTTTTTGTGATACCTTTTTTCCTCTGTTTGCAGTTATGTGGTGAACATAGGCTTGGTGGACAAGCTGTGCTGCTGTTTCCTGTCTGTCCAAGGCCCTGTTGATGAGAACCCCAAAATTGCAAGTTTCCTGCAGAATGCCACGGCAGTGTTGCATGGGATTTGCCAGCTGTGTTTTGCTGTCAATGGAAGGTGGGTGCAGTGGCTCTGTCAGCTCAAAATCTGCTGGGTGGGCAGTGGCCTCCTGCTCAGGCTGCCAGCCAGGGCTGTGGGACACACAGGGACAGAAACAGTGCTGGGGACCCCTCTGCTCACCCTCTCACCCCCAAGCTGTGATGAGTTACCTGCACCAGGCTTGGTCCTTACAAGTCATTTACCAGAATTGCAAACTTTACCTCCTTTACTCATCATTCCACAGACTTCTATCACTGAGAGTTTTAAGTGTCCGGTCTCAAGGACTTCAAGAGGCATTTTATTATCAGCTAAAATCAACTCTTGTATGATTTGTCTCTATAATTTGTCTCTAGAGCAGCCTAATTCAGCTCTTGTTCTCTAAAATACCAATTGCCTGTAAGGGAATTCTATTTTCTATATAGAAAGCTATTACTAGATTTGTCAGGGAATTTTCTAATGCAAAATGCTTGTTGTTGTAACCTAACCAAGGCTGTGGGAATTGTGCATGAGATATGTGCCTGCCAGCAAATCTGGACTTCTGTGGTCTGCAGTGACACTCGTGTGAGAGTCAAAATTTCAGAGCTTTGGGCTGCACTTACTAGAACCCACCACACCATTAGTGTTACACATTTCAGGAAAAATCAAGGCTGGCAGAACTTCACAATGCATTCCAGAAGGGTAAAATGATGCTAGGGTTGAAAAACTAGAGCTAATAAAACATAGGATAAGAAACAAAGCTGTAGGTAAGAGCTGTTGCTGGTAGCCAGGGACACAGACACATGGAAAAAGAACTGCAAGAAATATGAGCCCAAAGAGACCATCCCAACTTACTGAAATTTCCCTTTCTGAAAGTTGCCAACTTGGCATTTTAAATTCCAGCAGAGCGCTGCCAGAAGTCAAATACTCACTAAATAAAATAATAAAAGAATCATTCTTCTGTTAGTGGAATAATAGTTCTAGCTCAGAGTGAGTAATACAATATTTGCAATTTCTGTAGCAGGCACACACTTCATGAAAATATTTGAGATCTTTGCACCCCAAAATAGTACAGCACTGCACAAGTACATCCATCAAGAATATCTGCTCTTTGTAGCACCAGAATAATTTGGGGGGGGGTTGAGTGTGTTCCTTCACAGTTACACCAAGAAGTATCTGATCCTACCACCTCCATTAACAGCAGTGTTCTGGATTTTCTCCAAAGGTGCTGGTTGGTTGTGATTTCCAGGTTAGATTGTTCATTTGAGCATGAAAAGAAATGAGAGGAATGAAGCTGGAGATTTCAAAACTGTTGTCTTTCACTTTCAGATCAAAAGCTTTGATGTAACTGATTAGAAAGGCAGTTTAAATCACATGTCTTTCATCACCTGAGCCCACTGTCATTTAAGCAGTGAATGCAGAGTGTAATTCTGTCGTGTTACAGAAGTCCTCAGTTTTGGAGGTGATTTAAATGGAAAAAGGTACTGCCAAGCACAGATTAAGGTGGTAGAAACAGAGCTCAGATTTATTGAATTCTTAAATATGTCACACTACAGTAATACATGACGTGTGATACCTGATCTGCTGCACAAAAGGCAGCCCCTCGGTGAGAAATACAGATGCCTCTTTCATTCCTGCTGAATGGTGGTGGAGGCAGTGCAGCCTTTCCAGTCAGCCTTTCTCATTCTCCAGCTCAGTTGATCCAGGCTTGAGCACAAACCAGCCTGCCTGTTACAACCCTCTGTCCATCCCAGTCACCAGCCCCTCTGATCAGCCAAGGCCTCAGGTTCTTACTGAGATTTGAGAAGCCCAGGAAGTATTTCAGGCTTTGACACTGTAGCCTGAAAAGAAGTTTTGCTAAATTAATGGCAGGGTTTCACCATTGTTACAAGAGCAATTCTGAAATGTTCTTTTCATATATCCTCCTATATAAGATGGTTCCAGGTTGGAAACTTCTTTATGTCCTTGGTGGTAATCGGGGGATGGGGATATAAAATTAATTTGGTTTTTAGTAGAACTTTTTCAGGCTGCTATCTGTCATACAGAAAGTTGTCATTCCATATGAAATTCATGAGAGCACTTTTCATAGAGTGGTCTCTGCTCTGTGCAGATCTCAGCACACAGCATGGAGTGGGAAGCTGACACAGGACAGTAAATGTTGGTTGGGATACCAGGACCACCTCAGGGCTCAAAGCAGCCCAGCACAACAGGGAAATCCTGGGTGGGCTGGGGGATCCTTGTCCTGTGCCTTCAGATCCCACCAGGCTGTTGGGGCTGTACTGCAACTGGAATCCGCCTATCTCCCGAGGGCCAGAAGTTTCAAACTCAGGTTTTAAACAGTTCAAAGATCCTGGCCTGTGGATACAAAGTATGTTGGGCCATTTCTGAAGCTCTGAGGTAGGAAGAGCTGCCAATCCAGACATTCCTGCCTTCCTCAGAAGCACATCTCATAAAACTCCAAATTCAGCAGAACATTTCTAAACCAAGCTCTGAATTGATAACCCAATGTGTATTTGGACAGGTACTTCATGGAAATAATTCTGTAGGCAGTGAAGAGATGTCAGTGGAGTCCCTCTCTGCACTTACCTTTGCATCAGGCAAGCTGTCACAACAATCATGGTTATTAGAGAATAGCCTCAAATTATTGGATATATATATATATATAAATCAACATTATGTTTTAAATGAGGTCTATGGTTGATATAATGTAGGTGGTAAAATTTTAAGACATGAATGAAGAGTCTTCTTTTATTACTGTTGTAGACTTGTAGAAAAAAGTACAAAATCATGGAGTTAGATACAGTAAAGTCTTACTAATGTGGAAACATAAATGGAGGATTTTCAATTTTAAAATCATAAAATGTTATTGAAATGGGAATCTATTCTGAACATGTTATAAACATACCCTATTATAAGAGAGGGATTTTCTTTTCATTAATGATCAAGGTCTTTAAAAAAGGTTTAACTTTGATATTGATCTTACTTTTCAAATTACCATTTTTGATACTGGCTAATAAATGCTTGATTGATTCTTTTAATTGAAATTTTGCTGTGGATGAAATAGCACATTTTCCAAACACTGTAGAATACATATAAAAGTTCACTTGTTGAACACCTTTATAACTTGGTACCCTGTTTCCAGCTAGTTTTGATACTTTTTGTCCTCTTCTCTTACACAGTGAGAATCATTGAGGCTGACTTGAGACCTCCAGCTGGAAGTCCCATTTTTCTGATGCTGTATTGCATCTATAGCTAACAGTGGAGGTGAGAGCTCCTTCCTCCCTGATGAGTTAAAAAAAAAAGGTGTATGAGAGCTGAAAACAGGGAATTGTCCTGTATTGTTTGTAGGGAGAAATCAGAAAAGGCAGCATGTCTGAATATTGAGCTCTCTCTGCTGAGCAGATGAACCTGACATTTGATATTTAGGCTTGAAAATTGTGGCTCTGGTAATGCTTAACTGGCTTTTTCTCACCGTTAGGAGTAACAGTAGCCAGAATTGAAAACAGAGACATTTTTATTAACCTGAAATAAAGCAAAGTATTAAATACACTTTATATGGAATAACTATGGGGTGTGTGGCCATATAGATCTCTTGAAATCTGTGTGGAATTGCAGATGTCCAGTAGCAATGTTGGAGATGACAGCCCTGTTTTCCAGAGTGTATCACTGTAAATGTGAGAGATACAAGGCCTATTTTGGGCCCTCAGGTCCTGACTACACATCTGGAATGTGCTTGGCTTGTACCCACAGGACAGAAAACAATGAGCAGGCTTGGAATTCAAGGAGCATTCATGAAGGCATGGCCAAGCCTCAGCTCAGCCTTCCCCAGCAGCAGGAGGGAGCACTGAGTGAGACTCTCCATGGCAGGTCCTTCAGCAGCACAGCAAAGGTTTTGTTTATATTCCTGTCTTCTCCTGCACTGCCCAGTGTTCATCAAGCCTAGATCCCCTTTTTCCCTATTTCTCTCTGGACCTAAGGCTGCTGTGCTAGAGGTTTAATTGTTGCTCTGTGGAGGGCTGCAGTTATTGCCTTGTTTCACTCTTGCCCATGAGTATGAGTGAATAAACTCACACTAACACAGAGTTAATGCCTTGTTTCACTCTTGCCCGTGAGTATGAGTGAATAAACTCACACTAACACAGAGTTAATGCCTTGTTTCACTCTTGCCAGTGAGTTAATGCCTTGTTTCACTCTTGCCCGTGAGTATGAGTGAATAAACTCACACTAACACAGAGTTAATGCCTTGTTTCACTCTTGCCCGTGAGTATGAGTGAATAAACTCACACTAACACAGAGTTAATGCCTTGTTTCACTCTTGCCCGTGAGTATGAGTGAATAAACTCACACTAACACAGAGTTAATGCAAGGAGCAGGAGGAGACCAAGAGCAGTACTGCAGTGGAAGAGTCAATCACAGAGGCACAATGTTCTCCCCAGGGGCAGTGCAATGGAGAGCAATAACACAGATACAAGGAGGTGATACTGCATTGTGCATAAGGGCAATATTGCAAATAATAGTCCCTCAAATTCTCTAGGTCCTTGGGAACACCAGCTGTTTAAAAACGTTGCTGTTTTCTTGATTTAAGAATTGCTTTCAAGCTTTCTCTTTACTCCAGGAAAAGGCAGTGTCAGAGCAATGCAGTAATTAAACTGCTGCTGTTATTTCTCAGAGCAGTGGTGGGACAGATAAGTGTGTGTCAGCAGCTGATGAAGCTGTGGGTTCCAGGCTGCAGAGGCAGAAAGCTGCAGAGGCAGGGTCTGACCCAGGGACACGGTGCCTGTCATGTCACACATCCACACGGAAGTGGGCTGGGCTGTGCTCAGTTTTATTACAGTAATTAAGATAATGTCTGTTTTGGCTGCTGGATGGTGAATCAGATGCAAGTCTGTCTGAACCTTGGTTTTGCTTCTCACCACTTCCAAGGGACAGCAGCTCCAGCAAGTGCTGTTAAACTAATTCCAGCTTATGTCTGAAATTACTGGAAGGTTTCACTTCATCACTTCTATGCTGCACTGCAATCCCTGCTGGACAGTGGGAATTGTAGCAAGGTCTGACAGGTGCTAAATACTTCTTCTTTCTTCTTTTATTATCATTTTGCCTCTTTATTTTGACAGCTCTTTCTAAATAAAATAATTTAGGAGCAAAAAGTACTGATGATAGTTTTTAAATCCTAATAATAAAAATCCCCAACAGATTATATTCTAAGCCTCTTGGAAACTCATGTTTCCATTTCACTCCATGTTTTTAATCAGGAGTATATATTTCAAATACACAAACATTATAATGTATACCCTTAGAGAGGCTTGTCTGCTTGTTAGCTGAGCCAGTTTTTAAAACAATATATTTTCAGATATAAACAGTTTGCTCATATTGAAGCTTGGAGAAATTGTAGTTTTTTACTTGTTCTGCAGAGCATGCTGTTTCTTATCAAGCTGTATTGAATTCCTGTTTTTAATAAATAGTGGTGTATTTTAAGCAATGAAGTACCACTGCTTAGTATCTTTCTTTCTTTCTTGTGATGGATATATCCACATTTTTGAATCTTAAACCCTTTATGTAAGTCATAGAGCACATACCAATTCCTGAGACCCCTTGATGGCCAAGCTGAAAATCACAGTGGCAGCCCATAATGAAAATTCTATGCATTTCATTAAACTTTTATTTTTTAAGGATCCTTCAGGTTGTTTGACTGTAATATAAATATTTGTCTGTTTTTCTGTGTTTATAGTTAACACATAATTATTGTGGCTGGTAAAGTTTGAAAGCCTGTTTGTTTTCCCAGCTATATCAGCCAATGTCAGAAATCCAGTGAGTCTTGCTTCCCTTCAGGGATTAATTGAAGGAGTTTTGTCCATAGTGACTATTTTACTTTTGCAGCTGTTACAGGCTCAGAGACAAAGTTTCTTTAAATAGGAGAATTAAGTGGTATTTCAGCAATAGGAATCTGATCTCTTCAGTTATGTAAAGTCTGATTTTCTGATGTGACATTGTCATCTTATGCTGTGAAGGTTTTTAGGAGTTTTTGCCTCAGTCTGTCCCAACAGCACTGAATTTTCATTGGGCTTACGTTTTGAGGTGAACTAAAAATCTGCTAAATGTATGAAACCCAGTGTTGTGCAGACTTGACAAAAATCAGAGCAGTAGAGGCAGAGGTTCATGCTGTATTTTCCATCATTTCATATAGATTTTTTTCTATTTTAAAGCCCACAGCAAGTACAAACAACTTCTTTTACCTTTCTATTGTAAACATTTAGGCTTAAAGTGATGTAATCAACAGTGCAGCTCAACAGGAGCCAGTGCTCTGTTCACATACACACTAACTGTGCTACAGGCAACGGCCAAAATAAATTTTCTGGTAATTCCTTCAATCCATCAAATCTAGAAGACAGATTTTTAATTTCTCTTTTACAGTTTTGTTCTGTAGTACAACTTCGAAATTTTTCATCTTTTCTGTGCTTGTATTTAGAGTTATTTTACAGTTGACTTTTTTATGTATATTTTGATTCATTCTCTGCTCCAGAGCAGCAAAAATGGTGAAAGGATTTCATCCAGCAGTGTAAGCTTTCTCATATGGAATTGTTTAAAAATAATGATGGAGTGAGAGTTGAAAGCAAGCTAACTTTAACCTTTGGTAAAATTGGTCAATCTTCTGATTGCACAGAGTCAGAAAAAAATTCTGTGAGGTATCATATGCAGTAATTAATTTGGGGTTATCATTTGACTGTGAGTGTACTTTTCTGTTTTGTACAGCTGAAAAAGCTGAGAGTGAAGTTGGGAAATACTGGTTGGCAGGAGGAGCTGTGCTCTCATGTGATCCTGTGGCAATAAATGTTCTAGTTAGTCGAGTGTAACTAAGTGATGGTTAGCACATTTTGGCTACTGCACCCTGCAGAATAAATCCTTGGACATCAGAAGGCATTTTGGAGTGAGGAATAGCAGGGAGCCCAGACTCACACAGCAGGGCTGTGCACAGGGTGGTCCCAGAGCTGCCAGCTCCTCCTGCAGCCTTGGGGCTCCCTCCCAGGCAGGCTGGTGTGCCAGCAGGAGCTGAGCTTTGCAGCAGGGCTCTGCCAAAGGCACGGCTGGCACGGCCAGGTGATGGCTCAGGAAGTGTCTCTGCTGCCTCCATCCTCACACACTCACTCAGAGACCACAGAGCTCCAAAATGAAGGTTTGGGGCATGGATTCCAGGCACAGGGAAAGCAAAGCCCTGCCATAAATTGTTGTGCAGCATAGCCCCACCCAAACACACTTAGAACTCTAGTATTTGTTCCACTTTTTATTCTTTGTGGAGTAAGTCTTAGGGTCTTAAGGAGAACAGACACAACTGTGTTGCATTTGTTCTTACTGTGTTTTACTAGAGTTCTCGTTCTCCTGACAGAACTACTTATATGGACTCCTTATGCAGTCTGGAGTGGTTTTTGTGCAGCACAGGTATCCCTGAAGCAGGCCTGGGATAACAGCAGAGGGTACAGCACTGAAAAGCTTTTTCAGTAGCATTGGATATTCACAGACTGGAAATAGAACTAATGAAATGGTTACCAGACAGATGGTACCCATAATGGTAAATGAAATGGTACCCATAAGTGCTAATTTCACATGAGATCACTCCTCACATCACCTGACCTGCTTTGTGAAGGTAAAGATGTGAGGGGACAGATGTGTGCCAGCAGAGCTGGTTGTGTACAGCCCAGATACTGTCCTGTCATATTCACCTGGGCTCAGGGCTGCTCTGGCACCTGGGGAATGCAGGTTCATGGTCCTGCTTGGCCTCTTTCCCCTCCCTTTGCTCCAGGGAAGCCATGGAGTGCTGTTAACAGACAGAAATTCTCAGGGACAGATATGGTTTTGGGTAGGGTGGTGCTTTCTTGCCTGCTTTGTTTGTTTCACTAGGAAAAGGGAAAATGACAGAACAAGGTGATGGTTGCCAAAACGTGGTCCTTGCTGAGCTCATGGTTTAGTTTCTATGTTGAAGAAGTCTGTAGGATTAGTGAGCCTGCCTAGGATCTGTGTTGGAGGTGTCACTGGAGCCAGTGTTTGTAGCAGGGGTGCAGGGTGCTCCTGGTACAGACACAGGAGAGATTGCTGAGAGCTGTTCTAGTCAAGGGAAAGCTCCTTGCTGCTTCTGCTCAACAGGAATGTTCTGAGCCCTCTCGGTGTCTGGTCTTTGCTGTCTTAAACTGAGCTCTTCAAACTTACAGGTTATCTTAGAAAATGGTTCTGGTTTTCACTTCCATTTCCTTTGCTTTTAGTAGTTATTAAAGAGGAAAATACCCTCATTTAAGTTGTCCTTTTATAATGTTTTCTCATATAATCTGTCATATTTTCCTTTAATTATAAAAAGGAATCATCTATATACTCAATCTTTGTAGTCTCTTTTGATATTGATGCTTCCTTCTTTTTTTTTTCTTTTTTTCTTTTTTTAAAGATGGAAACATAGTAGATGAAGTAAAAACCAGACCTTGATGTGGCATATTTTAATTGTTATTGTTTGCTGTGTTTTATTATTTTCGTGTTTATTTTATTACCAGTATTGACCAAACGTGTTTCCAAAAACAAAATTCAGGTAATTTATGTTATAGGTTTGAATTAGAATTCAGAGAATATAAAACTTGCTGAATTATTTTGGAGCTTCACTTTGTGCTTGCCCATCTTCCACACATTATTTAGCCTCCAGGGCAGTGATTTTGTGAGTCTTCCTTAGTAGTTGTCCTGGTTCATCTTCTGGATTATTAATAATGTGAAAAAACACAAGTACTAAAAATCATGGAGGATTATGTTAACTGTTTTTGAAAGTCTGGATGTGAGAATGGAAAGGGCAATCCTGAGTTACTTGCTTGTCTGTGCTGATATCCTAGATAACCAAAAACCTTCTCCATTATTTTCTGTGCATATCCAAAAGATGGCAGAGAAGCCCAGTTCCTGTATGCCCGAGCTGTGCTGCTCTGTCCTTACCTGTGCTTTGCTGCCCTGCTGCAGTCTCCCATAACAGCATCTGACTGAAGGAAGCAGCAGTGTGTTTTCCTACTGCTGCACCACTTCATTCTTAAATTCCTGCAGAACCTTTTGATTGAGATCATCTGTTCCCAGCAACGCTACTTAGGTAGGCAGCTTGGTGCAGTGCCTGCAGCCCATCACTGTGGCAGGAGAGGCTCCAGGGAGTTGTCCCACTGCTGCTGGCTGCTATTGCAAGCAGCAAAGGTGAGAGCAGGCTGCTGACCTGAGGCAGGGCTCCCAGAGTGCCCCCAGACTCTGCCTGGCAGAAGGAGTGCAGGCACAGGATGTGAAGCAAGGTCCTGAACGATCCAGCTGCACTACGAGTAAAGAGAGCATGAAATGGTGCCCTAATTATTGAAGTATTTTCTGGAAATGCTGTGGTTTCCTGGCACTTGAGGTGTCAGGTTTTCCCTGGTTCCCCGTGCAGTTTCTCTGCCATTTGGCTCCTGCCGAGCGCTGCTCGCTCTCACCGCCCGCTGCTCCCTTGCAGGTCCTGCAACGTTTTTGACACAGCACGTCAGGACCCCACAGGACTCACAGCAGCTCTGCAGGCCACGGATCTGGTGGGAGTCCTGCACATGCTGTACTGTGTCCTTTTCCATGGCACCATCTCAGACCCAAACTCCAGCCCTAAGGACAGCTACGCTGCCAGCACAGTGCAGGTTGCCATCCAGAGTTTACGTTTCTTCAATAGTTTTGCTGTTCTTGACCTGCCTGCCTTCCAGGTAACAGATGTTTTAAAGCTTCTCTTAGTGGGGGAATGTTAATTGTTGATTATATCTTTGGACTAAGTCTTGTCTTTAAGATCTTAGTTGTTGAAGGAATTTTTAAATGTTAGGTTTCGTGCATAACATTTATAACTATTGTTATGTCTTCCATATAGCTGTGGCTGATGAATTTAACCAAAAGGTGAAAATTTAGAATACACTAAATGCTGAATCCAATCCGTTAATATCTTCTAACTTCTTTTTTACTTTTTTCTAGCATAGTTTTTTTTATATTTATTAAGCCCCAAAAGTGTAAAATGAAAAATCTTAGTCAAAAGGACAAAATAGCAGTTTTTCTCATGTGAAATGATTTGCTTGTGTTATAACCACGTATTACACTTTCCAGGGCTTTCAGGGGCTACTTATTTTAAGACTGTGCAGCTGAAACTGATAATCGCTTGATATCGTTTTTTTAGCAAGTAAAACTTTGTTGACCAGAAATTGGAAAATATGTTTTCATAATTTTTATTCAATTAAAAACTAAAAAGTGCTGCATTTTGAGTCCTGAGAAGGACTGCTTACTTTTGTCTGTGAACAGGGTTCAAGTGTAAATGAACGATTTTGCCATACAAATACTGGTTTATTTCTCAGGTAAGTTGGTAAAGTTGTATTGTTAATATGAACCACCTGTCAGAAAGCACTGCTTTGAAAACACATTTAGCAGCATCAGTCTTACACAATTCAACAGGACAGGTTTCTTTTTCATTTAATATGTAATTTGTCTGTGTTGTACGACGCTCCATCTGAAATGCATTAAACTCGGCGAGAGCTTTTCCCAAGTAAAGAATTTGGTGTGGGCCATGGGTTTTCAGTTTTTTGGTAAATCTTTTGGTAACAACAGCAGCAAGACCTCTGTGTGCAGCAGTGCTCACATGCAGCAGCAGCAGCCAGTGCAGAGTTCTTTATAGGGACAGAAGCAGGGGATTGACTGGAGTTTCACTGCACACATCACTGACCCCCATTTCTTTCTGTAAATCAAGGTAGTTCCCTGCTACACATCATTCAGCACCTCTTGCTTTGAGGCTGGCTGTCCATGTGCTGCTGTAGGTGTTACAGGTGGGTGTCCTGAACTGGAACAGGAGCAGTCTGCTGGGGAGCTGCAGCAAATCACACTGGCTGGAGGGCTGCTCCCTTGTACCCCAAGAAACCACTGTTCATTTTTAAAACACCATCTCCTGCTTACCCTGTCTGTATTTATCCCTGTGCCAATGCCATTGTATCTCAGCAATTATAATGAACAGTCAGCATTAACTCCCAAATCCCATGGTCTGTGTTAGTCTGTTCTATCTAAGGTGGTGCAGGTCAGTAACTATTGCATGAAGGGTGGCCAGAAGCCCAGCAGGGGGAATTGCTTCCCTCAGCTCATGGGCACAGGGCTGTGCTCAGGAGGTACCCACCCAGCTGGACTGTGGGCATCGTGTTGTTAGTGATGGACAGACAGCTGGGGTGGCCTCAGCAGCTCTCTCTTCCCCTGCATTAGTGGGATTTGTTTCTGCAATGTTAAAAATAACATACACCTGAGGCAGTTTGCTGGACACTGACCCTGTGGGCCCTGGCAGGCTGGCAGACAGCAGAGGGAAAAGCCTCCTTTATGTACTGTGTGATCATTATCTCTGAGGAATAGTTTTATCACAAATTAGTAGGACTGTGGAATAGAGGGTTCTGATTAGCAGAAGAGGTCTGGTATTCTCGAGTTTGTATTAGCACAGATGGCTCATGAGTGTATATTTCATTTAATTTGACAGTCTAAACAATTGAAAGATGGTAGTGAGAAACAGCACAGGGTCCTGAGCTGATATTAATTCTGGCTAAAAAGGAAGCATAGTTTCCTTGAAAAATTAGTTTAACTTTTATACACAAACTCAGGTGCCCTTTGACCTGTTGTTATCAGGGGAGGTTAAACCCAGAGTGCTGGGTCACAGCATGCACGGACAGCACTAATTAAATAAGGACAGACCTGAGAACGTGGCATTTACATGACATAAAGCAGTAAATGGTGGCTGTGTTGGGCATTAAATTTTGAAAATACACTGACTTACCAGAATGCTTGAAGTTCAAGATCGAAAGCATCCACAGCTGAGCCTGCTTTCATTGTCAAGGATCCTGCTTTGACTGGGTGTATTTGGGATTCAGTGAGACTAAACTACTCCACAGCCTGGGATTTATGGATATGTATTTACCACAGGCTGCAAGGCAGAAAATGAAGAAAACTCTGAAATGAAAGAGATTTTCTCAGGCCTGCCTTGCTGTTTCATTAGAGTTAGGAGACTGTCATGCTCATTCCTTGTGCTTTAGTTTTCCCCTTTGACCCTGTGTCGCTCTGTCTGCTTGACATGTTTATTAAATAGAGGCTGTAGGCTGCACAGATAAAATCTAATTCTGAATCTCCACGTTACAGCAATTTGCCTACTTTTAAAAAACATCCCAAGAAGCTTTGCAGCTGAGTGTTCTCTCCTTTTGGATGTTTCTAACGTTTTGTAATGTTTGAAAAGTCATTATTTGTTATTAATCATTGTATTCCATTCAGAGCAGGAGTTATTAATGAGAAATGCAGAAATGAAGATGGTTTGGTTTCTTTTGCTTATTTCTAAGAGATATTACTGAATTTTCCTGGAGCATGTAATGTATGTCAAATGAAATGGTCAACCTAATGCTACATTGAATGTCAAATAAGCAGAATCCAGTTTTTCCTGTGTCCCCTAAAAACTTGAGTTTATTCTTGCTTCTGTGGCTTCTGATATTATATTCCAGTTGGGAACAGTAAGTGGCTGAGAAAAGAGACCTCATTCTGGCCTCCTAAAGCAAAGAACATGGTCTGCACTTGGCAAACAGCCCCCAGAAGGTGCAGTTGGTGTGCACACAGCTCACACAAGTTCTAGGGCACACTGCTGGAGTGTAATGTCTGTTTCTTGGCCTGTTTTTCAGTCGATTGTGGGAGCTGAAGGACTGTCCCTGGCCTTCAGGCACATTATCAGCTCCCTGCTGGGGTACTGCTCCCAGCATACCTGCGAGGGATTGCTGCACGAGGTCATCATTTGTGTGGGCTACTTCACTGTAAACAACCCAGATAACCAGGTAAGCAAATGGAAAAGGGGATCACAAGTTATCAAGGGCACATTTAGTCACAGAACCCTCCAGGAAACTCATCCCCTCAGCACTTGGGATTCCTGTGAGCACAAACGGATGTGTTTGCAAAAGAGAAACTGAAGCTGTGTGTTAAGACAAGGACATTAATTTTGGGTGTCTATAAGCAAACTCCATTTGGAGTTCTTATGCTGCCATTGCACTGATTTGGACTGGCCTTGCTGCCTGCCAAGGTCTACTTAGCAACTGATATTTTTAATTCTAAGTTAGCTTCACATCAGCTTGATCAGATGGTTTAAAGCCAACTGAACTATTCTCCCATGAAGACTTGTCCTTGGATGCCAGTGTTGCTGTCTCCCTGCTTGCCAGTGCTCAGGTTTAAGCCATTCTTCTCCATGAATCTTTTCAGTCATAAACTAAATGCCCTATTCACAAAACAGTGCAAATTTCCCTTGAGCTTCCTTGATCGTTGTCCACTTTTGCCACTGGACTCTGTGACCTCTCTTACTGGCTTATAAAGTAACACAGACACAAAACTGAAAAAATATTTCTAATATATTGATCTTAAAAATCTCCTGGTTTCCTGAGCTTATATATAGCATCTCAGGGTGTATTGGGCAGAGCAGGGCTTGGCACTGGCTCTTTGAACATGTGAACCTGACTCTGAATGTGTAGGCACAATTCAGCTGAGTGCTGCATTTTGTGAAGGTGCTCACTGTGTTCTCTCTCTGCTTGTACCACCTGGTTCCCTGTTGTGCTCAACTCCTGGGATAGGGGTTCAGGGTGAGGAGCTCAGTGCCCTCACTTCAGCTGTTGAGCAGGAGGAAGTGTTAAACCTTGTCAGGAAAGGTTTTAGAGAAAAGCTGCTCGATAACATCCTTCCAGTGAGGGACTGTAAGTGGAACACTGTAATATCTTAAAGCTGACAATGCTGTCACTGTATTATATAATTCTATAGTGATGTTTCTGTGGGATTGGCCACAGCTGGAGGGAGGATGCTGCAGCCTCCCTACCCTGTGTGACCAAATGCCACTCAGGATCTGGAGCTGCCTTTTGGCAACACTTCAGAATGGTCATTTTTAAACCCTGTGATGCTGCTGCTGTTTTGAGTCCCTCTGCTGCCCAGGCTGGCTGCCAGCAGTGCCAGCAAGCCATGCTGTCTTCTGTCTGCAGGTCAGAAATCTCTGTTGTGGCACACAAGTCCAAACAGAAGTGATTGATTGCATGGAGGGTTGGCACTGCAGGAATAGCGAGCAGAGGATTTCCTGCAGCAGTGCCAGCCTGCAGTGCTGCTGCCTGGGGAGCCTTGGGCTGGGCTGTGCTCCCCAGCTGGTCCTGGGCTCTTCAGCTCATGCTCTTGGGGCTCAAGGTGGCTTCTGCAGCTCTCAGGGTCAGGTTTAGGGTTCAGTCAGACAGCCATGCTGTGTCAGTCTGTCTCATACCCTACAAGCTCTCTTTTAGGGTGGTTTGCTTTGGAGGTACAATCTCAGATGTCATGACATGCTTAACTTTTTATATAATCTCTAATATTCCTCATTAATAAGATTTTAACTGAGGAAGAGGCATTTGGGTTTGGCTTTTTTGTTTAAAAAAGCATTTTGAAAAACTGAAGCTTTCCTCACTCATGTACTTGAAAAATCCTGGGAAGGTTTTCTAATGAAAGGAAGTAATTTTTCTTTTAGTACCAGGCAAAGCAGTATGACTTGCTTATGGTCATTATTTTAAGGTGCTCCTTGTGTTGTGACTTCCACTAGACAGGCTGCTTTTCATGAAGAGGGAAGTGCTTTCTATTCATTCAGTTATGATTTAATTTTTTATTATGTTAAGAGCTTCCAATTTTTTCTTTCCTTGTTGATCATCTGGGGAGTCCTACTAAAAATAAAAAATTGGTCTCACAGTGAAAGTTTTCAAATAGTAGGCTTGAAATCCTGGCAAGTACAGTGTAATAAAAATAGATACACTAGACTTGAGCTATGAAAACAAATTTCTGTAAAGCCAGATAGCTCTAGTTAGTATTTGAACCAACTTCAACTGAGTCAGTAACTGACGTATTTCAAGGCAGCTTCAGGTTCTTCTTGCAGTCAAATGTGCATTTGTTTGGAAGTGTTTGTAGTTTAAAGTAGTTTCTTCTCTGAATTTGTATTTCTTATTGCAAACAGAGGTATGTTTTCACTCCTTTCAGTGCTCAAAACAAAAAAGGACAAACAGTTGTTTGGTTTCAGTGTCCCTTTTTGTGGTTCCCTTGTCTGTTCACATTAACAGATAAATATCCAAAGCAGCATACTGGAAGAAGGAAAAAAAAAGACAACTTAAAAAAAAAAAAAAAAAAAAAAGCAAAGAAGTTCCCCCAGTTTGGAGAATAGCTAGATTTCTAAAACATATTTTATAGCCTGCCAACCTCAGCATTGACCTTCTGTAGTAGTACTGTGATTTAAGTAAGTGAACTACTACCACTATGCAGTCAAAATCATAAGAGGGCAATTTCCTAAATATTTCACATTCATAGAACAAAATCTTCCAAGAGCATCATATGCCAGTCATTTAATATCATATAGGTTTGACTTCATTTTTTACACTGTCTGTAAAAGTCTTTCTTTAGTTGAGTAACAAATTCAAAAGGAAGGAGGAAAGAGCTTTTCTCTTGTGCAGCTGGAGATTCAGATTTCCCCCAGCCCCTCCCGGTGGGTCCCACACACAGAGACTCTGCTGGGCTCCCACTTGGTGTTTCCACCACGCCTGGCTCTTGGGCCAGGCCCAAGTGATTCTGTCGAGGAGCAGAGAGGACAATGGATTCCTGAGGAACACATTCCTCAGTGTTTTGATAGTGCTTGCTCTGTTTATTTTAAAAAGACTGTGATTTTGCTGACTCTGCCCACATATAATATATTAGTAATATTCCTTTCCTTCATTCCTATTTTGTTTTAACATTCATAAAGCTCTTCCAGGGCAGCTGCTGTCACTGAAGAAATAAATCAGTTATGAAAGTGAAAATTGCAAAAAAAGCAAGGAGTGTTTCTTGAATATTTGAAAGGCTGCAGGGGCAGGGCTGAGCCTGAGCTGCCCTGTGTGTTCAGTATGGGCACGTGAAGTTGTGTTTACTACAGAGCCAGGCAGCCCCTGCTGCACAGGGAAAAGGGGATTCTCTCCTGCTGGTCACCATTTAATCTACTGCCATACAAAACTGCTCCCATGATAGCGAGGAGAGACGTGTCAGGCTAAACTGTGTAATAAAAATAATGTCCAATCTTTCCACAGCCAACCTTACTATATCAGACTGTAGAATTACGGTTTCTAATTAAAATGTTCTTGTTAATTAAAATTATCATTCTATTTCATTACATTTTTATTCCCTTTTATTGTTTGATTTAATTAGTATAATGAATATAATTAGCATGTGCTGTCAACTCACCTTATTTGCATATTATATTGAATAATTGAATGTGGTCCTGTAATTAAATTAACAGGAATGACAGATGATTTGCTTTCTTTCACATTGCTGCATTGGGAATAGAAATCTTTCCATATTCATTGCAGTTAAGGAGTATTTTTCATCTGAAAACTCCTCACAAATCAGATCCTCAGACTCAGGATCTTGTGACAGGCTCCAAATGAAGTTTGCATTGTTTGTTTGCATTGCAAAGCCTTTATTTAAATAAAAATAGCTTTTATTCTCCCAGTTTTGGATACACACTGTATTTAGAGTGCTCTAGAAGAATCCCACCAACTTTAAGAGTTTGTAAGATATGAACTGTATGCTTCCAGAAGATACTATTGCTAGATTGCAAAACAAAATCTCTGCTGAAAGAGTTAGGAAAAGGTATGTGCAGCTTTTCAGAACTTGGTTATAAAATTAGTCTTGTAGACAGAAGTAAAAAGTTCTCTCAGAAGTTTTTTTTAAATTTACATGCACAATGTTTGTCGTTGAAGAAGGAATTTCGTTCCCAAAAGTCTTCAGCCACAAAAGTCTGACTTATTTCTCTCTCCAAACCTTCTATCCCCAGACATTTGTGTCCATAACAAGGTTTGTTGTTATAAACTCATAAATAATTGAGCTGTTAATATATAGTAATCCCTATGCTAAAAATAGAAGGACATGGAATTAGATCTAATAGTCTCAGTCACCTACTAGAAATTACTCCTTGCTATACAGGTGTGGAAAATCTGTTGCAAAACATGTTTCAGGCACCCCAGGTACTGCAGGTAAAGGAGTGAGGAGCAGTGAGATTACAGGATATTTTGGGAGGGTATTTCTCCCGTGTTAAATATGTAAAACATCACACAGCAGTATCACAGGTAAAAATATAACATGTAAAGAAATTGAAATACTGCATGGTAGGCACCGTTCTGAAAAGGTCTTGAAATTTAGGACTCACTCATGGCACCCAAAGTGTCGTAGTTAATCCCCAGGAAATGTTTCATCCCGAGATTGTTTTCCCTTTTTTGTTAAATGATTGACTTTTAATCATATTTTCTTGTAAGCATTTCTTTTGTGTGTAAGTCCTTCTTGTGACATAAAGCAGCAGGAGCCTTTGTCCCACAGTGTAAAGCACAAATCTATATCTCTGTATGCCACATTCTAGCTGTGCTTACAGGTACTGGGCTGCAAGGGACACTTATAAAGGGACTTCACATTAAAAGTGACCTACTGGAAGGAAATTGTTTTGTGCTTTTGACAGAGTTAGTGCATATTGAGTTTTAGTATGGGGCCAGCTTTCTCCAGTGTTAGCGGGAAGGAAGAAAATGATTTCTAAAATGGAAAAATTGGGAAATTCAGAAGTCAACAGGAAAGCTTGCAAGTTATAAAAATATGTGCAGTTTCCATATGGGTTGTTTATTAGAGGCCATCATTAAACTTCCATAATTTATGTTGTTCTTGGCTGTGGAGAGACTGGAACAATATTGATCTGATAGGTGGGCTTTATGAAAACACAGCACAGAGTAAAGATGCAGGAATTGGTAGTTACCATGCAGTTAACATCCCTATCTGTAAGTAAATAGGATCTGAAATTACTTTTTTCTGATTTTGTTAGTTTCTTCTCAAACAGAGAATTTTAGGAATATTGATTTTGTGTTGAGGTTATGGACTTTTTCTTTAAAACTTGTTTTAAAAGCCCCACGCACGGATGTTTTAAATCTTTGTAGTTTGAACAAGAAATATGCCTGGTAAATTTTGTGGAATAGCTGATTTTGGCAAGTGAGTGATTCATGTGAAGTTGTAGTCTTGACTCCCATTTAGAAGCACTTCAGCTTGTGAGCAGAAATCCCCTGAGGATTAAAGTGCCCGAGCTAGAGCGGAGTACATTAAGGCAGCTCTGTAATGTATGCTTTGGCTCTCACAGCCTCACATCCTCAGCCACATAAATTCACTTAAGTGAACCAGTGTCTTCAGGAGAGATGGCATTCCTGTCTAGGCAGTCAGGGAAAAGTGGGGATGCCTTTTAGGTAATTTGTCAGACACCTTTGTTGTTGTTTGAGCTTCCTGATGAGCTTTTTAAGGATGATCTACGACAAAGCAAATCAAATATGTCAGAAGCATTTGGAACTGCACATTTCATGTGTCACATCTTAATTGTATTTCTAACATTCCAGAATGCATCCTGAGTTTTTTTGGGTTTTTGAGAGGATGTGGGGAAGGTAATTTAATCTGAGCAAAGACTTAGCATGAAATAAAGTGTTTAGTTTCAGTTCATGATGACTGGCTGATTACTGTGGGGAGGAGAAGAGAGACTGAATAGGAATTAGTGTGAGAAATTCATGCATTTGGATTTATCTTACTGTCTTCCTCTCAAACTGTAAACACGAAAGAATAAACTTATCTCCCAAAGTCATGGAAGCTGCTACTTTCAACAGCCTTCAGACACAGTCCCTGACTGAGGCTTGGGGAGAAGAGGGAGCCATGGGCTGATGCTGCCTCCGGAGAGCCACGTTCTAATCTTACTCCTGGGTCAGGATAAAAGGGGTTTGGTGGTCTCAGCTTAATCCCCAGTGCAGCTTCGTCCACATCGAGAAAACACCACAGAGTTTGGCATAATCCTGCTTAATAAGCAGTTTGTTCCCAGCTCCGAGCCGGGCCTGGCGTTGGACGAGGCAGAGCTTGCACAACGCCCGCCGTGCTGCTGCCCGCTCCCACCCTTCGCTTGGGAACTGCTTTTCACACTGCCGCTTAAAACGAGCTCTAAAGCCTGCAGATATTTAATCAGCCTTGGGAGCCATTGTGTGGCTGGCCTCATGTGTGAGGGAACTCCCTGTGCTGCTCTCATAAACGCTGCCTTTTCCCGGCCGTGCCGTGGCTGTGCCCGGCGTGGCCGGCCCCATGCAGAGGCAGCGGCGGCCTGCTCTGTGTTCCAGCAGCTGACAGCTCTTCCTTGGATGCTGCTCTGAGCCTGGGAGCCTGCAGGAGGAACAGAGAAGTCTCCCCAACCCCTCGTGTCATGTTCAGCTCAAGTCACACTTGTTTGAAGCGATACTGAAACATAAAGAACAAAATGCATTCATGGAAAATGTTGCTCGGCTTCCTCTCCTGTTCGTAAAGGGTAAATTGTAGCTCATTTTTCGTGGCAGAAAGGCACATTTTCTTGCTCTCTGTTTGAAGCTTTGTCTCCACCAGCTCTGTAATATGTCCAGTGGCTCAGT
The DNA here is from genome assembly GCA_013397375.1 of Toxostoma redivivum. Taxonomy (NCBI): domain Eukaryota; kingdom Metazoa; phylum Chordata; class Aves; order Passeriformes; family Mimidae; genus Toxostoma; species Toxostoma redivivum. The sequence continues at coordinate 26,211 of VXBI01012414.1, read as the reverse complement.
GTTTCACAAGCTTTTTAGTTGATGATTGGATACTTTGACAAACCCTTTACATTTCTTGTGGAAACCATAAGACAAAACGTGCTAGGAATAATAATTCCAAGACTGTATAGCTTACTTGTGAGTAGAGTTCCAGAGTGTGACAGAAAACATTGGCTTTTGAAGAGAGAAAATGCTCTGAGACACACAAAAAGATTTTATGTGTTTTAGGCTGTAATGTTTGAATTATTCACACCTTCTGGGGATTTTGAACCAAACTAGCTCTGTTTCCAAGGATGCTGGCAGAAACCTCAGCCAACAGTTTGCTTGAACTTCTGTTGACTGGTCCTGTTTCTTCTCTACCCTTTAAATCATCTTAATCCAATTAATAGGATTTCATTGGGAGTAAATGACTGGAGCATTGTGCCCAAAGCAGCAGCCTGAGTTTAGAAGTGGTTCATCATCAAAGCTGAAGTGTTACCTGAGTGTGAAGACCATTCTTGAAAAACAGTACAGGGCTGCAAAGGCTAATTCTAATCACTTCAGGGCTCAGAATAATACCTGAGGATTTGAGAGGTGCCATGATTGGGTTTTTTTAATTTTATCTGGCAATATATGTATTTCTCATACATTGGATTGATAGTAATATTTTCTGATTAACACTTAAGCATATGAATCTTCTGTTACGTTATGGTGGAAACAATGAAACTTAGAATTTTCTAGAAAGCACTGATACCCTTTGGTTTAACAGGGTCCTTAAGTATATGATTAACAGGAAGTGTGAGAACAACCTCACATTTAAATGTTTATTTTTATGTTAATAAATGCTAAAATGCTAACACTTCGGAAGTTAGGCTTTTCCTTAAAACCTTTTCCAGGTCAGCTATTAGATTATTATTTTCTCCTGTGGCCTGGACAAGTATTAAATTCACAGGTAACTTCAGTGCATATTAGAATTGCTTCCATTTTCCTGTACATCACACTGTAATGAAGTTTCTTTTACAATATTTAACATTATTTATTTATTGATTAATTTAATCATATATACTTTATTCATTGTCTTATAACTAAGGTGACTTGTTAGTTGTCGCTTTGGGCTGCATTTTTCAGAAGCTTTGTATAAGGCACTTTTGCTAGGTTTTCAGTAGCATCACTTTTGATAACCATTTTTACATTTTCAGTGCATCACTGCCCTGGTGGTTGGCCCTTGTCCTACCCTAAATATGTCATATGTCTTAGGATGGTTACACAAATACTGATTTTTTTCTGTGATGTTCAGAGCACCCCTGAATCTGCTTAAACCACAGAGCTCTAAAAAAGAATGCTCAGAATGTGGTTTATAGAAAGACTGATGTAATTCCTGAGCACCCTTATCTTCTCTCTGGAAGCTTACACATGACGCTAAGAAAATAAACACTGGAATTTTTCAAATAGACAAAATTCTTATTTTAAAATTTCAGTGTAGCATTCTGGAACTTTCTTTTTGCATGGAAATGGTGCTCTGATTCCTGAGAAATGCTAGGAGGAATTTAGAACATTCTTTGCTCAGAGCTTTGCCAATAGCAGAGTTTGCAAAATGGAAAGAAAAGAGCTTGACCTTAAAACAGAAGAAGAGCCTAAGTGGTGACATATTCTGCTGATTAAATACTAGCAGTATGAGATCTGTTTATATAGAAGCAAAGAAATAATGCAGATCTAACTTTGAAGAGAAACTCTGGACTACTAATATAAAGACTTATTTCTTTTACGAAGTTGTAAATAACCTGACATCAAACAAAGGGATTTAATTGTTTGATGGAATACTGTTGCAGGAATTAGATGCACAGTTCCTGTTCAATGAAGTTATTACTTGTTAGTACAAATTAGAATTGACATTTATATAAATGATAAATGCATGGATAAGAAACATTAGTGCTTCCCACACCGCCTACCATTTTAGGATCCTAATGTTTATAATGGCCATGCTGAAGTTTGGAAGCTCAGGTCATCTGAGATAGCAGAGAAGGCAGGGAGTGCCCCTCAGAGAACCATTAACTTTTTAGGCTGAGTTATTCTAAGAAAATTGCATCTGAACGTGAACTGCATTATAGCAGAAGAGCACAGGCAAGTAAAGGGCACATTTTAATGCTTTGTTTTGTAAAAATGGAAGGAAATTCTGTTGGGGAGAATGTTTTTCTAGAAAGTGAATTCAGCTCCCAGTGATAAGCACTGGATTTGTTTCTCAGTACCTGTGGAACACCCCATTTCACTGCCAGGTGTTTTTCCAAGAGCCAGAGAAGGTTTTGCTTCAGGAAGTTCTGAACTTTCCAACTGCTTGTTCCTGGATCCACATCAGTATAACTTTGTCTCAGTTTTCACATGAGAAAAGAGCTACAACTCCTACTGTTTGGTCAAAATTAACAAAAACCATCATCCTGACTGTAGAGTGCTAAGAACACAGCATTTTCATGCAGGGTCAGTCACACTAGAGCAGTGTAAGGTTTTGTTCCAAATTCAGCATTTAGGTTTTGCCTACAGATTTCAGTTCTCTCCTTGGCAATCTTTTTCCTTTCTCTGCTGCCCATTTTCCCTTTCCTCTGTGGATGATGGGCTGCAGAAAGCACCCTTGGTTTGCATGCCTGGCTGGGGATGGTGGCAGGCAGTGCCCAGGGCTGGTGCTGTCTCCACCTTGTGTCGTGCCCCTGGGGCTGCCCTGTGCCCCAGCAGTGCCACTGCTGCCAAAGTTCCTTCCCAAAGTGCATCACTTCTCAGTTCTTCGTTTTGCCCTTCCACAGACAAGAAGTTTGCTGCTGGCTTACTCTTCTACCTGACTACAGAATGAATTAGCTTCTTTAAAAGATAATTCTGGTGGTTTTATTGCATATATTGACAGAAATAACTGACATGAATGATGTCTTTACAGAGCTGCAAATGTCCAAGTGAAGCAAGAAAACCTAAATCCACCAGTAGAACTAGACTAAATATTGGTCTAAAAATCAGCACTTCCAGTCTGCAGTAATCCTGGACTAATCTTGTGTAGTACAGAAGCAATTAAAAAGTTTTTGGTGTGACACTAAACCATTTATTTTGTTCTTTGCAATAAAGTACCTGACAATATTTAACATACATGCATAGAACCATTGCAAACCAGTCTGGGATCATAATCTTCTTTAAATCTCTGGAAGATTGCAAGCAGAGTTTTAAATTCATTTAGTTCCTCTTTTTTTGAATGCAGTTATAACTTGGAAAAAGAAACTCAGATTGTCACAAAAAATGCTACTCCATAATAAATCTTCTTCAGAGCAGTTTAATTGAGCTGCTAGTTCTTGACAAATTACTAGCATGCATCTCCATTACATGTCTATTCAGAATGTATGAATATATGAATGATACAAATATATGAATTATCAGTTCATTTCAATGTAACTAATATTTGTTCAGTATTTTACATAGTCACTCTTCAGTTTTCTAAATGACGTTTTAGTTTTGTTGATGAAAATCCTGTTTGTACACTCAGTTACCTGATCATGAAAATATAATTTTGAAGGCAAGAGGAGTCTTATTTTAGTTTTCTAAATTAACTGTTGAACTGGTAAGATTTTACATCTGATTTGCCATGTAACTGCTGAGACATTGTGTGTCCTTGCTGTACCATTGCAAAGTTCTGGCTCCTATTAGTTATGAGGATTTTATTACCCTCCTTTGACAAAAAGACATACCTATGCATTTTAAAGCAATGGTAGTTTTCACTGATAAAAGGAATACAGAGGAAGATTAAGTGAAGTACAAATATGTATAAGCAGTATGTAAATAGAATTAGGAGGTGTTCAGCAAAGCATCTTTCCCTTGCTAGTTCTTGGGCATAGGTTGCCCTGTGTGTGCTGCTCATTATCTCCCTGAAAGGAAGGAAAGGAGCTGCACTTCTGTGATTCTTATTCCTTCAGCAGCATCAGAACATGAATTCTGGGGCCCTTGGAGCTCACTGAAAAATGAAATGAGCTGCAGCATTCCCCTTTGCTACCCAGAGGATAATCATGCCCAAGTTTTTTGGCTTCATATGGTCTGTTGGTTCCTTAGGAAATGCATTCAGTCCTGGGAGATTCTCCTTTGCAAGGTGCCAGGAAGCAGTGGCAGGAGAGGAAGGCTGCTGTTCTGGTGGGCATACAGGGAAGAACTGAGTATCCAGGATGGAATAACCTTATGGAATATCCTTCCTAGTCTGAGTTCTGGAGCTACACACCCTACCTGAGTGACAGGGGAAGCCTGATCTCCCAGCAGAATGATGAGTTCCCCTCACTACTTTATTACTGCTTCATACCACATGGAGCTTTTAATTTTTTTGATTGATTGTCCTATTTTATTGCTCAAGTGCTGTGTGGCATATTGCTGGCTTTTGTCATTGGAGTCTGTTTTGAAAGACTGACTTTTATACTGCTTCAGGCTTTCACAGTGAGAGCTGCAGCAAATGGCCAAGCAATACACTTTGTAGTGAATATTGGCCCGAGTAAACGTGAGGAAAACATGGATTCCATCTAGAGACTTCAGAAATCATGAATCATGCTTTCCTAAGTGATAAACTTCAGAAATACCAGTACAGTGGATGGGGATGATTATTACACTTGTGAGAGCAGAGTGCACTTCCCAAAGAGTCACACGGGAGCATGGATTGCTGGTAGGGCGCAGGAGAGAGCCTGACCTGCTGGCTAGTGGAGATTAAGCAAATTAGCAGGACCTGCAGAAGGCTATAAAGTGGTGGGAGTGACAGGAGATAAGTGATAGGCAGCCCTGGAAGCTGTTGCTCAGTGGAAAGTTCCCCCAGGTCACCACATCACTCACGGTGCCAGGCACTCGGTGTGGATGCAGCAGGCACGGCCTGTGTGCTGTGGAGACCTGGGGGTGCACACAGACACCAGGCAGGCAGGAGTGCAGTCCCAAGGTGAGCGTGTGAGTTGCTCCAGTCTCTCCTCAGCAGGCTTTTACACTGAGCACTGGTGGCTTTCTGGTGTGCTGAACCTGAATTCTCACCCTCTGGAACAGGGGCTCCACCTCCAGGATGGATCAGGGCCTGGAGTTTGGCACAAAGGAAACTTCATTCATCATGAAACAGCATTTTAGAAACCTGTTTGCTGGGTCTCCTACCTATGTGCTGTTTGGATCTTCACAGAATTGTTCAGCATTTAGTACATGTTGGGCCATAAATAAGATAAACTAAGCTGGAATTTATTCCAGCTGAGCACAGCAAAGCCAATAAAGTTGTATGAACATCTGTAAGTTTTGAAAATAAGCAAAATCTTTAAAGGAAATACAGAAAACATCAGTGTGAGTTGCCTGCTCTGGATTTAAAAAAAGTTGTAGTAGCTTGGACTAGTTTGATAGGTCTCAGTTCAGGAAAAGAAAACCACAAGCAAATATTAATGGAACATAGGCACACAGCTGAAGTTAAGCAGGTGCTTAAATGCTTGGCTGTACAGAAATGCAGTGATTTAATTAGGATCTGGTTACATTTGACAGGCATATCTGACTTGCAGGCTAGAGAGAGAGCAACAAGAAAAGCTCATTCTAGGTAAATGCATCTGGATCCCAGTCTGTGGCAGGAGGAGAGGCAATCTGCATTTCAGTAAGGAGTTTGTACCTTGTATGAGAGCAGTTTGTAAGATGAGTATTCCATATTCCAGGCCTGCAAAACTCCCTGGCATTATTAAGCCAAGTGACTGTTCAAAAAAAAAAAAAAATCAAGCAAGAGAAGTACAAGGTTTTCATTTGTTTTCTTTGCTGTTCATCTGCTAAGTCAAGTGCTGGCCTTCACTTTCTCCACCCATTGACAGTGAAACAAGGAAAATGTGCTCTGCTGCAGGTTTATTTGATTGGGGTTTTTCCAGTAAGGGGTGACTCATGGTTTTTTTCTTCAGAGTACATAATATAGTGTATCAGGTTTAGTAGCTGCATTAGTACAATGAGCTGAAATCATTAAATTGATTCCACATGTGATAAATACCAGATTAAAACAGTCAGCAACCCCTCTATATACTTTCCTATCTTTAATGTTGATAACATCATAGTAGTAAAACCGTTGAAAAGAAAAAGATCATGAAATAATAATTCCATGGAAGCTGTTTGGGTATCTGCACTGAGGGTTTGGCAGGACTTCACTAACTATCCGTGGCATTTTTAGGACAGGTAAAGGAAGTGAACTGTGAAATGAAAAATTAAAAGTCCCAAAAACTTCTTTGCCTCTGTCTGTTCGTCAAAGGTATGGTGGCCATTAAAAAGAAATCGAGTTCTCTTGTTCTGTCCTGGATCAGAAATGCCAATTGTAGTTATTTCAATAGCAATTATGATTGACTTTAAATACTTTTCTGATTGTAAAATTTACCACAGGAAAAATAGAACAGTATAATAACCATTCTGGTTAATTTAAAATTTCAACAGTACTCCCAAACTTGGGGGGCACCTCGTGCTTACAAGGTGGAAGCTGAGAGTTTAGAATCATCCAAATGCTTCAGTGATATTTTCCTGAAAACAGTGTCTGAATGTATGCTTAATTGTCACTTTTTTGGCCGTCTTTTAAAAATTCCTCCTGTCTTTAGGGGCATTATGACATTGCTACCAGTATTTTGAAAGGTTTTCAATGTATTTTTTGACTGGTGAACTGAAAAAAAATGTAAACTATTATTTTGTTCATCTTGTTTTTAAACTGTACTGCATTATCAACTTAGTGTGTGCTCTGAAAGTATTGTTAAAAGTGCTTTGAAAACTTGTAAATCCCTGTAATTTATGTTCCTGTAGTCTCAACTGCTTCTTTCTGTCCTTCTGGTTTTAATTTGAATGCAGTCTTGTCTGGGTGGGTACCTGTAAAATTGTGTTTTTCCAAGTACAATTTACAGTCATGACCCTCAGTTTTACAGTGTTCTAACCTTATAGGAGCTTCCTCCTATGCCAAAAAGCCAACTTTGGGTCAGACAGCTCTTTCATATTGTAATTGTCTAATCAAGGTTACTTGGAACAGATCCGATTTGGGCATTTTTTAGTTTATGGCAAAGATTTTATAAGAATATCAAGTGAATTGGAAAGGTTCCTTTGTAGGAGACCAGTGATAGCATTGCCTTATTTCTTCAGATGTATACAGTTGTAAACTTAGCCTGCTTCATGACAACAGTCCCATTTATCTAAACAATTCTCCTTTTAGAGCCAATGGCACTGATAGAAACTGAGATAAGGAGTACAGATGGGAGGATCTCAGAGTCTCTCCTTACAGAAACTCCTCGCTGGGCAGCTCACAATCCCCTTTTCTTTTTGGTGCCTGAGAATGCGTGGCAGACATCTCCCATGAAACACAGTCCTCTCCAATTGCCAGCTCCAGGAAAGGATGGTCAAGCTTCGGGAGGGTTTTTAAAATCCTGGTGATTTCTTCCTGGATGTTTTTTCTCCCCCATGCTTAGTGTGTTTAAATGGCAGGCGTCGGGGTTTTGTGTTTCGTGGCTCTAACTTAGAATAGCCCCTGAGCTATAATTATTTGTCTTTTAAATTAAGGAACTAAATTATCTATTTTGCTGTAATCTGTTAATTAATCCCTTGCTTAGTTACTGTCTTTTTGGGTGATACGGAAAGAAGAACTTTCAGAGCTTTATGTTTTTCTATTACTCCACAATAGTACTTGCACTCTGAAACAGAAGTTACTTGAACTAAATGTTATAGGCTTTATTTTTAGTATTGCTCATTTTTTTAGCATGACTTCAGCACCCTCGGTGGTTAAGAGGAAGAGAAGAACAGATAGATGACGTGGTTTAATTTTGTTCTGTTTGTGTTTGCAGATCATTGTACAATCTGGCCGTCACCCCACGGTGCTGCAAAAGCTCTGCCAGTTGCCTTTCCAGTATTTCAGTGATCCTCGTTTAATCAAAGTGCTCTTCCCTTCGCTCATAGCTGCGTGTTACAATAACCCTCAGAACAAGATCATCCTGGAGCAGGAGATGAGCTGTGTTTTACTGGCCACCTTCATCCAGGTACGGCTCCACTGCGCTGCTGTGCTCCCTTTGCTCTCAGGGTGGGGATCTTCAGTAAAACAAGCAAACAGCACTGAAGTACTTTCAGATTCTCTGCAGCTCTTCTCAAACCACAGATTATGCCTGTACTTGAGGCATCTCATCCCACTGAAAGGTTACTGAGTAGTTCAGGTTCTCACTATCCCTGCAGAATCCGGTTTTCATGAGCATTGCTGAATGTACTGGGAATATCTGATGTAGATCTTAATTTTTTTTTTTAATTCTGCCCATATACCATATATGAAATTGGTTTATTAATGTGTTTACATATAAATGTACAGTTGTATACTGTGTACCATAGATTTACAGAGAACTGGGTAAGTGTATATATTTTATGCAGAAAATACACAAAGCATATGTTACCAGTCTAATCTTGCAATCGTTATTTTTGACACTAAGCCACCGAGGTCATTACAAATACCATTTTGAATAAAGATTTGGATTATTTTTCTTCCCTTTGTCTAAATTTATATGCTGCCTTATCTGTCAGATTTTTTGCATTTAAAAATTTCACGCATTTTACTGACTGCTTCCAGTGAACAAATGCAGTTTACATAAACACTGTACTATTAAAAATAATACGCTTTTAGGAGTCTGTAACCCTGTATCAGTCACCTAAAAGTTACTGTTGTTGATGAAGAAATGTTCATCAAACTCCTTTCCCTAATGCTTTACAGCCAGTCCAAGAACAGGCTACATGTATTTGAGAAAGGACAAGAACTAAATATTTACTAGAAGTCTTTGCATAACATCAAACTTAGGAGTGCAGCTACTTTTTATCCTTTTAATACTAAAATAATTGCAGAGCAGGTTTTTTTTAAAGAAGCTTGGAACTTAGTATTTAAAACATTTGCCATATAGTAATGAACTTCTTGTAAAATACACAGCTATAATTCATCTTCTTCAACTTTCTTATAGTGAAACTGAAAAAAATATTTTACGCATTGTTAATAAGTGCAGCAAATTCAGTTTGGTTTTTTTTTTCCACTAAAAAAGATGAGGGTGAAGGAGAATGTTTCCTATATGAGTAATTAAGGTTGTTTACCTCGGTTTCTCTTCTATAAGAGATGGAATGGCACTAAAATCCCCAGTAGCTATGGTAAAGTGTAAGTATATTTATAAGAGTCAATGTTACTAATTTGATTTCCAGTTATATCCCAAATGGCAAGTCCGTGTACTGTGCCTGCAGGCTTTTAAAGAAAGGTGTTCTGTTAAAATATGGAAGAGCTGTGTGTGCTGTGAAGTGTCCTGTCCCTGCTGGCCTCACTGGCCCTTCAGCATTTTGCCCGTTGGAAAGTCTAATCCCGATGGTTGCACACGCACACTGGAGAGCAGTGCTGGCAGGATCCGGGGAATGCCGACGTCCCGCACACACACAAGGGACTCGCCACTCTACTTCTGTTTCAACTCGCTGCTCTTTGTCAAGCAAATCTCTCATTTGCTTCAGTAGAAGGTTTGAGAAAGACTGTAAAATGTTGCCCTGGGACTAGAAAATGAGATTCTTCCTTTGCCAGGGAATGCAAAAAGAAGTCCCGTTTACGTAAAAGTTCGGTGGTGTGTACGAATATAACACTTAAATACAGTGTGTTAAATGTGCAGCCAAAATCAAAGGAAGAGCGTTGCTGCATTTTACAGCGCTCTCCCTACCGATAGAGTTATTTCCATCAGCTGAAGTTTGCATCAGCCTGTTTATTTTTGTTCCTTTTGTTTGGAGATGTGCAGAAATGAGTAGAAACATTCAGGAGTATCCATGATTTGCAGTGTTGTATCTTATCTTGGGTAATCCCTTCTTCAGTGTTCTGCTGGCTGGAGACTCCAGCAGAGGACAGGACCTGCAGTGGGGAGCTGGCTGGTGGCAGGCGAGGTCGGTGTCCTGCTGGCTCCCGGGTTGCTGCGGATATCCAACACCCGACAGCAGCGGGATGGTGCTGGGGGCACAGCTGGGGGCACAGCTGGCTGCCAGGGCCAGCAGAGCTGGGCAGCAACCCCACGTTCTTTCTCCCAGGAGATCAGCACCTCAGGCTCCCAGCTCACTGGGAAACACAGCCACTGAAATTGGGATCAGTCATGAATTTTGTAACAGTGTATTTGGAGTTGGGAGCAAAAATCTGAAGCACGTCTGTTTTACAGAAACATGGCTATGGTATATAAAAATCACAATAATAACTTATTTCCTAAGAAGACATGAAAGCCTTGGATTCTCTGTTGTGTACTAAGAATATATATTTTTAAAACAAATATAAATAAATGTATAAAAACCCACTGTAAATTACAGAATTTAAATGCTGGCAGTATTGTATTATGATATGTAGCAAGCAAGACAGAGTTCTTTAATTTACAGATTACATGAAATATTAGTATTTTTGAATCACTGTGAAGACTTGAAAATGTTGTTTTAATTCCTCAGATGTAAGATCAGAAAACCTGATTTTTTTGTTTGTTTGTTTTCCCCCGTAGGATTTTGCACAGAGCTCAGGCCAAATGGAAAATCAGTTATCTCAGCAGAGGGGTACGTTCCCTGCAGTGTAACAGAGTAACAATTGGGTAACAAAATGTGTGGATATGGTGATTAATCACTGAAAATAAATACAGTGAATTGCAGCAGGATTTTACAGTTTGGGAGTGGGCTCCCTGGCTTTCATCCTGACATACACATTGGTGTCTTCCAGTCTGCTGCTCGTCTATCAGGGATTCAGACTGTTAATCTTTATTCAATGCTATGTGGTATCGTGTCTTAAAATGTGATACTGTACCTGCACATGTTTAATTAGCTGACACAAAGGCTGCCTTCAAAAGTTTTAGGTTGCAGAAGCTACACAGCCATGCCAATATACCCAGGGAGCCAAAAATCTCTAAAATGCTGTCCTGTAATTGTCCTTTAAAGTTTATCAGTTTGCACAAGAGTTGTGGTTTTATTCTCCCTCAGTTATTATAAATATTACTTTAAATGCAGTCAAACTTCTTAGGCCAAATATTTGAAAGATTCTCAGCTGAGATGTCTATTACTTGCTAAACACATCTGAAATTCAAGTGTTGATGGGCATCTGGTCTTGAGTAGCCGTATTGTGCAAAAAATGCAATGCTGGGACAGTCATTTCTCCCTCCTACCAAGCAGAAATGCACCACCATTTCCTCAGTATTTGCCAGGAGATTAGTGGTTCTAGGTCTAAAATATAAAGCTTTTGTTTAAATATAAATTATAAAATTAAGGTAACTTTATGGAGATTTTTACTGTCAACATCAGACATCTCAGTCTGAAGCACTCCCGTGCAGTGTCTGCAGCACCAACTTTCCAGGATTGTGTTTGTATGTGAATCTGCTCGAGAAACATCTAAAATCCAAGTGGAAAACTTGCTTTTTATTTTCACTATTCAAACCGGAGGAACTTTTAAACAAAGATGTGGTAACATGTGAGTGTGGTTTCTAAACATTCCCCAGTTGTAAAAAAGTTGACTTAATAGTAGTGTAGGCAGGTTTTTTTTTATCTCTAGTATTACTTGAATGTGAAGGATGTTGTCCCCAAAAACAAATGGGAATAACAACGCTGACAGGAATAAAACCTGAAAGCACAAATTTCATAGTTGGGTGCTGCATGGAGGGTCAGACCCTCAAACCTGTGCACAGTGAAGTCCTGGCCACGTCACTGCACGCTCCTGGGAGTGAAAGCTGCGTTTGTGCTCATGCTCTGAGCTCTGGGGAGCACAACTCTTCCGCAGCCCTTTGTGGTAAAAAAAAGAAACTGCTGAGCAGAAAACGCTGCTGAGGCTGCCCAGGGTAGAACGCGGCTGAGCTGGTCCCTGGTGGGTTCAGGAACATAAAGTGTATAACGTTATACACTTCATATATAAAGAATATAGTATATAAAGATGTATAATGTTCCTCTGCATAGGGCAGAGAGCCTGATCAGCTCTCACATGGAAGGAAGCCTTTGCTCGGCAGAGCCTCTGCCCCCCCATCCTTAAAGCCGAGTGTAAATGTCCCGAGCTCCACACAAGTGTCACCCCACGGTCTGAGAAGATTTGCATAGGGGGAGGGGTGTAAATGACCTAAAGTATCTCAAATTGGCTGCACGTTCATTATGCTTGTTTTATTGCCATATTAACTTAAGAGGGAATAACTTGGAAATTTTATGTTCTGTCTTCAACAGAAAAATTTTTCAGTTCTCAAGATTATCTTGAGCTCTCCAACAGATTCCCCCGGCAGTCCTGGGAAGAAGCTCGACAGTTCTTCTTGAAGAAATGAGAGTTGTATTTAGTTTTTAAATCCCTAACACCATCACACTGACCAGTTCCTGCTGACTACCTTCTTTAAAACGCTGTTTCAAAACGTTTTTGATACTCTAAGTACTTATGCTGTAGATACATAATTTGCACTATTTATATAAGTCCTGTAGATACTTCCAAGTTCTGTTTTGTAATTTTGATAATTTGAGTTTGTTTCGTTCTTGTATCCAATGTCATGATTTTGCTGTTTTCTGCCCTGTGGTGAGACTTGCACTGGCAGAACTGCTGAAATAAGGTTGCAAATAGAGAAAATAAGTTCTATATATCTTGTAATAAAATAACTTATTCTGTCTTGTGTCATTTCTGTGTTAAAATCATCAGTATGTTTGATTTCCCATAAGCAACACGGTTTAGAAAGAGAGGAAAAAAACACTCATAAGACAACTCTCTCGTTAATCAAGAGTCAATCAGAATCAAATCAAAGTAATTCGTCAGATCTGGCCCTGGGGGAAGTTTGCTTATAATTTTTTGGGTGATTGAGGATACGTCAGCTAAGGCAGATTTTGTAGCCCTCATGCATTTTTAAGGTCTCGGCCGCAGCTCGCGCTGAGCGCTCCGTGTCCGGCCCGGGGCCGCTTCCCGCGCGCGGCCGCGCTGAGGGGGCGCGCGACGCCCCGGCCCTGCGCTGCGCTGCGGCGGGGCCGCGGCCGGCC
>VXBI01012412.1:94174-177858 GCA_013397375.1 Toxostoma redivivum | reverse complement strand
GCGCCCGGGGTGGAGCGGGGAGCGGGCGCGTCGCGGGAGAGGCGAGGCAGATGCTTCCCGAGGCGCAGCCCCGCCGCAGGGGCTCGACCCTGCCTAGTGCCTGTCCGCCCCCTCCGGGACGCGGGGACCCAGCGGGCGGCTGTCGGGGAGCGGGCAGCGCCATGTGCCCCTCCGAGGAGTGAAGGGGCGGCCTGGCTGCTCCGGTGCGGGCACGGAGCCGCCGCGGAGGTGGCCCGAGGTGACGGGAGGCCGGGAGAGGTGCCGCGCCAGCGTCGGTAGCGCTGCCACCGTAAGTCCCGGCAACTTCGCCGCTGCCCTTCCCCGGCCGCGGGGCAGGCGGGGCGGGAGAGGCGCCGGGGTCCAGCGAACCCGCGGAGCAGGCGGGGAGCGGGGTACCGGGGGACACACAGCCCCTGGCTGGCAGTGCACCCAAAAATAGGGGAAAGGGGAGTGGGTTGCAGGAGCTCCGACGCGCTGCGGCGGCGTGTGCGGTGCACCCCGGGACAGGGTCTGGGGCTGGCGGCCGAGGCGCAGCCGGGGACGGGGCACCGCGGGTCCCGGAGTTCCCGCTGCGGCTTCTGCGCTGGTACTGCCGGTACCGTACCGGTTATAGAGCAGCCGCTCCCCGGGCTGCAAGTACAGGGCGTTTAATGACGCCTCAGTCACTAGTTCGTGCTTCTCAGGCATGTCAGATATTATTTCCGTGTCATTTTTCATCTGCTGGACCGATATCTGTACTTACTTTGGCGTTTCGCACCGCAAATGTAATAAACAACATTAATAGGTTTCAGAATATTGCCATTGATGACGGTAGATTGATGTATGAGTCTATTTACTGGATGTGTCCAAGTACAATATAATGCTTGCCAATTTTGTCTTAAAATTGCTATATTGATTTCATTCTTGTGGGGTTTTTTGACAAGGTTAATGTAGTTGACAATTGGCAAAGGAAAGAAAAAAACTTCTGGTTTATTTTAGTTACAGAATGGCAATTGTGGCTGAAATGATGAATGAAAAAATCATTCATAAAAAAGAGTAAATAGAAAGATGTGTATCCTAAGACCTCTTGAAGTCAATATTGTCGATATCTAACAGATGTCTTCCTGCCAAGCTTTTCCATACACTGGCAACCCTTGAACTTCTTAAGGGTAATGCAGTGTGTGATATTCTTCTCCAGACTGAGTTAAGTAGTCTGATTAGAGGGAGTTTAGAATGAATTAAACAAGACATCACAATATAATGCCTTTGCTTTTTTATAGGCACTGAATGAAATTAAGATCTTGCTTCTGCTCCTTTCCCCCTTCAGTGGTTGAAGGATGGTATTGTGGGGGCAAACCTTGTGTTTAATCAGTGAAAGGGTCTCCCTGTGCTGCTTTAGGGCTAAGTGTATCAGGGCTGACCAGGATAACATTTCTTTGCTGCCAACAGCTCAAACTGCAGGTAGTGTTGAACTGAAGAGGGAATTTAATTCACCTCTCAGAATCCTAGGCATAATTGTCAAGTAGGTAAATTAAATACAGGAGAGCTAATACTTCATTGTAATTTCTTCAGACATATGATAACCTTTGCCGGTAGGCAACTTTTGCTAAGCTACCACTCTGATGCTTACTATAGCTGTCATATGCTAGCTGACATGAAATAGCTTAGCTTTAGTTCAATGAATGAACTAAAATACTGCTCTTCTGTACCTACTGGCATGAGAACATTAGAGTATGCAAACTTTATAAATCTTGGGTAGATGTTGATCCTGTTAAGATCAATGGCAAAATCCCAATTAACCCCTCCAAAGGGTGGGTTTCACCATTTCTTCATTATCATTTACAGTGAGTGCCAGCCAAATTACTTAGGAATTCAAGTGGTAATGTTTAAATCTGGCTGGTGATGACACTTCAAACAACTCTACACAGTACTGCTTTAGAATCATGAATATGAGCCACACAGGTCTTAATACTTGTTTAGAAAAGCTATATAGAATAAACTGTATTGGGCTTTCAAGAGGAGTAGGCAGTTCAGATTTGTCTTACACTCCAATTTTTGTTTCATCAGACTCAATCACTTTTTCATAAAAAGTTGGATTCCAGTTTGCATATGCACCACATTATAACCAAGGTATTCAGGCAGCACAGGGGGGAATATTTTCTGATGATATTGTTTGTGGCAAAGAAGTTTACTACTAAACTGCTAAATATTTGAATTACTATAAAAATGTCAGCAAACAACTGAGCCATGTTACAGTTTAGTTCTCTGCAGTTCATAAGCTTTGTTGAAAGATGAATGAACAGAAGCATCTTTTCTAAAAACCTTAATGAAATATTAATGCATAATATGTTTACAAGAATTAGCTTCATAAACTGACAGAATCTAGTTTAGCAAACTTTTTCTTTGCATGTCTACAGTTGAGTGATTTTTGGAAAGCATCTGAAGAAGTTGAGAATTTTCATTAACAATGAAAACAATGTTCTACAGAAGGTTTGATGAATTATTTTTATTCCAGCTCTCTTCTAGATCAAGATAAAATGGAATCATGTTTAAAAGCTAGCCAGTTAATGTTAAATCTGTATCTGTGGACTTATAAGAAGCTGCCTGCAAGTCCTGTTACATAATAATAGTGGCATGACCAACATAGCTGCCAGTAATTCCTATTAGTTTTGTATAAGTGAAAATGAAGGAAGAGAGAGCACATAATGATTCAAAGTTCCTGAAGAATCATTAGATAGAAAAAAAGACTCTTCGATGCTTATGTTTTTCTTAATGCATGAAAATGCACGTTTTTGGGAAAATAAGCAACTAAATAATTGAGCTATACTGGACTGAAATTATGCTAGCAAATACAATGAAATTCAGTTTTGAAAGAGATAGTTGGTTCTACATATTAGGAAGCTGGTAATCTCTGTTTTGTTTTATTACTGGTAATAAATGTTTGGGTCCTAATAGTTGTCATTTTTCAATATTGAAACTCATATTAATGGCATAGATCTTATCTGGGTCTTTCAGGAGCAATCCTGCTGTGTGCTGAGCATTTTCAACTATTGTTTGTGTTAGAGTGGCATCTAGTCAGCTCCCTACCTAGAACTACACTGAGTTAAATTCACTTTCCTAAAAAATTTGCAGTGCAAATAGTCAAGAAGGTCTAAGACATCTAGTCAAAGGCCAGATGATGATCTCAGTCTGAAACATGAGTACTCTGTATGTAGCAATGGTAGGTTGAGCACCTTTTAAGAGGATTAAATGTTAATTGAGTCTTTGATAAAGGTACCCAGAAATGAATGACCAATACTTTAAGGTTGTATGTTATTTTCCACTGATTTTATTTTCTTCAGTATCAATCTCTATTTTTAGTAGCATTGGCCTTCCATAGAACAGTGTATAATTACACATTGTTTTATATTGGTTTTTGCTATTATACCCACTTTTCATTTGACATTGCTTTTAGTCACTTCCATGGAGTGAATTTCAAAGTAACTTAAATGAAGAGACACACTGAATTGCTTACATGAAGAACTACCTAATATAAGACAACAAGAGCAGAGGGAATTGTCCATGTCTCAGTTAAGAAGGAGCATGGCTAACAATGTTGGTCTTGATAGTCACCTGGAAGTTACAACTGGAAAATCCAAGTTTCCTACTAAGTATAGTTACAGCCATTTCAGATGGACACCTTTTTAATGAAGGTGACATCCACAGATACCATAGGAATCTTTCTTCAGGTCATCTTCTGAGCAAACCAAGGATATGTCTTGCCTTGTCAGAGAGCCTGTGTGTGAGCTGTTCAGTTGGCTCCATGCTTTTGAGTTGGAGTTAAGCAGCATGGGAAGGACCTGGGGGTCTTAGTTATCCTCTGGCAGTGAACTCCTTTTGACTCTTTGTGCTGCTTTGTATGGATGTATGCAAAGATTTACCACTTAACCAAGGAAGTACAAGAAATTCGGGTGTTCAGCCATAAGAGAAAGTGTAGTCATTGCTCATAGTTGATAGGGAATAGCACTGGGAACAAGAATATAAATAAAGCACATCAGAGGTGTGCTGCCGTGTGTTTTTCCACAGTTCCCAAAATGCCTTCTGAATTAGGATCATATGGTAGACAGGAGAACTAGAATTTGTTTTAGCAAGTTACATACTGAAAGGTAGTCTTGAAAGGTGGCTTTCTACAAGGATCAGATTAATCTGTGCACCAGAGACTGAGGAAACATGTGGGGAGGAAGAGTCCTGTGTCCAAGATGTGGATGGATGGTGCAGTACTCATTTTCTTACCTGTAGATATTGTACACAAAACCAACTGAAAAATGCAGTTCCTGTAAGTGCATCTTGTCAACATGATGGCCGTACTCCTTTTTCCACAGTTATCATGTGGGGTTCAGGAAAGGTGACAAGGTGTGGCATCTGGACCTTGGCTTTTTTATCACTTATAATATAGAACACCTGACACAGATTTGGCAGAATGGCTGTTCTCGCCACACTTTTAGGAATGTTTTTTGAAATAAGCATGCATTTCAGTTTCATATGTCACATTTCAGTGTTACAGTTTCATGTGATACTGTTTATCAAATAATTTCTTGCTTGGTCATATCCAGCAGTGTATATAAGAACCAAATCACTTTGCCTGTGGTTTTTGATGAATGATGTTAACTATTACCAAGAGTTAGATGAATAATACATTTGATAAATTCGAATAAATAAGCAATATTTTTAAATCTATGGTTTCACAGCATTTTATTCAAGATAGCTTTAATGGTGTGTACTTTCAAGGAGTATTAAGATATGACGTAAACTTGTTGGTGGCTTTGACATTTTTATTTTGTGATGTCCTCATTACCTTGGGGTAAAGCAGGGTTTATAAAATTGTTATTCTTCAAAAGGAGGTGTTTGAAATTCCTTTCTCTTCCTGGGCAGTCTACAAAGTGCTTAACTGTCCCTCAACAATTAGAAAATAATATTCTTATTCTGGTTATTTCCTCTAGAAATTGAACAGTGTGCAGGCAATGCAAAGTGAGTTTACAGATATATAGGGAGGTTGTTTGAGTCAAGATGATTTGTGCCACGTCTTCAGAGTTGTCTTCTCAGAATTAAGCTGACAATTAAAAATACCTATTTTAAATATATTAAATGTCTCTGAAAACACAGTAATGTCATTACAAACATGTCAAAGCTTCATGATTAAGACTGTGCTGAGGTATACTTGTAAAAGAAACACAAGCTGAACTTCTATTTTACCTTTTATTAGTGGCTGGAATGAGACTCCACATTTGGCACGATGTCCCCTTAAAGGTGAACTACATTTTCTACTTGTGGTCTTTTACTAATGAAATATTTACTTACTTTTCAGTGCTCACATTACAAAAACTGCTGTAATTCACGGCACTGTTTACAGCTTGATGGAAGAGAGAGAAAGGTAGCCAATGACTAAATAAATTCATAACATGAATTAGCCACTTCTGTTTCTCTCAGACAGCACTGAGGCATTATCTAACATCATAAAGCTCAAGTGACTGTAGGCTCTAAACTCTGATGTATGCAGATAGGTGACTCGTTTTTTAGTCTTGATTTCCCTCCAGCTGATATCAGTAATGAGTGTTAACTGCTTAGAAAAACCACAGGTAGCTCTTCAGTTGTATTTTATTTGTATCTTGATCTTCCCTACGAGTGTTGTGTGCCTGAGCAGCTATCTGTAGCACATCTAGCTATCATGATTTAAGTGAACCATAGAACATAGAACACCAGGCTGGAGAGAAGCTCTGCATGAGCTGGCCATGTGCTCAAGCACCCCAGAAAGTCAGTCATGTCCTGGGGCTGCACAGAAAGCAGTGTGACCAGCAGGTCAAGGGAGGTGATTCTCCCACTCTGCTCTGCTCTTGTGAGACCTGCAGTGCTGCATCCAGCTCTAGGACCACCAACATGAGAAAGATGTGAACCTCTTGGAGCAGTTCTGGAGGAGGGACTTGAAGTTGATCAGAGGGCTGGAACACCTCTTCTGTGAAGACAGAGAAAGTTGGGGCTGTTCAGCCTGGAGAAGAGAGAGCTCCAGGAAGCAGCCCTCCAGTACTTAAAATGAGTCGACAAGAGGACTGGAGAGTGACATTTTACAAGGGCATGTAGTGATAGGACAAAGGGGGATGGCTTTAAACTGAAAGAGGGCAGATTTAGATTGTATAACAGGAAAAAACTTTAGATAGGAATGGTGAGATACTAGAAGAGGTTGCCCACAGAAATTGAGGATGCTGCATATTTGGAAGTGTTTGAGGCCAAGCTGGATGTGGCTTGTGATCTGTGAAGCAGCAACATGAGTCCTCAAAATGATTTTTCTGTTTGAATTTACCCCCATTGTGGTTCAGTGGCAAACTAGTGATGTTTTACACTTCCTTCAGTACAAAATCTCTTTATGTCTCACTTTATTTTGTACAAGCTACATTGAGCAGACCTATCACCATGTGATTTTTTCCAAATTTATTTTTATCTGTCTCTGTTCACATAATCTTAGTGACCTGTAGCCTTAGTCTATAGCTTGTGTTCTGTAGTCTTAGTTACCTGTACTGTGTAGGTGCTTCATCACTAGGCCCCTCCCTTGTTTTGCACTTCCTTTTCATTGTTGAAACATGATGGTTAATTTGCCACATGCCAGCTAATGAGCAGATGGTAAGCATTTCTTAATGGATAAGTATGATTCCTCATGGAAGAGGTATGAATGCTGAAAGTTACAGCTCTTTTTCTGTTTTGGGCTGTCATCATCCATTGCAGTAAAATGAACACAAAAGATATTAGATGATCATTGCCATGATAGTCTCTCTCCAGACTCACTATTAGCTGACTAAACAGAGTGAGCATTTCATACTCTCAAATATGCTGCGTGCAATCTCATCCAGCCTTAAGCATTGAAAGACAGGAGAGTGAGGATGCTCACACCTTCACTACTTAGCTTGGTTAGAGAAACTTCCCGGATTTAATTAAAAAAGTGTCTATGACTGATGAGCACTTTCATGTGACTAAAAATTGGATCCCTCCAGATAAGAACTCCTGTTCTCACCAGCCAATCCAGCTCCTAATGGGACCTTAATTTTCTTTTGTCTTCAAAACTATACAGAAAGGGAATGACAGGTTTACTGCTGTTATTCCCAGTTGTGCTGTTGCTGCAGGGGTGGAAACACTGGACTGAAGGGTATGGGATGCAGAAAGAAGTTGCATCAAATAACACAATTTATAGACGGAAATGTTTTGGAGGAAAAGGGAAACTCAGAAGAAAAAGATGTTTTTAATGCTATATGCACCTGAGCATTTAGTGGGAGAGATGAACTGGCAAGTTATGCTACAAAATGCCTGATTAGCTAATAGACAGCACTGTCTTCCATTTACCTACATTGTGGCAGGGGAAATTGCATTTACATTTCAAAGGGCAGTTTAGTCAAACTAACTTAGAGAATCTCTGCTAAATCTTTGGCTGTGCTTCAGGGCGTTTAAGAACATTGAGAAATTGTAAGAGTAGCCCATAGCTGATCACGGGCTCCTTACTGTGCAGAGTCGTAGCTGGAGTTTAACAAGTCCTTTAAGACCTGGTCCTGATTAAAACTCCGTGATGGGGAACGAATAGTGTGAGTGGAGATTTCCTTTAATGTTCTCGGACCATTTCCACTACTATAGACTGCTGAAGGGCCTGACACTCTTGAGCCTTTGAGTTCTTTTGTGTTAGAATACAAAGTTTTCTTCTGTGTTCAAATGTTGCCAAGTACATTTTGGGTTGAAGCAGGATCAAGTAATAAATAATAATCATTGTTACCATATGTTCTCACAGATAAAGCAGACCCAGTATTTTCTTGTCAGCTGGTTTTTCTTGCATTTTTTGTTTTTATTGTCTCTGGGTATTTGATAGTGCATACTCCCTGCAGACTGGAGCAATTTCAGCACTGAAAGGAAAACAAGTATGTGTGGATTTATACGTGTTTAAATGCCTGCTGACTTTATTGGCAATCAGATCTGAAATATTTTGGAAGAAAAGTGTTTGTCCCATGAAATGCCTGATGTAATCAGTGGTCATCACTGGAGAAACCAGTAGGTAGTCACCAAATAAGTTTATCGCTCTTTTTCATCTGCTGTTCAGATTTACATGCAGGATAATAATCCAAGCCCACTCCAGCATTTTGACATTGCTGTAGCTGTTTGAGTTGTTTGCACAGTGACAGAAATGACACAAATCTTTGCATTTAAACTAGCAGCCTCCCCTTTTATAAGAGGGAAAGAAGTGGGTCTTAATGGCCTATAGTGTGTGAGAAATGAGTGTGATTAAGCCAGAAGGAGATGTGTATGCACTGTATGCAGAAAGTGTCCTGAGGAACCTCAAATATTAAAATATTAACTGAAAGCATCTCCATCCCCTTGCAAAATATTGGGACAATGCCTTATTAGTATCAAAGCATATAATTTATCTGCATTTTAACATAACTTGCAACATATGGTCAGTATATTATTTACTGTAATGTGGATCATCAAATGTTACAGACATATCACATACCACATCAAAGAACATGTTTGATGAGAGGTTTCTTGAAGTGATGAATTATATTTTTTTCAACTGATGGGTAGTTCCACATGGAGAAATCACACGGGTTTAAGATGTAAAGAAAGTTAGTTATGCCATGCCAATTACTTCAGCATAGAATTTAAGAAATTGCAAAACTAATTTTACTGTTGAAAATGTTCAAATTTTTTTGAAGTGAAAATTAAACATGTAAATTAATTACAAGATTTTAAAAACAAAATCTTGGCTTTATTATCATTATAAAAATATTTTTGCAAGTGCTCAAAATTTTATATTAAAATACTATTTTAATTTTTTAAATTTCACTGTAATATAATAAGTGTCTTGAACTCAACAGTGGACATGGTTTGGATGGACAAGGATGCAACAGACTGGAGGAGATATTGAGAGAGAAAACAGTCCTATTCACAGTATATGCTTATTTAAAAAAAATTAATATTAAAGTGTCTCTATCTTCAGTCTGTTGGATTTATTTGGAAAGTTTTAGCCAGATAATTTTCACGATCTCTGAAAATCTCCTTTGGTGCATGATACATTACTTTGCTTATGTTCACAAGTTCTGGTCGCTCTTTTTTCCTGAGAAATTCTTGTCCTACCATGCGGTGGAACATGGACTTGGCAGTAGATGACTTCTGAGTCAAGACTGAACCTTCTACATTTGTGTAAGAACACACCCACACATGCACAGCCCAGATCTTCCAGAGCTTTCCTCTGGAGTCACAGTTTTGAGGTAGCATAAGCCAGTTTGTACTGCCTAAGAGAGAGCTGAGAGAGCACACCTAAACTACAAAAGAAGAGCAGGAAGCAGTATAAACAGTATGGAAAAATGGAAATTATTTCACACATGGAAGAGGGATACTGGAATTCGGATTTAGTGCTGAGGACCAGTAGAGTGTGGAGTTTGTGGCAGGAGTCATTTGAGAAGGACAAGCTTGTACAACACATCAGATGCTGAGGGAGAAACTGATGTTTGAACAACACTGATAGTTCCAGAAACAGGCATTTGGGGGCTAGACAGGGTATGAACTTGCGGGACATTGGAACATTAGGAGGAATATGCATTGGAAGAGACAGAATTACGTTCCCCCTTCCCCACTAAATATGGTGGAGTCATGAAGCCAGGAAAATGAGAGTGTTAAGAAGGGGAGAAACTGAAGGCCTGAGAAAGAGATTCAAACTGCAGCTGCAGAAAGCATGGAAGGAACTAGGTCTGACTAGGAATTATAAATGGTACTGAAAGAATGGAGAGTGGAAATAGGTGAGAAGAAACAGCTAATATCTGGGAGGAGACAGAAGTACAACAGAAAAAAGTTCAAAATGGAGAAACTCAGAGTAGAAAGAGGCAATATCCTTGGCAATGCACCAGTCATACATGACCTGCCAGTGTCTCACCCATATACTGCTGTCAGCACACATCTGTGAAGATTTTTGGTGAAGAACTTTTGCAGCTGAGTTTAAAGGCTCTAGTCTCTTACATGAGCCATTTTTTACCATGTGTAAAAATACTGGTGTAATGATCTTAAGATGGTGGTATTTATTCTTCATGGGTTTATCATGTCGGGCTTCAGTGAGTAGGGTACAGAAGCTATCTGGAAAGATAATTAATTTTAGTAACTCTTTTTAGTTCAGCACATTCAGTGTGTGAGCAAGACTTGCACACTGTAAGCCATGTACCATTCTTTATGGAAGTAATTTAAACCAAACTCACAGACAGAAACTGGACAAAATTTTATGTTCCTCACACAGAGAAAGGCTAGGAGTGTAGACCTTCTGAAAGAAGAAAGCTTGATTTAATGCACAGGTTTGGTTCATGGAATCTTCTTTTTTCCTGGACTTCAGGCAAAGAATGAGAAAGATCCCACCTCTCATATTATTTTGTACAGAGAGATGAGAAGATTTGTAGATGTCTATAAGGCAAAAGTTTTGAAGCTGACAGAAGAAATGTGGATAGACAGTTGGAGCAATACGAAGTATATCGTTTCAGAGAGAGAAATTCTCTGTTGAGCAAAGAAATCTTAGGAAAGCTGAGGACCTGTTGAGTCCTTTGGTGTGAGTGAATCAACCAGCTGAAACTGATTACAAAAATGCTGTTTTTGCTGAGTAGATGTAAAAATGAAATAAAAGTATGTATGTTAATGGAGGAGATTTGAACATCCTAGAATACCACTAGAATAGCTAGAGCATAAAAGATACAGATCAGATGAGGGGACATTTCAGTAATGGTAATGACATGTAGATGATAAAATGTGGGTCAGCTGTCATTTGTGTGCACAGAGCCAGAGAAAAACACCAACCAAAGTTCATATTAGAAGCATGGTCCAGAGCCACAAACCCAGGAGGTTGCCAGTGAGCATGGGAGTATCATAAAATGAAAAATGAAAAGCAGGTATTTAAGAATATGTGTGCTGAATACTGCAAAGCAGACTGAGGAGATCAAAGGTGAAAAGTGTGCAGCTGAAGAATGTTGCTGGGGAAAGCAGCCAGCAGAAATGTTGCTGTTAGAAAAAGGAGATTTATAGTGGTGAGATATCTATCTTTTCAAATAAATTAAGAAAAAATAGCCATAAAAATTAGCATCAGTACTGGGGACAAGTTTTGAGACTAACTTTAGGAATAATTGAATCTGTTGCATAAAACATGGCTAGTAGTATACAAAAACATTTATTCTATGCAGATAAAAGTCTAAAGATTCAAGAAAACATCCAGATATCTCTATAATAGACACTCCTGCAGAAATAATTTTGCATAGAAAGGTTAGCTATACATTAAATTTGATAAATTTAAAAGAATATTTGGCCTGGCAGGCCTGTGTAATTGTTTATGAGTGTGTCTGAAAACAGAGTTGTCAACTGCTTGCTGCAGAATCTACTTAGAAGGCAGTACCAGAAGTGCACTACTCTGTGATAGCTATTTCCACTGCCAGCCCCTTGGCAATAAAGATGTTAATTAGAAAAGTGAAGAAGCCATGGGAAACGGTGCACTCGATGACAGCAGTAGAGAAGAAAAATGATAGGGTATTCCATGTATGCACAGATATCAAAGATCTTTAAGGTGATGAATCAAGAACAAATCAACACAAGAACAATCATGCAATGAGACAGGAACAAAACAACCCACTCATGCTAAATGTCATCACTTCCAGGCCCTCTCTAACAACCAAATTCATTATGTTAGATGCACAGTTTGATACTGGAAAGCCTGATAGGACAAGGAGAGCAGCTAATTAGTGTTTTCCAATACTTTATCTAGAAGGCAGTGTTTCAGAAAATCTGCTGGTAAATTGTCTGCACATGATATATCAAAGAAAAAAGGTCTTGGAATAGCAGAATGTCTGACACTCTTATCAGAGTGAATGCCGCTAAAATCCAGTAGTGTTAATCACATTATATGGGGGACATTTCAAAATCACAGTCAGATCCAAATCATTAGCAAGCAGATGAGAGGTAACAGTAGAGCACTGGAATGGATTGCCCAAAGAAGCTGTGGAATTTCCCTCCTTGTGGAGATTCAAACTAGCCTGGATATGACCCTGAATAAGCAGATCCAGCTTTGAAGTTAGCCCTGCTTTGAGCACGGGGCTTACTAGATTATCTCCAAAGGTCCTTTACAGCCAATTTATTCTATGACTCAGGGAATTACAGTGGTCTCGAAAGGAGGCATCCAGGCATATCCAAAAATGGAAAAAAGGAAAAGAGCTGAAAGCACTGATCTCTCCAAAGGAAATTAAACTCAGAGTAGGGTAAGCAATTCACCTGCTAAATAGCAGAAATTATGTAATCTCTGTAAGAACTTGAAGGAAGAACAGTCTTTTATGTACAATTCAAAAATGGCCCAGGAAATTTAGAAAATGGACACAGTTTACCTTGAAATAAAAGGTAACATTCAATGGGAAAATACCTCTACAGGATGTGCTGCATGAGCTGTGGACATTGCAATAGTCATGTACATTTATGCAACATTTACAAAAGCACAGTTCTGTGTCAGCTATCTTCTAAACGTTTTTCCTTCCATGTGTTAGATATTGCTTCTTCATCCTTTATGTGTATGATATGCTGAGCTATTGAAAGCAGCTAGCAAGTTTTAGAAGTCTTTGTTAAGGGAAAAAAATGCCGACTCATCAATGCAACATTGGCTCCTCATCTGTGGAATCATGATAATGCTATCTCTCACCAAACAGCTGTAGTTTGAAGGTTAATTATTAGTCAGTGAAGCATTTATAACGCCGAAATGAGCACCAAGGAAAAAGCCATGTAGAGAAATTAATAAATCTGTTTACCATGAAAGGTTTTATGTATGTACAATAGGTGAAATCCACTGACTACCAGTGAATCACTTTTCTTTAAATGGGCATCCTTAAAACCCCAGGGAAGAAGGGCAAAAGAAGTGTGAGAACTAATATTAAAACTGTAGTAGCCATAACCAAAAAGGCTAAATAAAGGTTACGCAAGTGGTTTCTAACTTTGGAGTTACCTTTATAATCTGGGGAGGCTTTAAATATGACTTTATTACCCAAATTTGGTTTTATTAATTTAATTCCAAGAGAAGAGACCTTATATGACATATGGACACTAGTGAAGTGCTACAGGCAAGTACCATGTTTTTCTTTAGAAGATCTTTTAACATCACTGAACTCAGTTTTTGATAAAAATTTCATCTGTTAGTAAAAGCAAAGGTGGAAAGTGAAAACAATGCAGAAATTTAAGTACCTTAGACTGCAAAAAAACACCCCAGAAAGCTAAAGCTGTTATACTTTGAATACTATTGAGAGCTAATGTTCAATTGATCTTAATGCTGTTGAATAAAGCTCATCAATCTTCAAGAATGTGGCAGTCTGACAGCCAGTTAGCATCAGACTAACTGTTAGTGTTCAGGTTTAATGCTAGTCCAAGAAGAACTCACATTTTCTTTGTGGATCATTACCATTAGCATGATAAAAGAAGTACATCTCTGTTCATACTTTGATTCCTTTTAAGGCATTTTTTAAGGGCAGATTTTACACACTGCAAGAGACATGAAGTGGTGCTAGGGCATGAGGTAGCTCCCACAGCTGCCATCCCGTCAGAGAGTCTGAAACATCCCAGGGACAGGTTTTTCTGTGACAGGAATTAATACAAGATGTGATCTGTTGCTCAAAGTAGTTAAAATCCTGTAAAATACCTAAGATACTTGTTTACCGTACTTAAGATACCTCTAGAATTCTCATAGGGTTTCATACCTGTGTCAATGTCTGTATATAACGAGAGGAATATCATTCTGGTGAAATCCTGATTGGTACACTGACTTCCTCTAATCTGCTGAATCCCAAAGCAATTGGATTATGTATGACAGAACTCCCAGTTAAAAGTAAAAAAAGAGAGAGAGACTTTTGGAAACCCCTTCAGATATCCACACATCTATTTGAAAGAGAGATCTAGTCAAAAACTGTCTTTCCTCTTTCTCCATTTTGCTTAATTTGTACATGATTATTCCTGAGCAGTTTCCGTCTTCTTAATTGTCTTTGATATTTCAGGGTAATCTTTGGGTATGGACAAAGCAGGAGAGTGGAAAGTCTGAGAAGGTAGATTTGGTGTTCTTAAAAATCAGTAATTTTGATTTTTTTCTTATAATTTTATTCAAGCAGCATTTCACAAACTATTTTCCATAGTACCCTTATCCTAAGTGAACTTTTTAAGGCAAATACAGCAAGCAGAAGCACTGCCAAACAGACAGGAAAAATGTAGAACTTCTTGAGTATGCAAGCTAACTTGTGTGATGTGACTTTTCCCAAGAGAAGAAAAAGGAAAATCTATCTATGTTGTTTATTTAGGTAGAACTAGGGGTTTCTGTAGCTAGGAGATACACTCTTAAAGTATGGTCTGTGTGCAGGGTGCAATTCCTGTTACATTGAAACAAGGCCCCTATCCCATCTGCTTACAGACCTTTTTTTACCACTCTGCTTAGAACCAATCTGGTTGGCTAATAATTAAAGAAACCCTCTCTTTTGCATTTTTCTTCCCATAATTTCTGCTACCCTTGGGCAGAACTCTATTCAGGGATTGTGAAACAGTGTATAAAGGACATTTCCATAAATAAGTCATAACCACTTAGATCACTAGCCTGAATTCCTACCTTCAAGTCAATGGTTATGCAGACTGGAATCAGAGCATCTGTCTTTTCATGCCTGGAAGTAAAATGGTAAAATACAGTAAAAATGCTTGACAAAATTGATCTCTATGTCTAGTGAGGAGACTGGACTGATCCCAGGTATTCCTAGTGTGGAGACTGTGTGTGGTGGCCTCAGAAAGTGCAGTCCAGGGAAGCCAGCACCCCTTTCACCTTTCCTGGCTAGCAGACATGTGGGACAGTGTTGGAACCCTGAAGCCTGGGAGTTTTAAACTTCCTGTGCTTTCTGGCACTGACCCTCAAAGGAGCAGTGCTTTTGACTTGAGGCCTTGGAGAAGGCTTCCAAATTTGAGTAGTGGAGTTGGAATCACTGGTGTGTAGTTTGAATAGAAGTGTGTAATATCACATGGTGAAAGGTTTGAAATTTAGGGTTTTAGAATATAGTAATAAGTATGGGACAAGATGGAAATTCTTGGGTGGTGGCTTCTTCTTCTTCCTTCTTATTCGTTCTTCTTGATTTTAGGTAGTAGTTTTTAAATAGATAGAAAGTACCGCAGCACAGGTCACAGATGTTTGGTCATTGGGTCAGAAGTATAAATAATATAGGTGTTAGCTTTTAATTGGACTGTTTGCCTTTAAAAGACCTTGTAACAAGCAAAATACAGCTCTGTTTTCTTGCTTTTAGCTTATTTGCTAAAAGTACTGTAAAACACACTGTACTATACATAAAAATTAATAAACAACTGAGTCTGAACACGAAAATCCGTCTCTTGGGCTTCAATCCTGACTTTGGGTGAAAGCAGAAGAAAAAAGAAGCCAGCCAGTAATATGTAGGAGCACTGATAGGACAGGGCTGTGCCTGGTGCAGGGGTGCAGCTCCAAGCTGTGCTGGTGGGGCCAGCCTGACTGACCAGCCTGACCGACAGCAGTTACCAGGCTGATGATCCCACTCTCCTCTCACTGCCTTGGGCTGCCTCAGTGCCACTCTGGGACACTCTACCCCCTCTCAAACCTGGCACAAAGTGATGCCTTGTCCCTCCACTGAGCAGATATGCTCTGAGATTCTTGTAACACACTTGTTCCTTTTGAGAGTCAGGCATGAAAGCTCTGTGAGCACAGATGTAAAAGAGGAGTCTTGACTTGCTGACATCCAGGTGCTGGTTAAGGTCAGATTGCTGTGCTGTGTCAACAGGAATGACATAGCAAAAAATCACAGAGCTCCCAAGGAGTGTGAAGTTAGAACAAGGTAAGTAGGCACACCCTGGTTTGGGTAAGAAGAAAGAACTGTGTGTTGGTGGATAAAAAGCACATCTGTACTGTTACCATGTCAGTTACTGCACCAAATACATCTTCCAATTATAAAAAGAATTACACTCTTAGAAGACATTGATATTTCTTTTAAAACTATGTAAACCAACCCTGTGACCCATTGTACATCACATTTGTGTTAAAGCCTTACTCTTACTTGAAGAGTTGATTCATAGGAAGTCCTCTTTGTGCTGTCAATGTAGCAAACAATGAACATAGTGAAAATGAGAATGGGATCTAATTCAATTAAAATCTATTTATATAATTAATATTACTTTGCATTAATCTGTTAGTGAAAAGGAATCTGGAAAAGGTAGGTATAAATATTTGTTTCAAAGTCTTTTAACTCTGCTAGAATAGAATAATCTGGTCTGAGTGGTAAATGAGAAGTTGTCCCTCTGTTTTTTTAATGCTCTTTAACAAGATATGGGCAAGAGCTACACACTTTTCTGAAGGTTTATGTTTAATAATGGAGATTATAAATTCATTCCAAACCTGAGGATTATTCTGGTATCTTGCACTCCACATTTGGAAGAGGTGTTAGATATAAGTACACTTGGCAGTTTTCTACTGGAAAGCAATATTGTAAATAACAAGGAGACCCAATAGTTGAGGCAGAATGTAGTGGCTGAAAAACAACAGGACTGAAATAATCTCACTAACCCAGGAAATATAAACTCAAATCTGAAACTTCTTTTTAAGTTTTCTTTTTGACCATACCAAGCAGAGCCTAAAGCACAGACTGATTTTCCCCTAAAACGTGGTATTAATTTCATCATGTTTGCTTGTGTGCATTTCTGCATGTATGTGCATATATTGCATCTTTTAATTGTTTTCAATGGAAAGCCTGGACAGTACCTGTTAGCCTAATGGAGGAGAAGAGAAAAGAATGGTAAACAGATTGTTAAAATGCAGCCTTCTCATCAGGAACAGAAGCACCGGGGGAAAAGAGTTAATAGGAAAATACAAAGAATAAATGCTTGTGAAATATGGCTATTACTGCTGCTACTACTACTAGAGAAAAAAAGAGGCATGAGCAAGCTGGCAGAAAAGAAAGGAAACTCTGAGCTTGTGGGAAACCCCAAGCTTAAGGAGCACTGAGAAGTATTAATTTTTAATTTTCTTAGTCCAGTTTTAGGGAGCTACCCTACAAAGCAATCTTTTTCAGTTTTCTCAGATCTACTTCACCTATCTCTCCACATCTATTGCAGGAGGTTGATGAGGTGCCCGGTAGGTGGCATCCTTTTAACACAATGCTGGTATCAGTTGGTTTGGGTCTAGTTTTGGTTTTTTGTTTTGTTTTGCATTTTTTTGGTTAAAAACATTTTTTTCTGCAGAATTTAAATGGATTATCACATAATTAGCACATGCAGAAGTTATGTTATTGAGGACTTTTATTCAAGGCTCTCAAATTTGGCATTCTCAAGCTTAAAAAAAAATCTCTATTTAGGAATGCAAATGGATAAGAGAGGAAGAAAGTGTTTTCCCTCATTCGTTCAGATCAAGTTTCTGAGGGAGTTTACAGTGAGCTACATGTTTACAGGACCTGTTGAAATCACTCTGTGTTTTCTGGCTTGAAGACTCTGGTTCTAAATTAAAGACTTGTTTCCAGAACATGGTGATTAGGATATCGTATTTACATTTGAGCAATTGATGCCTGAAATTGTGATATCATCTGCATTTAATTTGCATCTGTTACATCTTGTTCATTTTTGGAATGTATTAATTTTTTTCTTCCAAAGAAATAATGCTCATGATAGTCTGTGTTACCACAAACCTGTCTCTGCTTCAGTGTTTGCATACAGTTCTACATGTGAAGGATGTCACCAGATGTAGTTTGAACAGGCACATGCTTCAGGCTGTTAGTGTTTGGCACAGAGCATCAGGGTCAGGTGCCAGCTATCCATTCAGTTAAAGCAGTGCCCCCTCTGAAAGCACACAGATAATTCACAGGCTGATTGCAGGTGGAAAACAAATCTGCTTAACTTGGTTAGAAACGTGTGGTGGATCAGGATGTTGAGTAGCTGGGGAGGTCTTGAGAAAGTGTTTCCAAAGAGCTGTTCTTCAACTCAAATTTCACCTCCTGTTCTGCTTGAAGGTTCACTTTCCTTGGAGGAGAAAAGCAGCAGAAGTTCGTTGTGGCTGAGAACAAGAGCAACAAAAGAAGTTCTCAGCCACTGTCTAATAATACAGGATCTGAAATAAACGTACTTGGTAGGTGAACAAGTCTGCCTAATTCCAAAGTGGTCTTTGCACAGAATAGAATTGACAGATCTGTATCAAATGGAACATAGAGGGGGAGATTAAACATTTTTCTGCAATTTACTGCTCTGAGGCTTGTGAATTGCCATGGGGATAAAGATGCCATAGTATCCTCTGCCAATCTGCAACCAGTCTAATTGTATCTCCAAGTCTTAGTACTGTAATAAATCAATTATCCTGTCAATTTGCATCAGATTGATCAGGTCGCTGAGAAGTAAAGTTTAAAAAAACTTCAGAAAAAGTTTTAAAAAAGTGAGTTTAAGATACTGGCCTATTTCCTGTCTTCTGTTATTTGTTCTGAATATATATTTAAAACAAAATTGTGTTGAAGGTGTCATTTTAAGGGGAATACAGCTGTTTTTATATTCTCTATACATGTATGCTCAGTGTTGTGCTTTTCACATACACACCAATCAAAGAGTCCCTCTCTATAACTTCTTACATCCCTGCCTACTTTGCCTGGGACAATCTATCTCGGGAAAACTCCCCAAAAGACTAAGGTAAAAAAGATGTGGATTATTGCTGGTTAATATATAAATAGAAACAGTATTTCCAGAGCTAGAATATTCCCTTTAAAATAGAAGTATGGGAAAACTTGTTGGTGCAATTGTCATTAAGGTAGTACCACATTAAATGAATATGTCTGAGGACTACAATGATGATATTCTAACTGAATGTGAAGTGCAAAGTCATCTTCCCAAGTCTGCAGACAGACCATATCTGTTTATCTGCTGCCAACCATAACTTTCCCAGGTTTTAGCAAACTGAAATTCATATGATAGGATCATACCCACCCTTCAGAGTGTGAGTGGCAGTGTATGAATCATGCTAACTTTTAAAACTGCTGCTGCTGTTTGGAAAAAGCTCAGAGGAGCTGAATTAGTAGGGTCAGGGGAAGGACCCCAGTAAATAATCTTTCAGGCCTGAGTAGACTGATAAAGTCTTCTAAAATAAGCAGGCTGCTGGAGGAAAGTGAAGAGGAAAAATTTCTTCTTCCTTTGAATTTACAGCAGGAATGGAGTTTCAATATTTGAGATAGACATGGGGGAGAGAGATAATAATGCAGAGAACACCCCGGGGCAGTGCTCTCTTAGATGTCACAGCATACACCATCACAGCAGACAGAGATATTTGTCTCAGCCCTTGCTCAATGATGCTCCCAAGTTGCTTTAGTGACTCATCTTCATTGTTGATATTAAAGCAGTAGGTGTCTGGTAGCAAGGACTGTCTGTAATCATAACTTGAGCTCTGTGGCAATTGCTTAACAAATCAGCAGCCTATTCAGTGCATCTGTCACAGATTAATGTGCAGGCATGGAGAGCTGTGCTCACACAGCCCCCAGGGATGTTTTGCGTCTTCAAATGTTGCAGCTTGGTCCTAGGTTTGGCTGAGAGGGGTGCAGAGCCCAACATTGCCAAGCAGGTACCTGAGGAGGATCATGTAGGGAAGTTTCTTTTCTTTCCAATAAAGATACTCTTTATTGCTTGCTAATAAGTGATCTGTGGGACAGACTCCTCACATATTTAAACAAATTGAGGTCCAGTTTGAAGAAAGGAAGAATTACTGAATGCCTCAATTCAGAATTAATTATGTCAGATTCTATAGGGAACCTTAATCCCTATGAATTATTAAAGTTTCTTTAAATTAAACTATTGTCTGTCTCAGACTAATTGGAAACTACTCTTCAGGGGTCTTCAAACACCAAACCAAAACCTTGTTCCCATCCCAGAAAATTTATCAGCTAAGCCAAGAGAAAGATGTACTCCGTGTGGATAGAAACAGAGATAGTTGTATGAGAGGTTGTAGTTAATAGCAACCTATTCAGTAATACTACAAGTCTATTTGGAGCACTTCTTTCATGGTAGTTGTTTCAGAAAATGTGGCAAAGTTAAATTATATAGTTAGTTAATTAAGAAACTATAGCAGGCACTGAATGAAATTAGGGATTATAATCAGGAAGGGAAAGCTTTTTATAGATCAACTTTGAAAACAGAAGTGTGAGTAAAGCTGAGAGACTTAAAGGGCAGGAAAAGAGATAGTAGGATGAGTCAAGTAGGCTTTTGACACAGCATTGTCCAGTATGAATATAGTTATATAGTGTGTATATATATATACACACACTATATATGTATATATGACATATATAGTTATTAGATAGTAGAAGAAAACATGGATTCAAAAGTAATCCTGATATTAAAAGAGAAAAAAATGGAAGAGATCCAGAAGATAGACTGGAGCAAGTACATGGAAAGTTTTAAATTAATTTTCAAAAGATTTTTTTTTTTAAATTGTATGTTCATGAAGTTAAAAGAGAATTTATAAATAGGTATGGGTCTTCAAATTGACAAAAGTATCTCTAGACAGCTCCTGGAGCCTGAGTCTTGTAATGGGTCGCAACAAATAGCTGGACTGGATAAGCTGACCAAAAAAAGAACTGTGAAGGCCCTTTTATGGCTGCAATCCACCTTTTTTTTTCCTCACTTAATGTTTTTCTTTTTATACTTTTTGCTTGATGGCAATATTTCTTTAGATTGCATCTGTATTTGGTGATACCCCAGATAGGTTTGTGGCTGGATGGCTGTATTGGTGTTTGATTATCCAGTAGATTACTGGATTTGTTTCTATTTTGTTCATTTGTAAATGCCCCCCAAATTTGTGTATTCCTTTACGTCCTTTAAAACACAAAATTTGTAAAAGAGAGCAAATTTCATGTGTGTAGCAGCTTCTGCTTTACAATTAGCATTTGATCCTGGTTTTGCTTTTGAACCTACTAACTTGAAGCACCTTTCAGTTGCTCTGTCTTTTTACTGAAAATGATGTGGTCTTGGCTCAGGGAACAGAGTTATTGATGGTGAAGTTGCAAAGCAATGCATGGTTTGAAGAGGCAAATATTTGCTTAAGCAAGTGGATTTTTTTTCCATATTTCCACACAGTCTGGGTATTTAATAATTATTGCTTACTATTTCAACTTGAGTGTGTCATGCTCCTTTTTAAGGCTTGATTTATGTGATTTCTCCTCACATACCTGACTTGATATTTGGACAGGCCCTCAGGATCTAATTGTGCTTCAGCTGAAATCACGACTAAAACAACACAGATCAGACAAGTTCTTAATAATCCTGTGACATACCCAGAGTGGCCAATTCTGAGAAAAAATGATTGATGTTATTCTTGATTTATTGATCAAGGATTAGACAAGGGCTAAGTTAACAAAATAACTGAGCAGTTAAGAACACAACTGTTTTGTGCCCATACTTGGTTTCATGTTTATCTATTAATTACATTTCCTGCAAATATTTCTGCCTACCAGATTGGCAGTGCATATGCAAAACACGTTTAAAACTATTTTGCCACAAACAGACAGAGGTAATGAGCTCATTTCCATGGAAATAATTCAATATTGTTATTGTTGCCTGTTTACCACCTGATCTGTAAAAATATTTGTCCAAATTTAATAGCTTCTCATTTATTGAGAAAGGCAGAAAAATAAGAGCATAAAACACACATAGTAATTGATTCAAAAATAAGCTTGTCTTTCTGTAAAATAATTAATCTGTCCTTAATTCAGAAGAAAAAAAAATTAAATCAATGCTAGCAGGTAGCATTTGTAAGGGAGAGAAGTATCAACTGTAAGAATAATAATTACATGTCTTGTTTATTGCAATATTTCATAAATGCAAATCCACTAATCCTTCTGAAGGTGATCCTGCTCACATTTACAAATGTAATTCAAAAACCTTTGCCTTGAATATAATGATCTGCCTGGAAAAAACCGAACAAGTAAACCAATTCCAAATCTATTCCTATTTGATGTTTGCATGAGCTTTCATAATTTCTGAGGAGTCAACAAAGGAATACATCAGAAAATTTGTTTGGAAAATTAGAGTGGGAGTGAAGAGTTAGATTCTCAGAAGATCTGGCTTCAAACACACAAATTAAGGGACTCATCCCAATGCATTAAGTGATGGATACACTCTCTTTCAGGTTTCCTTTGGGCATTATAGTGCTCCATGTTTCTTCAGCCCTTTTACTAGCAGAATTGCCTCTGCCATTAATGACAATTTGTCAAGAAAGTTCAGGCCTCAGAAGGTAAAGGACTGG
This sequence comes from Toxostoma redivivum, assembly GCA_013397375.1. Taxonomy (NCBI): domain Eukaryota; kingdom Metazoa; phylum Chordata; class Aves; order Passeriformes; family Mimidae; genus Toxostoma; species Toxostoma redivivum. The sequence goes on along the minus strand of VXBI01012412.1, from coordinate 155,561 downwards.
CCTGATTTGACATCTCATATATCAGATGGTGATTTAATCAGATTTTGAGATTTATAAGCTTCAAGATTGTTGAAATCTTGCTGGAAAGTCAGCAAGGAATACAAAAGTGTAATGGGTGTTTACTTAGATGATAGTCTTTGACCAGAATCAATACTGAACCAATACTACAGGTATGTTTGATGACTAAACACAGAGAATAATGAAAAACAAGATTTTGCTCATTAGATAATGGTAACTGAGGACATTACTTAGTGTTTCTGTTTGTTATTTCTTTGTGAGATTATTTAGGCAGACAACTATGCTGTATAAAACTATTTCCAGCAGCAAAAAAAAGCACACAACAAAACATACAACAAAATATAGAAAACACTTAATTCCTCCCCTGGCTTCTGCTGTTCCAGCCAATAGAAGGCTGGAAGTTTTTGAGACTTCCTCAGAAAAGATTTTCTAAAAAATTATAGAATCCAAAATCCAAAAATTATAGAATTCTTAATTATATTGTACCTCTCTATATTCTTTCTCCACGCAGCATCGATAAAATAAGAATGGCAGTCTTTCCCTGCTGACCAAGATCCTGTCAAAGATCCCACTGAAACACTTAATGCACAAAAAGTATTTACAAGACTGGTCCTTAAATTATGATATGGTACTGCTGCAAAATGTTGGAAGACTACCCTGATGTATCTCAGAAACAGAAATTAAGATTTTTTGCTATTTAAAGGTATCATTTGTAAAGTATCTTCTAGCCCTTTAAAATTAAAAGTGCAATTAAGGCTCCTGTTAATCTCATACAAACAACTGAAGAAAAAATGTCCTTAAGTAGCTGCCATAGTACTTGCTATATTTTGTCATGTGTGTTCACAATACAGTGCTAGTTTCAATACAACAGAATTAGAATATCAATTGCCTGTTTTTATTAGAGCACATTAAACTGTTTAACCAAAGTGAAATTGATTGCATTGAATTGCAAATTTCAAGTGAGGAAAAGCAGTTGAAAATGAAATTAGGCTCACTAGAGAGAAGTTAATATGCTCTTAAGCTCTCCTGTACAATGGTACAAGCTTGAAATATGACTGCATATTCTGCTAAAATTGGGTTATATGTTTAGCTTTGTGAACTAGGCTTTACATTGCCTTTAGGTTGTTTGCTGAAACTTCTCTGGGTCTTAATGTCACCAGAATTAACCCATGCATGTCTACCACGCAGATATGGCACTATGCCCATCTTTCCATTATCTCTGGTTTTACTTTAGTGGCATGGGAGCTAAATCACTCATAGTGAGGTGAAGGTGAACTCAAAAGCTCACCAATGAATTTCACTATATTTATAGTATAAAAATAAACAAGGAGGCAGGGCATTTTGTTTTAATCTGATGTACTGCTCAAAGGTCTGCAAACCACAACAGTCCCTGCCCTTGTGAGTCAGTGGTGCAGCTCAGCTGCTCAGAGTGCTCTGCATTCTCACGGTGCTGCAGGTACCCCTAACAAGGAAACAGACTCTGCTTCTGTGATGGAAAGACCAATCCCACTGAAGTTACTGTTGGGTTTCATGGATGCTTTTCTCCCTGGTGTGGAAAGGGAAGTGTTGGCTAGCAGTGACCTGCATTAGCAGGAAAATGGATAATTTCAAAACAGTAATCAACCAGAATGACTTTTCTGTTGTGCTCATTTCTAGCAGCTGGCAAGTAGTTTTAAATGTACACTGGTGAATTTACTGAATGTCAGAAAAACAGGTATAGTAAATGTCAACATTTTTAGGGCATGAAACTGAAAATCTTGCCCCTTTCAGACTAATGTGAGAAATTTTCCAAATCACGGAAATGAAAAAACCCAATAGAAACAACAAAGAAAAAGAAAAGATCCCTCCTACGTGATTGTTTTATTATGCTTTGGCTTTTTTTTTGGCTTCTCAACTTGACATCAGGAGTCATCTGCAAAGGCCTCACTTCAATGGTGTTGATAGGTTGTTAGGAGTTTGCATGCTGTTTATTGCTATGGGACATTGCAAAAGTTATTTTGTAGTCTTATAACTGTTTCTGTGTTTGTTAAGTTAAATGAAGCCTATGGCTTACAGTTCCTCAAACTCTTATAAAAACCACTTAACCCTGTACCAGTCTCACACATGTGGAGGAAACCAACTGGGAAAAATGCATGAACATGCAAATTTCCAGCTGTTTTCCACAGGAGAATGAAAGAGTATCAAGATAATCTATAGGTATTTTTCAAAAGAGTAAAGTGGTCCTTTGTGTAACATCAGTTGGGAAATGCTGCTATAAACTCCACAACTTCGTTTCTTGAATTAAGTGAAAAGGATCTTTACAGTCTGGAGACTTAAAGTTATAGAATCACGGAAAGATTTGGATTGGGAGGGACCTTAAAGATCATCTAGTTCCAAAACCAATGCCATGGGCAGGGACACCTTTCACTAGACCAGGTTGCTCAGAGCTCCATCCGACCTGGTCTTGAACACTTCCAGGGATGGGGCATCCACAACTTCTCTGGAAAACTTGCTCCAGTTCCTCACTCCCTTATCATTAATACAAATGCACAATGAAAATATTATACGCACTTTTGGTTGTGAACAACTGTAAACAGATTATTTTTATCCTCTTTAGAGAATGATTAAGTGCATGACTCCTATTACATTTTCTTGTTTTCTGCACCTCCTTGCATTCTTGCAATGGATAGCCTGCAGTACCTCCCACTGCTTCTGCTGGCTGGGGTTTTCTTCCCTTTCTGATGTGAGAGCTTCTTCTTGCTGACAGCTCAGATCTGAGTTGTGAGGGAGATGTTACAATCATGTTACAATCAAAATTACATGGCATGTGAAGGCCAATTCAAGATCTGAATGTGGCAAAGATTCCTGGAAAACATGTCTAGCTGGAAAACATGTCTAGCTGGACAAGGTTGTTTAAAGTTATACTAATACTTTCCAAACTGGTGTCCATGGAGTGCTGTGTGGCATTCTCATGGAACAAGCTGTCCTTGTTTCCAGCTGCTAAGTCACACTAAAGTCAGCTAAAAATACATTTGTTTCCCAGTATTAGTTCTTTTCATGTAAGCAACTGATGTGGGATAAAATGGGATTCTGAGAAGGAACAGAACTGGGTTTTGATATGGAAAACAGTTTTAATGTAGATATCAGATCTCAGAAATGAAGGAAAATTAGGTCTGTGAAGTCCTGCAGAAGAAGATAGTTTTTATTTCAGATCATACAGGGAAAGGGAAGATGTGTGCAGATTCTCTTTTAGTTAAAATTCGTTCATGGAAAATGTAGTAATTATTGTGGCATAAAAACCTGAAATCAAAAGTGCCTGTGTGCAGAAGTAAGGCCTTGTTCAACATACAAGCAGTAGCTCTTGTGGCTGCACTGGGGAAAGTTCTTGTCCTGCTCTGCTTCAGTTTTGAGTTGTGTCAAGAGACCTGCTTGTATGCCTCCATATTAATGTATGCCATTCTTGATGAATCAGTCACTGCAGCAATAAAAGTCAGACTGGTTCCTGATCAGAAGGAAAGTTCTGCTGTATTTCTGCATCTGTTTTGAGTGTTGGGGTAATTGAGTCTTAATTAATAACAAGCTGTTCACATCAAAATCTCCATTAGAAACAACATGGACATTATTACATCACTTTGCAGTTGTGGACAAATGATATTCAGCAGTACCAAAAGTACTTCTCTAGTAAAACTTATAGAAATTACAACTATCCTCTTGAAGTCAGCCTTTCTGAAAACTCCTGTCAGTCTAAGTTTGGACCTTCCTGCTTATGTAAAAGGGACTAAATTTTCTTATCTACCGTAGGGAACTGCTCTGTGTCTTGTCATAAAGGTGTTTTTTATTTGGCTGGTAAGTCTTGGACCCCTAGTGCTCCTTTGCTGACCAAGAGTGCAAACCAGTTCAGGTCTTGCACCAGATCATCCTAACTAGAGGCTCTGGTGCAACTCAAACACAACTGGCTTTCTTTCCATTTCAAAAAGACAGTGTTTTCAGAAATGAAGGGATGTGTGTAAACAAGTTGCTTTCCATATGACCAATTAGTCCCTAATTTGAGGGTCAGTCTGTGTAACAAACTATCCCTTTCTAGGCTGCCTATATATTCATGTAGATGTCTACATGAATAGTTCCTCTTCATTCTATGGACTCCTAATCCCCATGTGTAGTTCATGTAGTTCATTTTATGAACTCCAGTCTCTCCCTTCTAGTCTACTTTTCCTTTATTCTTTTATTTGTTAGGTCCTTTGTAAAGCATTGTATTGCATCTATGCTGCATTCTATTCCTGTGACATAAAGCATTACAGCTTCAAAATATTTGTTGGTTACTGCAGTCTAATTACAGATTAAATTGACATTAACCTCTTAGGATAAATTTTAATAAAATAACAAAATAGTATGCTTAGAATATTTCAGTGGTGCCTTTTTGTAAGCTGTGCTCACAGACTTACATCGTGACTCTGATGATAATTTTTACCAAAAAACATAAGCCAAAGCAACAAACTTGGACAAAAAATTTGTGATTACTGTTTTCACACATGGGTTTTTGAGTGAATTTGAATATGGTGTAATATAGAAAAAATTCTCAAAATTCTCAATTTTATCTCAATATTTATGACACAGAGGAGCAGTGGTGTGGTTTAAGCAGTTCTGTGTACAGCTGTCTGAAGAAGGAATCATCAAATTTAGAATTATAGCTATACTTCCTGCTAGCTTGACAGAATTCTTCATTTTAAGTTTGATAATAAGAACAACTTTTTCCTCAGCAAACTCTGCTGGTTAAATTTATTGTGATTGTGATAGAGACTTCTCAGTAGTAGCATTTACACTCAGGTTTGACTGAGGGTTTGATTGCAAGCTAATTTTTTGAAATTACAGTAACAGAATGCAGCAATAGTTTCCTAAAATCCTATTATAGGATGAAAAGAAACAACACAAGGAGAAAATAATACACAGGAAGTCAGAATTAATAAATTCAGAGTATCTAATGCAGCCTGGTTTTAAGAAGATTCTCTAGGGAATAGATAGCAAAATGTTTGACATTCTGTACTGAGTATATTATTGGAGTATCAAGAGGCCCTATAGCTTGTATTTCTCTAATAATGACTACTACTAGTGTAAAGCTTGTGTCCCTTATAATTATCCTGGTGTTTATTATGTAAGTATATAAGTTACTCTGACAAGAATTCTAAAAGACTCTGCAGACATTGTGAAAGATTTGCATTGTACATAGTGGTAGCAATGAAATGAACATATCTTCATAATAAAAAGTACAACATTTTAAATTTACCACAGTGAAAGATTTTTCTTTCCATGTTTTTAAATGTATAGGTTGTGGGCAGCAAGGCAAAAAGGCTTCTGTACAAGTTTTTGCTCATGTCCTTGTGAAATTGCAGAGCAAAAAAAGTAACTTTGATGAATTTCATATTTCATAGAGTCCAATAAAAGTTGTCATTAATGACTAGCTAAATGTGTGCAGTTGTTTGTCTTCCTTCTGACCTTTGTGTGCTTACATAGACTGTGAATACAGTGGATACCAGCGTATCTGATTTGGATTAAGAGTAACATGTTTTAGATTTGACTTGCTTTATCACTTTACACAGATAATTTCATTACCTCAAGCCTGTCAGTTTTTCCTTCTGGTGAAAGAAGACTTGTGACTATGTATTTAATAGACTGTTGGAAGTTCTGTGAGTAAAATTTTATCACCTTTGTCAATTCTGATGTCTTCTTGTCTGTCCTCCAAACGATCTGTGCATCTTTATGTGGGAAAACTTTACAGTACTATTTCTGTACTAGTTAATGATTTAATATTTGTACCGATATGTTCAAAGAGAAAAATCATTTGGGCTGAAAATATGAATCTTATTTGACTTTTCTGAACTGTCATAGGTATAATAGAAATAAAAATTTTAAACAATATATAGTGTCACAATAGAATCAATAATTTTGAGGAGTGTTAATTTCCATTTTTGGTTTCATATGAGGAATAAGAAAAATGGGGTGATAAAGATGTTCAACAGTTGATTCCTGTTGTGGAAAATTTTGTTTATTTAGAATATAACCAGAAGTTTATAGGGAATGGAAAGTTTAAAAGTATCCCAAATAAAAAAATGTTAGGCAGATACAAGGCACTTTTAATTAATCTGTAATATTTTTAATCATTTGTTGAACGGTATTAATTAGCTGATAGAGGAAAACGTGGATGGGGAAATGCAGACTTATCTCACATGAGACTATAGAAGTTCAGGCAGCTACAGAAAATTGTCTAAGGAATCAGACAAAAGTATGTCATCTCAGTTTAACAGCAGAAATAATATGATGATTATTTTCCCCCCATGTGTTCCCACAAAAAAAAAAAAAAGAAGAGGTAAGTTTTCCTAATGGAATCATGACACTTTCCAATGGAAAACCAAAAAACCAAAACAGCTCAGTGAAATAATTATTTTCCTTTGGCCAAAAATTTGAATACAGATTCAAGACTTGTCATTCTATCATATATCTCGTCTTTTGTGGGTAACTGCCTTTACATGGCAAAAAAATCCTGAGAGATTGGAATTAAGGCTCCTAGTCAACATGCTGTACTTAAACAAGCCTCTCATTTGGCTTTATCCTCATTAGTGCCTGACCTGGATTATACATACCACACTCCAGTGGCTTTCTGACACCATGAAAAGATTGCATACTTGAGTGGTATTTATACAGTTCTCTCCAAAAAGTAACTCAGAGTTTTAAGGCTCTGTAAGTGTGTGTATCTCAAGCTACATTCCCAATTACAGCAATATCACCATGCTTCAAAACTGTTGGAGAAGCCTGTGGCACACTCTTCTCCTCAGCTGATGTAGAGCTCTCCCAAGGATAACTGGGCAAAGTCTGGGAGCTGGTATTGGCCTAGGATGTGCACAATAGGCAGCTGGGGTGTAGATAGCCTGTTTCCAAAGAGAAGACAGTTGAATAGTATGCATGGGGGAAGTCTTAAGCATCCCATGAAATACAGCTGTTTATGGTTCCAAATCGAGGACTACACTGAAAGTATTTTTGTCATAAGCTTAGGAAAGGCAGATTTTTCCATGCTGGAATAATTCATACTCTGGAATCTTACAAAAAAAGATTGCCTTTAGTAGGAGTCTGTTTCACTCATAAGTCAACAATTGTGAGTATCCATTTATCTTCTCTGTGTCCATATAGATACCTGCCTTCAGGGAGAACGAGGATATGGTGAGACAGAGAGCTTGGTCTGCCACTTATGGTTTCTCATGTTTTTTATTCTAAAGAGGAATGACTTGTGCACACCAGAGACCTGGGAACTACAAATTTTTCTCTAAATCAAAATGTTTTTCTGCAAATATTTGTGTTAAATAAACATTCAGTCAGGTGTACTGGTGGACCAGGATGGACAAGGACTCCCAATAGCTGAGGCCCTAAGAAAGCCACATACTTCAGGGCTTCCCAACTTTCTGCTGTAGAGCTGAGAGGCTTGGCAGGCTCTGTCTCCATAGGCTGGAGCCTGTGGAAATGAGGGATCTGCTGTGGAGGAATGGCTGGGAGGAGCTGCAGGGCTGTGAGTGGGGAGCCAGGGCAGCGGGGCTGGGGTGCCCTGCAGCTGCTGGGGAAAGCAAGGTGGGTGATCAGCAAGCGTGAAAGCACCAGGAATGCTGATTTCACTGAGCAGCTGCTGCGTGCAGTGAGGTTATTTCCTGGAGGAAGTTTCATGTGCTGGGATTGTCAGAATGAAATATTCTCTCAGTTTGCAGTTCGTGGGAAATTAAAAAAAAAGGTTTGTTGTTTGGTTCAGAGTAGAACCAAATAACCCTTCCTGCTTCTCACCAAAACTTTTTCACAAATCAGAAACGCTACTCTTCAGCCAGCTTCACTCAACTAGCAGAGCACTGGGAGGAAGTGGTTTATTCATGCTTTTACTGAGATCTGATTTTGCAGACCAATGCAAGATTGTAAAAGTATATTTGTTCATAGATAACTTACCCATTGTACTAACATTCTAGATCAGCTGGTAGTTACCACATTTGATCAGTTCTTTCATCTTTACATACAATTACAAAATTCAACTCTAATCTAAACTGAAACTAATGCAGAAGTGCTGGTCAGAATTCATCCCGATGCTTTTCAGAATGCTGAATTAACATTTGGATTAGAGAGTCCAATAATTTTCCTTGAATGTTTGGAACATTAAAATACAACTCAAGCTGTAGATTTTAAATGTCAGTACTCAGAATAATATCTTAATCACACAAAACCCAAGCAAAGGAGACATCTAGATAATGCAGGCTTGCTGTCATCTTGTGACAGAAAGCATAATAATGTTTTTTTAGGGAGAAAGTGTAGGTGTGGAACAAGCTTCCTCAATCTATATGGCATCTAAGTAAGATCCTCTTCAGAGTTCCTGTAATCCTTTTCTGACGATGTTTGCAGAATTGACCCTGTGCCAGGTATTAATTTTTACAGTTTACTACTCAGAAATAATTTTTAAACTTGTGTTCATTTTCTTAGCCTTCACCATCCCTGGTTCAGTCTGTCGGCCAGGAAAGGAGCCATTCCCAGTAGTGGGGACTTCCTTGGTATTTGTCAGTTTGCCATAGGTACTTGAGACAAGGGATTTTTTAAAATGGGAAGGTGTGTCATCATCTGCTGAATTTGTGGTCTAGTTACAGAGATTATGAGCCATTATAGTCCCTTGTAGGGGGGTTTTCATCTGTTTCCTGAGGTCCTGTGTCACAGCCAGGACAGTAGTGTTACAATTGCAGGAAAAACAGCTCTGGGCAAGTGGCATTTACTGCTTACAGTGGACAACTGTACATTGGTGGAGAGACCAGCCAGCACAGCCCTGTCTCTGTCAGAAATGGTAAATAAAGCTCACCTGAGTGAATCTTCAGCTGCAGTGAGATGGGTAGTTCATCAGCAGAGTTTTTAATTAATTCTGGCTAAGTGTTGGGAGATGCCAGCACATTTAGGAAAGGCAAACTCATGTCCCCAGTGCTGCAGGTCCCTCTGCCTGCACTCCCTGGGACATGGCTGCAGGCAGGGGAGCTCTGGTTGATGTTGGCACCCCTGGGAAAACTTCGTTGTGGTTTTCCCAGATCCCAGGGTACTTACTGAGCGGTGTCTCTTTGTGCAAGTGCCACCAGTTTCAGACAGAATATGGTGCTGCTGATTTAACAGGGGAAACTGGAAAATCTGGCTTGAAGTTGTTACTGTAGCCAGCCTTCGGTCCTTTGCTTGTTTGACTTGGGTGTGGTCTCTGATCTGTAGGGAAAAGAACATAAAACTTAATCCCTTTCTTCCACAGATAAAGAGACAAAGGATTTTCCTGTGTGTGCATCACTTGGTACTAGGAGGCAGTCATTCAGCATCATCCAGAGGGATGCAATAAAGGATTCTTACACATCCTCAGGGAGTTATGCCTCCCAAAATGACAGTAACAACACAAAACTGAGACATTTGTGGACTCATCTTTGCAGCTTCCTGGTATATTTCAGAAGATTTTCTGGATTATATTTTTGATGTGATATAAGATTGTTTTTATCAGAGAATATGTGAATACATCTTTAAATATACTATTGGGTTTGAGACTGTAGCATTGTCAGAACATTACTACCTTAGCAGTGCTAGCACAGCTATCTAGTACTATGTCACATATGAGTGTTTCCATAGACATGAACAATAACTGGGTTTTTCTGAAAACAATGAAAAATACTAGGTTACATAATGAGCAACAGGAAAAATGTTAATTCTTCACAGATTTTTTTTTACACAAAATATTGAAATTGACAGTTCAGGAAATTATTCTCTTCCAGTTTCAGGTGCTTTCCTCATTCATTCCCTCTCAATAGGAAGATTCATCTCTTTCCTAATATGGTTTTCAAGGTCACTATTGAAATAGATGTTTTCTGCAGGGAACTAGTATATATTCCATCTTTTCCTAAAACTCTTTGACTTACTTTTAAGAAATATTAGTGAAAATCCTGTCTCTCTCCTGGCAAAATCCTATAAAAGCTGAAATCTCTGAAGGCTTTGAAACACCAATCGAAGTTGTGCTCAGGCATGAGGGGTCATTCTTAGTCTATGGAACCTCAGCCCTGACAGGACAGAGGCTGCATGGCTGATTCAGCTCTCACTGATGCCAGCAGAGAAAAGTCCATTCAAATTCTTACATAGCAACTCCATGACATCAGGAGATGACAGGTGCTATAACTCATGTGCAGATTTAATACAACACCTGCTGCAAAAATGAATATGTACTAATATCTAATAAACTGCCTTTTTTAAATTGTTCTCAAGTTGTAATGTAAGAAGTGCAGGCACTTTTGTTTAGGAGATTTTTTATCAAAAAATATTTGCCAATTGCTTTAAAAATCAATGTGGAATTATCTCAACAAAATGGTTCTAAAATGTGTTCATTTTTGAGACATTTGCTTCTTGATACAAATCTATAAAGAAGATGATCTTGAAAGGTGAACATATTGTTTTTAAAAAATAAGAAAAAAGAAAAAAGACCAAAACATTGCATCTGTGGGATTTTTAATCCCTTCCTAGACCTCCAAAATCAGTCAGCTTCTTCATTTTGTTTGTGAGAGGTCATTGAGAAATCACAAGAAGAAGATAAAGATGAATGATTATTATGGAAAAAACTGAATTACATGTGCATAGTGTATCCAAAGTTGTTTTAGTGGAGAACACTTTAGGAGTATACTGCCCAAGTATTTCCAACTCAGGTTTCTGTGTTTATTATGCTAGCAAAATACTGTAGTCATGGAAAGACATAAAACCCTTCGTATAACTGTATTACACATTACTCAGAAATTCTGGTGTAATTCTTTGCAAAATTTATTTTGGGGATTATAACTCTGGAGTGCTTGTAATTGCAGTCCTAAGAGTGGCTCAAAAGGTAGAGCTAGTTATAACTTCTACACCATAAGGACAGATCCTTCAATGCTCGTTGAGAAAAATTGCTCGTTGGTTTCAATGGGAATTTAGCCTCATCAATAGGCACTACAAAGTCAGGCCCTAGAGAGTCCCTCTTCATAAATCAATTATAATTCATTCATCAAAAAAAAAAAAAGCTAATTTTGATTCAGTTTGGAACACTCAATCTCATTTCAAATCATTAGTTACCTAATCATGAAGGAAATTAAAATATTGTTAGAATTAATCATGTGTGACTCAGCAGTCCAAAAGACCTTCAGCTAACAGATCGGGTTTAAGCTTTCCACTGATGCAATATGCTAAACAAATATAACTGGGGATTTTGTTAGATCAGAGCATTGTTTGTGAATAATCTGCTGTGAGGTAAGTCTAGTTTAAGATTATTGATTATCCATGATGAAGAGAAAGCATTTCTGATAAAGAATGTGGTTATCTGAGGAAAGCAAATGCAACTTGAGATGAAAACCCTGCTTTTCCACTTGGAAGCTGTATTGACAGCAGAAGTAATGACAGCAGTATGTGACATACTAGTGCCATTATAAAAGTGATGGAGAAGCTGACTTTGCTTTGTAAATGAACTTTGCTTATTAAAAAAAAATTATTAGATGATGTTTAACACAGGAGCTTTATTAATTACAGAGGGGGAACTGGTCTTACTGCTTTGGGACTGCTTTGTTCATAGTACTTTGGGATTTAAAGCAGTGGTTGGTGCAGCTGTGCTCAGATAGGAACCTGTTGAGCTGCTTGTCCTTAAATAGCTTTGGCCTCATTCCAGAAAAAACAGACAGAAGCACTGTTTTGTGGTCCTATCTGTAAACATGGCAAGAAGTCAAACACATGGGAGCTTGTGTCAGCTTTTCTTTTTTTCCTTTGCAATAATTCTCCGTGGGCTTTCAGAAGTCAGAATCAACCTGTTTACAAAACACATCACAGCTGTGTAAATAAAATATCTTCCTCTAGCAATTATATAGGCATCAGGACAAAATGCAGTGCTGCTGAATTCCAGTTATACTACTGCTGAATCTCTGATTGCAGCATAACTGTAAACAAGAAAATAAAATACCTAATAGGAAATGGGGGTGAAAAAGGTTTGGAATGGTAGTTTTTGCTTTTCCTGTCTATTCCTGTTTCAAGTATGCAGCCATTCTAATGCACTGGGAATTAATGTTATGTCTAATCGATTGCATTCCTTTAGAATGAATTCAGGAGGTAATGCTTTAATCATATTTTGATGTTCATATCTCACTGAAAAGAGTAGTATTTGTTCTTCCTTTTATACTGATGCTGAATTGGATAGCTCTTTGTAAAAGAGAAGCAAGATAGTGACATCATGTCTAAACTCCAAATTTACTGCACAGTAGTTTGGATATTCAAACATAATGAGAAAGAAATGTGCTTCAAATTTGCAATTACTAAAACTGCTGCACTCATGGGTTGCTCTGTTTTCTTTTGCTGCTCCTGACAGCACTATGGTTACAGTTCTATTGACTACACATAATTAATTTTCCAGGACAAATAAGATAATAAAGCCTTCCTATGAGTGTATGCTTTCTTAATTAGTTAAGTTGATTTGACTAGTTGTCTTTAGTTTCTTTGGTATCAGTGAAAACCAGAAATCTCAAAAAGTGTCCAGGCAATAAAGGTTCTGTGCATTTCTGTATGTCTTTGATTAAATAGGTTTCATGGATAATATCAGAAGCCTCTGATATTTTTCTTTTCCCACACCTGGAAATACCAGTCAGCTAAAGTCTTCTTGTGAGACCTGTGGTAGCTTTTTTAGCATAATTTGATCCCTGTCCAGAACTATGGTGTTCATCCTTCAACTGGTGAGGTCTCATTGCTTTTTGGGGTTGAGTGGCCCCATTGTTCCTGCAGAAGCACTGGCTGCAATCTGAAAGCTACTGAAGTCAGGAAAAAGATTCCTGCTGACATCAGTAGACTTTGAATCAGGTTTAAGCAGTTCCAGCATAAAGTCAAATAACAACTTTCATATATGTTAGAAAACTGCTTACAAAGCATAAAAACCCATTTTGCAATCATTAAAACACCCATGATTTTGGTGAGCTTTGGTTGTTCATAGCTTTGTATTACAAGCTAGCTATTTAGTTTAAAAGGACACTGAAGGTTTTCTTGAATTAATTATGGGCTCTTAAAGTCGCTGAAACAAGTAATCTGCCCATGATTACTTTAATGCAAAGTAGTGACTTTACACACAAAAACTGTGCACTTGGGGGAAAAAAAAGATTGATTCTCTGCCATGACTTGTTTTTGGAAAGATTTATCATGAAACTTGAATTCCTCTGATAAATTGTGTTACACTCCAGTTAAGGCTGTGGGCCATCTTGTGTGAGCAAATATTATTTCTGTGAGTAATGGCTGCAAAGACCAAGCCATCTGTCAACAACTGACTTCTTTGTACTTCTTACTGCTTCAGTTGCCTTACTCTGGTAGCTAAATGAGATGTTATAATTAGGAACCCACCAGTACTGTATTCATTTTAGAGGTCAAGTTCTGAACACACTTTTCTGACAAATCTCCCAGAACTGTCTGTGGGAATGTTATTTATGTCAGGATTAAGTTCCTTATTTGACTGTTAATTTCATGGCTATGATGCACAGCTTGATAATAGGGAAGATCATAAAATAAAGATGCACTAGTTCTGTGACTAAACTCTGTAATGCATGTGAAAATTGTTTTTTTCTCTTCTTATAATACAGCTGGTATTTCAGTGTTCTCTGCCAGCCCCCACTTTCCTCCATCCACATCCCCTATTTTTCTTCCTGATACTGGCACAAATATTGATTTGATCACTTTCCAACATATTTGTAGAAAAGTTCTCTATAATTTATAACTGACCCTGACAGGATTGCTGAAAATAGACAACTGATGTATATCTATATAGCTGTGTTGACATTCATTCTGGTTTGTTTGAAGAGGATACAGGTGTAGATCTGTGTTTTCTTTCTGTCTAAACAAACAGATAATTAAAGTATCTTTTAAATACCTTAAGAAGAATGGCAATTACAGCTGTTTTTCGTACCAGTTATGTTTTGCAGCTATAGGAATTATTAATTTCTCTAAAAAGCCCCAATTTTTTATCTTTGCTTCTGACACACAACAAACCTGTACTTCCATTTCCTGCATTCTCTGCAGCAACAGACCTGTCAGTTTTTGTACTGCTATTTGTGTCTATCTTAGTACATAATTTGGTACAACATGAGCAAAGCAGAAGATCAAAGCAGTTGGTGCTTATGTTTGTCATATATTCATTATGCACATGTGAATATATTACTCCAGCCTAGGGTTACTGTGGTTCCTTGACCAAAACATGATCACTGAGACTGGCAGCAGGAGAACAGCAAGGTGGAGAGGTGGCATTAAGCAGTAGGATTGAGAGGAGAAGGCTCCCAGAGGGAAATTGCTCCCTCATGTAGAATTTTTTTTCGCACTGAATGGAGAGTAGGCCAGAGCTTCCTGCTGTTCCAAGAGCCCCTGGGGTAGCAGATGAGGCCTGAGCACAGTAGAGATGTCCTGACAGGGGTTTGCTGTGACTCCACTCCTATCCCTGACTGCCTGTCCACACTGAGGAGCAGCAGAGATCATGTTCTATAGAGACTCTGCATCGGCCTGGGATGGCTCTCCCTGGTCCCCAGGTAATCAGCTATTTGGTATTCCAACCAGTGCACAAGTTTTCCTCCATTCCCATACCTCTGGATGCTGAATGGCACAAGTTTCTGTCTGGGACTCAAGCAGAGCTGTGTTGTGGCACGCTGTGCGCCCAGCTGGACAGTCACTGGCACACAGCGTGACACTTGTACAGGCTGGGACTAGGAGGGGAGCTTCTGATGTGGTTTGCTGTCACATCGAGGAGTTCACCACAACTCTTAACCACAGACATTTATTAAAGTACAACAGCTTTTGTAACATACATCATCTCCTCTCAATCATGATCCAAGTGTCAGAAACATCATGTTACTCCCAATCCACTATAATGACCTGCACAGAAACAGTGCACTGGCCTGAACTGGACTCTGAGACACCGACACAGATTTCCTTGGCAAAAGCACTAGAAGCAAGCCAGAGGGACACTCCTGTTTCTGCTTTTTAATTGTTCATCTGTGGGATGCATGGACAGGATCCCAGAGTGGCTGAAGAGTGTGCTTGGAGATAAGTTGTCCTGTATCCCAGAGCACAGACAGCCAAATGGGTGACACAATCAATGACAGTTCTCACCAGGACACCACTTCAAGCTCTCCAGAACATGGATACTCCTGCTGTGCTGCCCCCAAAGGGTGGTTGTTGCTCTTCAAGAATGATTTTCATCCTTTCTGGCTCATCAGTCCTCTTCACTCATCAGTCATGATGCAGCCCTCTCCCGTGATGAGACTGCCAGTGCTAAGCTGCTCCAGAGGAAACATTCAGCTCTTTCATGGCTCAGTATAATTTGCACCTTCTGGAATTTTGCACCTCACCTTTGCAAAACAGATAAAAGTCAACAGTAAAAGATCAGAAAGGGCAGATGGACAGCAACTGACATTGGAAAGTTAAATAAAGTTTCCAAGCCAGGATTAGAGAAGGGGTGCTAGAGAGTCAGCCAAAGGCTAACTGTTGATGATAAATATGGCAGCAGGTGAACAGCATTTGGTTCATTTTATAGGTACCAAAAAACCTCAGATTGTGACAAAAACGCTTGGGAGTTTAAGAATTTTTTGGTGTTCATGCATGTGGGGGTAGAACTTTGTGACAATATAGTCCACTTTGGACTGGCCCTTTAGTTCTTCTTCAGGGCAAGCATGCTTTTCACTTATACTTCAGAGCACAACTTCTGGAATAGTTTTTTTCCAGATGTAGAAGCCAAGCAGCTCCACCAGCAAAACTGACATGCACTAAGTGGAAACATTGAAGTTATCTCTTTCAGAGCTCCTTTGCTCTAAACCAAGATACTTATACAGAGGGCCAGTGAATCCCTTTGAAAATTGCCTTTTCATGCTGTTGCAGTGGATCTCTGTTCTTTTTGCCCTTTTTTAAGAATACTTTTTTTCAATTCTCCTACAGAGTCTTCAATGTATTATCTGATTCCCATATGTTTTTCTAGTCTCCCAACATCCCTGTCTGCTCTTCTTGACACACTAGCTCTCCTGCTCCTTCTCCTTCTGTTTTTTCTTCTTTTTTTGTCTCTGTCTTCCGGAGCAACAAGCCCATTCTGGAAGTTTTTACTAATTTTCATTCCTTCCTCCACACCCGTCTCTTCTTCCTCATGATGGTGTTCAGCCATTCTCATCAGGTATTCTTTGCTAACCCTTCCCTTCATCCATCCTGTCCTCAGGTCTCGCCTGAATTCCATCCTGATTTCCAGCTGCATCTCTAGCGCTCAGGCACTTTTTCCCCTGTGGGTCCTCTCATGCAATACTTGATACATAAATAGCTTCTAACAAGTACCCACTTGATAGCAGAGTACATCCTGCAGCTTCTGCATTCAACCATTTGCAATTATTTGGTCTCATCTGCTGTTACCTTAACTGACATTATCTTTTCTTCACTGTCTCTCTCTTTGAAAGAAAAGAACATAAGTCAGAGACAAGTTTTTACTGCCCTCTGTTTAAGGGGTTCTTATGTTCAATATCTGTTTGCTGTTGCAAAAAAAATTGTGTAGAATTGCCTGGCTCCCTCATTTAGACCCATTAATTAACTGCTTGTTTGCTGTGTTCAGATAGTGCAATGTTTTAATCTTTTTTTAATATTTTACCTGTAAGGTCTTGTCTGTGCTTGCAACACACAACTCTCAGAGTGCTCTGCAAACTGGATACATAACATGTACCCTGCAATCTGCAGCTGAGCAAGCCATGAGGACAGTTCTTTCACCACAAACAAGTCCAGTGCAGACTCTCCTGGTGACAGTGTTGTGTCATGTGGTTATCTTTATTGGATTCTTGTGTGGTTCTAATACAGGTTGAAGGAGCTGTCTTGGTGCAAATTTGTGAAGAAGCTATTTTGTATTGCTGGTCTTACTTCTTTTCTCATAGATAAATAATAAAAGTAACATCACACTGAAGAAAGTAACAATCTTGCACACAATTCTGCTTACATAGTCAACAGTGGATTTTTTCATTTTGAATTGAGTAACAAAAAACTTGAAAAACACTTTTATTTCCTAGATGTCATTATATCTAACAGATTTGCATTGAGAAAAGACTTGATTTTTCTTTTTCTCAGAATCTGATTGTTAGGTGACACAAATGTTCCACATAAATACATGTGTGAATATTAGCAAGTTTTGTTACTTAAAAAAATGGCAGAATTACTAAGAAAACACTCTTTGGTTCTTTCAAACCACCCTTGACATATTTAAGTTTGATAAATTGTGTTAGTGGTTTAAAATTCATGTCTTGTGGTATGGGAATACAACTAATTTTCTTCAGGAAAATGAGAAAATTAAGTCTTCTCCTCTGAGACTTCCTTAGTTATAACATGGGTGTGATGATAGTCACCCTTTAATAATGCATATAATTTATTTCAGCATAACTGTGATGGCTGAGAGATCCAAACAGACAATTCATAACTCATCAACTTAATTAACACTTCTAGTCATCTTTGTGACAATGGATAGTTCAGATGAGTCTTGAAACAATAAGGTAATTCTAATTCAAAGTGCATGACCCAAAAGAAACCAGAAGAATGCTGATTTTTTTTCAGTAAGGCTTGAAAAATTATGCTGTAAAACTTTAGCTTTAAAGGAACCAGGAGTCATAGAACCACAGAATCACAGCTGACTTGAGGCTGGAGACATAAGAAGATCTCCAGTCCAATGTATTTAAATTTGAAGTCATATCAGCTAGGAGATCAAACCATATTTCTTGTGGCTTTCTTCAGTTGAGTCTTGAAAATCTGCAAGGAGAGACACTATAAAACCTCTCTAGAAAACCTGCTCCAATGAGTGACTGTCCTTATAGTGAAAAAGTTTTTCTTACATCCTGTCAGAAATTTTTAGTTTCAATTTATGTTCATTGTCTCTTGTCCTCCTACAGTCTTGGTGGCTCTCTGCTGAACTCACTTCATTTTATTAACACTGCATTTTTTTGTGGAGAACCTGAAACTGTAGGCCATGTTCCAGATGTGATCTAACAAGTGCCAAGTGGAGAGTGATAATCACATCCCTGAATCTTCTGTCTGTGCTTAGTACAGCCCAGGATGCTGTTGTCCATCTTGGCTGCCAGAGCACGCTGCTGGCTCATGCTGGCTCATCTTGCTGTCTGTCAAGATTCCCAAGTGGAGAATTTTGCACAATTATCATAAAATTTCATAATGTTCCTGTGTCAGCCTGTTCCTCCAGCCTGTCTGTGTCCCTCTGCATGACAGACCTGCCCTCAAGTCTGTTCTTCCCAATTTGGTATCATCCTCAAGTTTGATGGAACTGTACCCAATCACCTCCTCCAGGTCACTGGACAGGGTGTTGGACAGGACAGCTCCTGGTACAGAGCCATGCCCCAGTGCTCTTGTTGCAGCCTTTTAGTGGAGTGTGAGCCATTGACTGCCAATCTCCAAGACTGTCTGTCCCAGCAGGTTTTTACCCATCCAGCTGTCCCCTCATCCAGGCTATAAAGTTCTAGTTTGGTTACTAGAGACAGCAAAGAAAGACTTGGCTATGAAAAGCTGCTCTTAAAAATAATGTTGTAGCATGAGCAGTCAGCCTTCTTTGGGCTAGGTTCAGTCAGCACACTGAATGTGAGAATGTGCAGGCAGGAATTACTCTCCAGTGGGCATATAGAGTAGGGATGCTTTCTTTAGGTATAGATTCCAGTTCACTCTTTTTTTCTCCTCTGTCATTCAAGAATTGATTGTGGCTGCCCTTTTCAATGTCAGAATTCCTCAAAAATTCATAATTTTATCATTACTGAATTGCAAAGGGTCAAGGTTTTTTGCTGGCCTCTCCTTGTAAAGGTTTGTGGTTGTGGTAATGCAATACATGTGTCATATCACCTGTTTGGGGTTGGTGGTAACAGTTAGGTGCACTTCAGGTCTGATTCTGAGGCTGGATTGCCATTCAGAGAAGAACACAAGAATCAAAAGTGAACCTCCATGCCTACAACATGGGGGGCAGTAAAAACAAGTCTTAGTTTTTAATCTGTGCATATTTTCTGTTTTACTTTTTTGGGCAGTCCATATAAATTAGGATTGTACAGAAGGTAGAAATGTAGGAACTACACAGTATTCTAGAGTAGCCAAGTAGGCGACTTCACTACTAAGCACTGCACACAGTGGGATATCCTTGTAGGAAGAATACTGAGTATTCCACTCCAAAACAGTCTACATGCTAAGAAAATGGGTGTTTAGATTCCCCTATGAAAAAAAAAGAGAGTTTGAATGGGTTTTTTCCTGTTTCTCTTTCCCATAAAACTACATATTTATTCCTGCACTGCCTACTGAAAATTGCTTTGGGCCTGAGCTGCAATGTCATCTGCACCAAAACAGTCTCAAAGATAGCATTGGTTGTGGGTCAAAATCATACCAGAACACATTCAAAGAGATAAAAGGAAAGATGGTTGCAAACTTGTTGCTTGCACTATACCCTGATATTATTTTAATCGAAAGTATATCTATAGCTGCAGTGGACTCTGAGAGAGGAATTGATAATTTTTGAGGTGTAGGCCTGAGGTAGTTTTGGGTATGTTGGTACTTGTAAAGCACATGTAAATTGAAGTTTAGATACTTCTTGGAAAGGCAATTTTTAATGTGCCCTTCCAAAAAAGTATTTAAATTCCAACTGGATCCTTATTTGGTTATTAAATCCTTTTCTGACATTTCCCTTACTGTCTAGCTCTTTTTCCCCAATGTGAGTTGCAGTAGAGACAGGGAAAGGGTGCTTGTTAACAACATCACATTTAAAATCAGAGGAAGTTTTCCAGCTCACCTGGATGAGCTTTTGATAAGGAACTTGCTTATAGTTTATTCTTCCCACTGCTTCAGTCTTTTGTGGTAGTGGACCTTTATGAACCTGAGCATGGAAAAGCATTTACAGGTCTCAGCAAATACTAGATATATTTCTAAATTGCCAGTTGTCATTGATGAAACAGATGACAAGGTTTTGTATACAATGGCCCTTACTGGGTAAAGGAAAATTAGATAAACATTTAAACCAACTGCCACAGAATAAAAGCCTCTGCCAGACAGGACTCTGGAAATTACAAAATCTGACAAATGTTCACTTACTAAGCATTGGATTAGGCTGCCCAGAGTGGAATCTCCATCCCTGGAAGTGTTCATTTGGCATGTGGATGTGGCACTTGTTGATATGCTTTAATGGTGAGTGCAGAAGTGGTTTTTTAATGGTTAGACTCAGTCTTCTTAGATGTCTTCTCCAGCCTTAATGATTCCATGGTTCTATCTTGGAATCATTATATGTTGTGTTTGTTTATTATATGTTTTGGGGGTTTTTTACAACTATGCATCTTTCCATCAGTTATAGGTTAAAGATACACATATCTCAAAGAATATGCATAGTGGCTAAAAGGCAATTATGTTAAGATTGATGAAAGATGTGAAGTGCTAAACCATAAGCTGAAAGAAAACTTGGTTTGTGTTTTCTGTGTTTCCAGAGCCAAAAATTATATCATTACCAAATTTCACAAAACATTGCCAGTAAAAATAATGCTCACAGAAGATTAGGACAGCAGACAGCAGATTGTCTTTCTGTATTTCATCCTTCCTAAATTTTGTTAGATTAAGTAGTTGCCAATAATAATTACAGATTGTTTTTGTGGACACAACTGGCAATATAATGTTTCTGAAATTACTGATTTTTAAGAATTTTAATACTGTTCAAAGTGTTGTAGTTACTGTGCAGCGTCATTGGGCTTCTTTCTACCTGCATGCCCCTCAGGATTTTAAGAAATGACAATTAAGTACATTATGCCTAGAAGCACAAAATTTTTCTTTCTTTTAAAAAAATATTTAATTGACCCTTTCTATGATTTTTGGTGCTAGCCATTCCTTAATGCCTGATCACTGAGAATTTAATAACAAAAAATTAATTACAAAAAAATCTCCCTGTATATGCTAGCCAGTGGCAAACATTCTATTACTCATCTGGTTTATTTTAGCTTAGATACTGTGCATAACCTCTGGGCTTCTAAAGCATCCACACAATTGAAGAACTTGATAACCCCTGCCACCTCTGGAGACAGAAGATTATTTCCCTGTGTAAAGCATCATGTTTTAATCCTTTTCAGTCCATTTGAGTCCTTTGCTTGATCACTCACCTTCATGGTTGTAGGTATTTCACCATGAGAAAGGGATTCAAAAGCTTTCAAGCCTTAGGAACTGGCACAAAATCATTGAGTATCGTGCCATACTTGTGTAATTGGCAATTTAAAAAATGCAGATATTTTAAAGAAGCATTCCTGCAAGTTAGGGATAAAACTTCCATGTGTGTATGTACTAGTTTATCCTAAGTATAACAGAGCTAGTTAATTGCATTCTGCTTAGTGATTTTGAGAAATAGAAACTTGATATTCTGGTAGACATAATGTTATTTATAAGCTGCTAGTGCTGCTAAGGGAAACTCTCACAATATGTTGTATTTATCCATCATTTATCAAAGGACAATGAAGATCAACAAAAGATGATGTCATTGCTGCGCATTCAGCCGTCACAAAGATGCTCTGCTACAGTTATCATCCCAATAGGGAACAGAAAGAAAATGTACACCACCTCTGCCAGTGTAACTGCCTGCTCCTGGAAGGGACTTGCACAGCAGTGCCTTCTCCTCCTTCCAACATGTGGGATGGAGCTGACTGTAATATCAATCAGGAAAACCAGAACCCTGTCAGGTGTCTGAGCTGCCTCTCCCAATAGACCCATGCTTTTATGGGACCCTCCATAACCATAGTGATACATCCACTTCCTTTTACTATTTACCTTTCTCTTAGTAAACTTTCAGAGATGATACTTTAAACTTCTAGTTTTGTTTCTCCATGGAGTTGCCAACATTATCCCAATACATTATTGTAACAATATTTCCTTTCACTGTCAGACCCTTTGTGTAATAGAGTGAATGTTTCAGTAATTTTGTAAGATATTTTCTAATGAAGTTGCTTGTTATTCTAGTGCTTTTGTCTCATACCATACATAGTTTTGGGATTAGCTTTTCATTAAAGATAAAGAGATAACTGGTGTCTCATCCCCTAGTCACCACCTAAAGGCATCTTTCATGTAATATCTGAACTGCTTACCTAAGAACTGAAAATATGAATGTAAAACTACAATGAAAATGGAAGTGACAAACAGAATCGCATTAAATATCCAGGGAATGCAGGAAAGGAGTTAGCCATTTCCTTGTCTGAATCAGAAATATTGATGGGGAGGGTTGTTGCCCATTAGCTTCATTCCCATTGTCCAGGTGTAATTCTGCATCTGGTTATAATATTGACATGGCCTCTCTTACCATGTCTTAGTGACGAGACACAAATGGACATTTGTTCTTTAGGAAGATGACTCAATTGGTATTGCAAACAATAGGCCAAAAGCAAATGACTTTCAGCTCTCAGACACAAAGGTGACCATGAAATGGATTATATGAGGTGTTCCTCTGACATAGGGCTGCAAGGCAACAGCATGGTTAAACAGAAGATAGATTTTAAAAACAACAATTTGTTTAAATAAAAGCGGTAGATATTAGATAAGTCAGTGGATAGATTTGCATTCATTGGCATTTTAAGTGGGAGTATGGCACCATTTTTTTTGTCAGGTTTACCTGAAGTGTAAAATCACATGGTAAATGTGAAACCTGAAAGGGTGAGCTGTGGTCCCTTCCTGCCTGTTATTAAAATCCATTACCCCACAGAAGCTAGTGTACTAAATGGCTGAAGTAGCCACGTTTTATAAAGAAGCAGAAGTGGTAACAAGTCTGCAGTTTGGAGAGGAGAAAGCTGTGGGGATATGCCCCAGGTTTACATCATTATGAAGGTGGTAATGAGATAAATGCATGCCAGAGTCTAATTCACCAAGTCCCACGAGACTGGAAATAGGGAGCTGTAGTTTAAAACAGATAAAAGCAACTGATGAACCAGTGGAAGTTCACTGTTGCCACAGGAGTCTGTGAAGAGCAGAGTATTGGCAGGTTTTCCAAAAGGGATTGGACAAATTAACAGACAGTGAGCTGATAGACACTGTTGGGAAATTAGACAGGGATGAGGAGATTTTTTCAAAACTGCCTTACTGCAGTAACTATGGACTGGATGGAAGGGAGAAAGAAAAAAGGTAGAGCTGAGCTAAATGGATTATCATTGTGACCCCAGAGGCCATTTCTTGTGGTCTAATGTCTGCTTCCAGGTTTTTGCCTATGTCTTCTTTCATGACATCTGTGAGTGATGAGTTTCCCTATCCAGTCAGAAGTACCTCTTACAGTCTGTCACCAACTCACTTCTCAGATACTGTCATCATCTCTTCTGTCATGAACAAATACCTCTCTCTTCCTGTTGCTGCAGAATAGTAAAAGATTTTCTATAAAGACACCAAGGTACCTATTTGAGTGTTTTCTAAATGTGCAGGTGGGTTGCTTTTTCTGATGCAACCAGATCTTCCCACTAGAATGCTATGCAGAGTGTTTCTTTTCCTGTCATTCGTGGACAACAGAAATCTAACCTATTTCCCGTATTTCAAAATGCTGCTGAGTCTTTCCTACATCTCTTGTTTCTCACACAGATTTTATATTACTCTCCCTGGACATTAAATTGTCCCCAGCTTTATTAAAAAGCTGATTTCAAAAGTGTTCAAAATGGGACATTATACTCCATTGACAACCTCACATATAGGTGAGGAGAAAGTTTGAATTTTAAAAAGTGAGATAATATCACGCTCTGGAGAGAGCCCCACAACATTGATATGCCTCACTTTGCTGACAGGAAACATTTTGTACCAAGTCCTTAAATCTTGTTTTTCAGCTGGGTCTGCATCCATCTTATAATGCTGTCATCTAGACCAAGTTTCCCAGCTTTTTTTGTGAGAAAGTTTTGGGGAGTGTGTTAGAAAAATCATGTTCAAGTCAAACCAATAGCAGTCTCAACAGTTAGATAACCTGGCATGAAATTAGTTTGACTCAGTACAATTTCTTCTTGACATACTCACAAAGATTGTTTCTTATCAGTGTATTATTTATTAGGTAGTCATAAACTGTTTGTCTTCTATCACAGTTCAGTATCATTTTGTTGATTGAAGTTAGGTGGGGTTGTTTAATTTCTCCAGTATCATCTCGTTTCTCTGTTTTTATGACTGGGTCATCAATCATCTTCAGGGGCATCAGTCATGCCCCTGTATCCCTCTGGAAGCCCAGCCTTGTCAGGCTCACAGACTTTTCCTTCACTCACAGGATTCTTCTTGCCTGCACTGTGCTAAGAGTTGCTTGACAGTCACATATCTCTGGCATTATCAGTTAGTCAGCCTCTCTTTCTGCTTCTAAATAACCCTGGTAATGCACCAACCACTTGTTGTTAGGGAAAACCCTTAATTCTCTTTCCTGGAGCACCTTATTGGGAGTAGCCCCTGGTGAATAACCACTCCCACTTGTTTTGTGATTTTTATTGACCTCAGCAGTGGAATAGTGAAAGAGTGAAAGAAAAAAACAAAATACAAATAAAGTACAAATTCAAAACAGAGTTATTAATTGCTCCAGTGTGTGTTAAAAAAACACTGCTAACCATAATATATCTCTCTTTCTTGAAAAAAAAAAGTTTTTTTAGTTCTTTCAGAATTTTTCTAGATTCTAATACCTAGTTGCTCTGAATAAAGCAGACTATCCTCCTAACATAGGACTTTAGGTCTATAAATCAGTTAAGTGAGCTATGGCATGACATTTCAAAGTTTCTATATAATTTAAGAAAATCAGCTCCTAATAGTACTAAAATATCTTACTGAAATACACAAATTTAGTAATATTCACCAGAAGAAAAATGTTCTCTTACTGTTTATCTATCTTATGGTATTTATGTTTAATCTTGTTTCATATCTAACTTTCGTTTCCAATAATTACTGTGACAGTCATTAAACTTTCCTTTTAAAATCTATCAATCACTGTTGACATTTTTTCCATGTTTTATGGCACTTTGCAGTTTTAGAAACACAATCTTTCCATCCTTTGCTAAATGGAACAAAGATGGCACAACATACTGTGCTTCACTAAATAAAATACTTGTTTACTTTTTTAAAAGAGCACAAGTTCATCTCCCAGATAGAGAGAAAATAAATGACGGTTCTGTATCTTTTCAAGTGTTGCAAAAATCAGAATACGATATTGGTAAGATTTGTTTCCATCACAGCTGTTTCCTCTAACAGTCATTTAGACATAGAACAAATTTCCAATTATTTACTATTGCAGGCTATTCTAAATTCATTTATTTTGAGATAAAAGCACAGCAAACAGGACTGAAATGATGATGGTAGTTTGAACAATTTATTTTCTGCAGTGGAACAGTGTTTTCATTCTTCAGTATCCCTTCTCTGCTTTTCAATGCTAATGTTAAAAAGTAAAGCTGCTCATTTATTCCTCAAGATTTTTTTTTTATTCCTTTAAAAGTTCTTTTAAAAATTTTAAAACCTATAATAACACTATTCTGGTTTGTTTCAAAAAATGTTATTATTCATGTGATCCAAGAAACAGTTGGATGAAATGTCTTTGTAGGCATGTCTTAAATATTTTTCATTAAGCATTTCTCTGTTAAGAAATTTTACATCATTGGAATCAAAATATTAATGGAAATTAATTCTCTTGATAGACTTAATTGAGAGTTTTCAAGCATGCCCAAGATTTCAATCACTCTCATTCTTTAAATTTGTGTGTGTGTGTGGACAATGACAGGTTTGGATTGGCCAATCCAAATTGCCTGATTATCCTTTGTGAAAAATAACTTCTCTTTATGGAAATTGAGAAGAACATTATTTGTGTAATTAAAAAAAATACTGAGCTGCAAAGATCCTTGAAAACTTGAGTTTATTATCCATCTCAGCGTTTTGCATTTAAAAAGCAAATCTATTCCAGAACTTTTTGCTTTGTTTATTTTGGTTTTATCTGAGAATTATATTCATTTGTTCCTGGTAATAGAGAAGCATGGACTAGTTTTTGAATTCCTATGTATAGAGCAATTGCAAATAGCATGCAAATTTGCTACAGAATAAAAGTGACATTGCTGACAAATTATTTTAATTCACTGTCATGGGAGTACTAAGAAGGCTTCTTTTAGACTCCACAACAAATTAATGAGGAAAAATGTGGAGTGCCTCTGACTCACTAATATGGGAATTTTTCAAAATTAGTTAAGGCATTTCCTTGCTGGTTTTAGGACAGTGCTTTTGTCAGGATTTCCATTTTCAATCAATATGTGTTTCTGAGTTCTACATACATGACTGATATTAGTCAGCTGCCTACATTTGTAGTCCAAAGACTGAATCACTCCGAATCAGAAATAAAGCCTGACCTAAGTTTTAATTCTTTGCATGGAGAGACTTTTGGATTCTGACTTCTGCTTCCCTGGGGGTGCCTGCCAAAACAGAACAGTTCTCATTCCCAGTCAATGCTCCGTGGAAGGCATCAGGAATGGCTGCAATGAGTCATTCACCAGTGTCACTACCAAGAACAGCAGTGAAAATTATAACACTGGTTCTGCCTGTGCTCCTGTTGTGCCATACCTAGCACTTAGCTCCCCTGCCTGACTGCTGGTGAAATGCTAGTCTAGTCTGACTCTTCATTTATCTTGTCTTTCCAGCAGAGGAGTTGAAACACAGGATTTCAGAACATTCCATGGTTTGTGCTGAAGCAGCAGCTACATTTCTGAAGGATGAGGCTTTTAGTAAAAGTACAGACTGGAAATGTGAAAAAAGTTTTTGCTGCTGCAAGCCAGACAGAGGTAATGGAAACTGAGTTGTGCCTGTGACTCCTTGATAAACCATTCTTTTCTAGCTTTCTTCTGAGGCAGACTATCAGCAGTGATGGAACTGTTAGGAATTGAGAGCTACATCCCCAGGCCAGCTGAAAAGGGCACCAGACACAGGATTCAAGAGCAGATCTTCCAGGCTCTCTGTAGTTCCTGTTACAGAGAGGTTATATCTGTTATATCTGGGGTCCAATCTGTAGAACATTTCAGCTAGGCACTGATAGTGTCTTCCCCACATCCCCTGAAATACAGGCCAGTCATTTTAAAATTCGTTCCTTATGTCAGTGTACTAAAATCTGTGTTACCTGAAGACTTCTATGATTTTATCCTAAATGTTGGCACACAAAAAAATCAGGGTATGTAGGTCACAGTCCTCAGAAAAGAAAAGTTTAAAAATGTTTGAAGTTAACCTGAGGGTAAAAAAGGAACATCAACAGAGCTAACCCATTGTAGTGAAATGACGAAAACTTATTTTTCTGGGTTTTGTGGGTTTTTTGGAGGGACAGTGTGTTATTATCATGATCTCTAAGCAAATGGTGGGAAAAAACCACGATTTTTTATAAAAGAGGACAAAATCTCTCATTTCCCACTTTTTTCAGCCCAAAAACTAATTAACAGTTTTACATGAAGTTTCAGAGAACCATATTTCTGGTGAATTTTTGATTTGTGATTGATGTTGTGCAATTTTAAAAAATTTATTTTCAGCTAAAATTCACTTTCTATTCTCCACCCAAATCCTTTGGCCATGAACTCAGTATTCATCATAAGAGGAGTAAATTATAGTGCTTTCCACTCACCATAATGAATAAATCAATATTCTATTTCAGAAAGGTAAAGGATTTATAATATTTTGTTTTAGCAGTACCTTTGACCTGTCTGCTCAGCAGCATTCCTCTCTTTTCCTAAATGTCATGCTGTTGAGCAGCATTCTGATCTCAGTTTCCCATGCAAAAATGAGAAATTTGAAATTCTCTTTAATTTTTTTCTATTCCTTTCTACTGAAAACAGGAAATGCTTTGGATTGCTTGGGGAGCAATGACAAGGACTTAGTGTAATCTGTCAATTTCAACATGGTCATGTTCGTCCTGAGAAGCAGAAATGTTTACAAGAGCTGCAAAATTTCAATAGAAAGATGCCAGTGAATAACTAAACAGAAAGTGTATGGGGCAGGTTTGTTGTTCTCTTTGGCTGCACGAGCAGTGATGCTCTCCCCACCGCCGGAGGTGGGATGTGTGCCACAGCTTGTGACCCCTTCCCTTCCCTTCCCACATTGACTGGAGGTCAACTGTTACCTGTGGAGGTGCAAATCTTGAAAATAAAGCATGCCAATGAAGAGGAGAGGATGTCATTTGGCTGAAAAGAGCTAGTTGAGCTCTCTAGTGGGGTAATCATTTGTGCTCCTAGTTCTCCATGTGACAGAAATTACAGTTTTCTCCTTGAGAATTTGGTCACTCTTGTGATTTGCAAGTAGAAGATATTAAATCCATTTCCTTTGCCTTTGTCTTCTCTTCCATCTGTAATCTCACTAATGTCATTTAGTATCAATATTTGCTTCAGTTTAAGTACGGTTGAAGTTTAATGGACTTCATGGCTCTCCTTTCTCTTTAAGTGCTCTCACAGCAACATAGAATCATGCAAATCTGTGCGAGTACTTTGTCAACAACCATTCAGCCTCCTGAAGTGTGTTAGCCATTTCGAAATTTACATTTATTACAGTGCTATGGCACTAAGGACATCAAACTAATAATAAAATTGGTGTGAGAAATCTAAAAGGAAGGTTTCTTCTTCAGTTAGCTTTAGTACAAAAAAAGGAAGGACTTGTATCTAGGCATAAAGTGACCTGAAACCTGCCAATTTCCTTTCTAATACATATTCCTGTGCATATAAATATGTAATTGAAATTACAAGTCCCTCAGTCAGGCCTCTGTGCACAATTTTACCATTTGGTAGAAATAAAAAGAAAGCAATATCAAAACAGAAATAAAAAATATCCCATAGCATGTAGCATTCACTGAACATTGTTCCTAATTCCTTGTCTGTCTCAGTAATCAGCTTGCCATCAAATCCTGAGGAAGCATCTAAGGTGAAGTAGTGTATAGAAGACTATTGGTTCCAGTAGTTTGATAAAAAGAATATACCTGAAAATGGGTGGGTTATTTTCTTGGTAGAAGGAGTAGATGTTACTGTATAATTGGATTGCCCTACAAACTGGAACCCAGAGCTTACCTCTCCTTAATAAGAGAATATGGAAAACCTGAATCAAGATCTGTACTTAAATGCTGTCCATAGAGCTTTTTCTGTTTTGTTTTATTTCATCACAAACTTAAAATGCAAATATTCAGTTTGAGACTTTAAATGTGGAAGATGAAGGTCAAATGCTCATCTAATGCCATGGTTCATATTTGAAAGAAAATTAGAGCTTAAGTGACTTGGTTATAACTTCAACAGAAACTTGGTACACTTTGAGCATAAAATTCTAACCTTTTATTAATGCTTCTATGATAATTTTTGAAAATAACTGATTTTATCTGGAATCATTAAGCTATTGTCCACAAATGTGGTATTTTAAACTGTTGACTAAAGAGAGGCATTTTGAGAACTGTTCTCTTCCTGTGCACACCTACACCCCAGAGCTGCAGCTGGCATCTCCACTGGCTCACCATTGCTTTGTCCACTGTGCTTCTATCTCTCAAATAAGGATTTGTGAAAGCAAAATGGTTGGCAATATTCTTCTGAGAAAGTGATAAAGAATATGAGAGAGCAATTAAAGATCAATATGAAAGTATTCTCTTGAAGCTGCACTTGTTGCCACTTTTAATACTAGTTACTACTATTACTACTGTCAGGTGACTGAGTTACTACCTAACAGAGAAATCCTGCCTTGAATTTCAAAGTTCTGACAGGAATCTAGGAGTCTATGAGAGACTGTGCAGAAATGCTGAGTTGCCACTAGTTTAAAAGCTGGCTTAGGTTTAGCTAATATCAACAATGTGCATGCCTGCTAGTTAAGCAGATATATGTAACTGTAAAACTTAAGATGGATGCAGAGAGGAGTGATGAAGAGTGATGACAGCTGAGCAGAATGCTGCTTTATGTGGATGTTAAATATTTCCTATTTCTAAATTAATCCATCTGTCATCTCCTCTACTTATCTATTAATTGGTGCTTAAATGTCCTCATGTTGCATGTGCAAGGAAAGATATGCAGAGTAAAGTGATAAGAACCTAAAGTGCACAGCAGATAATGAAGAGTTCCGAAGTACATAACAATGGCCCAATTCATGGCCATCATTAATTGGGTTATCCCAATCATGCATGGGTTATCAATGGTCCTGTTAAAATTTGCCTCCCGTTAGTTTCAATTTAGGAAAAGATGAAAATGCAGACCTAAATCAGACTCCCTTAAATTATTTCTGGCTTTGCTGATTGTGATGAGACTTCAATGCACACTCAGATTTGCATATGTATTTATATCTTCTTCTGAATAAAATTTTCATAAAAAGGACTATTAGTCACAGTATGTAGAAACTGGCTTTGTGAATCAGAATCTGTAATCCTGACCCATCCTTTCCTATAAATTATGCCAATTCATAAAAGACTTAATCTTGGAGTGAAGAATGTTAGCATATGGATTTCTTTGTAGACAGAGGCAGGTGAATTAAGAAGGTAAGAAGAAGACTTGAGCTCACTTTTTGACTTCAAGAGTGGTTTGGCTGCTGGAACATGGAAATTAGCTTTATATATCTGCTTTTACAGTAATAATATTTTGTCAACAAGGGGATCTATCTGCATTCATGACTGTTGTCACACTGTTCACATGTTCACCTCCCCAAGCTACATTTCAATCTGTGTTATAACTGCTTTGAATCAGTTACACAGGGATGGATGCTGGCCTCAGAATGAGTGAGCATGGAACCTGGGGGCTATTATAATTTGCAGGTTTTCACTGACTTCATTTGATATAGGAAAATGACCATAGCTCAATAAGGCCAAGGTCTAGGACTTCAGGACAGTCTGTCTTTTCACACCTTTCCTATGTGATATCTGATTGATAAAAAGAGAAAGTTTCATCCTTGAAGATGAAACATTGCACCATACTTTTGGGCTGAAATAATAGATGTGCCAGCTATGGAGGGTTTGAAGATGCCTTTGGCAGGGAGCATAGCACAAAGGACTGATGACATGACACAGCATACAGTTATACTGCAGACCCTGTCTTGCCACATGGACATCCAGAGAAACAAGCAGTTTCAGAGAGTTCCTTCATTTCAGATGCTGAGCACATAGAGTGTCACAAGCAGCACTGTTGGAATGTGACAGGCTGCCTTTCTTTAGCCTGTGGCTGGATGTGGGCAGAAAGTTCCAGTCTTATTCCAGAGGCTTCCTCACCTATTCCCATACTGCCAGGCATCTTGCTTGGCAAGGAATAGTCATGGCAGTGGAGCTGGAGTTTCATGGGAGGGCACTTAACATCTTCTCTCTGCAGAGCAGGGCATGAAGAGAAACTGTTGTCTGGGTTGGCATACCCACCGAACTGTGTGTCATCCCAATGTTGTGCAGAGCCTGTGCAGGAGCTCAGTTTTTGCTCAGTTTGGACAGGCAGCCAAGGATGACAGCAGTGTCATGAAACTCACAGGGACATGTCTGCTGTGCTCAGGCCTCACAGCGGCCCCAGGGCCCTTGGAGCAACAGGAAGCTCTGGCCAACTCTCCGTTCAGTGCACACAAAAATTCAACATGAGGGAACAACTTTCCCCTAGGAGCTTACCCCTTCCACTCTCACTGCTCAGCATGAACTTTTTACCCTGCTGTTTTTCACCACTCCAATGCCTGAGGCTGCTCCTTCTCTCCTGGCTGCCACGGAGGACAGCAGCTCAGAGGATAGAGTCCCTGGGGCACAGCAGGCTGCTGGCAGCTGCCCATTGGCCACTCCTGCTGGGGGGTGAGGAGGACAAAGCTGCCCTTTTGGAGCCCAAATCCTTCTGCCATTCACACCAGCGGGCTCTGGCAAGAGCAGTGGGTCAAACCCTGCCTGAGCTGAGTCCTGGATAACCTGGGGTCTGTTCAGCAATGGCTGCAAGCAACCAGTGGAGGAGTGCAGTGCAGTCCATCAGACACTGAAGGATAACAACAGCTTCCTTTTCTCTCTCTCTGATGGACAATTGGGTCAAAGGAGTTGCATTTCCCCTTTTCCTTGCTTCAGCATGCTGTCTCCATGCTGCTGCAGTTGTTCAGAAGGGTATGGACCAGCCGTGCTGGAGCCTCACAGCTGAGGATGTGCTACAGAGGGAAGAGAAGAGGGATGGAGGGGTGAGAACATGAAAGATGTGGTTGAAAAGCACCCAAACACAGCTGGCAGCAACCCTGTCTGCCTCAGGAGATCTTCAAAGGTGGTGGAAATGACAATTTTCTGTGAATGCCCTTTGGCCTTGGACAGTAGTAAGTGGTTTCCAGGAGAAAGAAGCTTGGCAGGGTGCCAAGGGGAACTGCAGTGAGCTTTGGTGGTGGCTCTGGGCTCACACCAAGCTGTTGTTCATCCTCATATGTCAGTGTGGGAGGACAACAAAGGACAGGCAGTGGCTTTGAGTCCTCTACTGCTTGCTGCAGACCTCCAGGTGTTGTGACTGCTCCTTCAGTTAGCCCATGGTGGTCTGGTTGTTTTGGTGTCAGCCTTTAGTATGTCCTGATTTTACTGTTTGGCTACATTACTTCATACAACACTTACACTTGGACTTCTTCCCTAATTCTCTTCCCCTTTTGATTTTAATTATCTCTAAAACTCATCTCTTCCAATTGATAAGTTACAGGCATGTTCCTTTCCTCTTCCATCCAACTTCTCTTCTTTAATAAAGTTTTCCTATTGGCTTCAACAGTTTGCAATGAATATCTATGGTTGGAGAGGGAGCATCCTTGCTTTCAGAACACAGAGATTTTTATCTCCAGTTGTGCTAGAAGATCCCATTCTTGGCCTCTGTAACTTCTCCTGTGCAGTGTGGGGTACTGGTTCCTGTAGAACCTATAAATTCCTGGTGCAAACTCCCTGATATCACACATTCTGCTCGCCTGCCTCAGCAGGGCTTGAGCTTCCTGAGGCCACTCCTCCAGTCTCAGGCTCAGGAACACCCTGGGCTTTCTGTGTAGCTGGAGAAGTAGAATGGTGCATCTGCTTTGAGGAGCTGAATCCTGCTCCTAGGACTCCAACTTGACAGAAGTATCCTTCTACTGCTTCCAGCTCTGCAGATGGTACACACTCCATAGCTTCTGATTATACTGCCAGTAATATGTGCATAACTGATAGAAAAATAGATTCTGGAGGATGGTAGGTCTTATTATTCTTTGGATTTGTTTATAGTAAATACTTCTCTCATTCCTAGAATTATTGCTGTCATATTTAGGACTAAAATTACAGACTAAGTGGTGCAGCAAGGTATTTCTATGACATTTAAAAATAACAGGCTACCAGACTCAAAAGACATCAGTCTAAATATACTGAGCTGCAATATGTTCCAGCAGTTCAGTCCTTTAAATGTGCCTATTGCAGTAGGACTGAATTGGGCTGTGATGGGAGTAGGAAAAGGATAAATGTTATATCAGTATATGGTGAAAGATAGTCTTGTAGCAGAGGGGTTAATTGGACCTGTGAAGGTGAAGACCTGTTTCCCTGTTCTGGTACAGATCACAAGTGCAAACTCAGACAAAACAATGTAAAATACCATTGATTTTAGTGGCCTAAGTTAGAAGGGCTAGTTCTGGAAAAAGAATGTAGCATTTTAAAGCATGAACAGCCAGAAACATTGCTTCTTCTTCACCTATTTGTACCTATTTGGAGGGCTCTCATCCACCAGTTTTCCCTTGAAAGCTCATCTTAACCTGCTGCTGAGACACTTCTCTTCTTTTTTTCAGGGGTGTCTAGGTGTTGGGAAAGAGATCTTAAGAGGCAGGATGTTTTCAAAATAGAGGCCTTAGTGCTGAACTCAAAGGCACAGATCAATAGCTGTTGAAAACTCAGCTTACTGCCATATTTTGCTGCTATTATCCCTCTCCACAGATTGCCACTAAGTCCCCAAGAGTGTCAAAAGAAGGATAATGTACTAAGCAAATCTCATTTTAGTTCTTTTACATCATTCCCCTATCTGCTCCAATACTCTTCTAGGGAGTAGGCTTAGTCATATTAACCTGGACTTTTTTTGAAAACCAACCTCAAAGAAAATGTTTGCAGGTCTGGCACAAGGAAATGTTTGTAATGCTGTTAGCAATTACTTTTTATGAGATTATTCTCTGAAATAGGTGACTCAGACCTTGTGTTGGCTGTAGTTTTGGGACAAGACATGAATTCTAATTTCTTGTGAGTTAGCCTGAATTCATGAAGGGAAGAAAACTCTTGTCTGGCAGAGTCACAAAGAGACACACACACACACACACGCACACACACACACACACACACACACACTCTCTCTCTCTCACTCTCAAGAGCTGATATTCCAGAGACCAAAAAGTCCCTCTAACTGTATTCACAGGCATTGTCTCTCTCTGTACCATTCTGTCTTTCTCTGAGGGTTTGGAGGGAGGTACTCTTTCTGTTAAATATATGTCAGCTAACTAAATTTAAATTTAAATTTAAATTTACTCTGATATTGTGTCTCGATAAGAAATCCTCTGTAAAGGCTATGATTTCTTTTTCAAAATGAGACCTGCCACACTTCCATTTTCTATATACCTTTTGATTGCAAATTAAAGGAAGTTCAGGAAAATAGTCTAAGCAAATTTGTCAGCTTTGTAGCTTGAAAGAATTCTATGCACAGCTAGACAGATAAAAGTTGTAACTAAACATTAAATTTCATTCCATCTAGCTTCTCCATCCTTCAAGCCTCCCAAGGCAGCAGAGTAAATACAAAGGCAGCATGGATAACACTGTTCCAAGCAGCTGTGAAATGAGTTCAGTGTATATAGTACTAAACAAATCAAATGACCAGAACTGAATATTCCTGTTGTGTTGCAAGAATCTGGTGGGCTTCGAGCTGTGGTTGTCTTATTATGCTCTTTTCTTCATTTTTTCAACCTGTGTATCCTGAGCCCTGTGCATGCCTTGGCACTCTCTTGAACAATGTGCTCAACCAGTTTGCATTGCAAAATGCAATGGTGAGGCTATGGCCCTAATTTTGAGACCCCATATCATTAAAGCAGTGAAGATTAATAAGCCAGTAGTATTGCTGTCCTGCTCCTGTTTCTTTCCTTCCTGAAGCAAAAGTAGTCATGAGCTAAATGTCTTTATCATTCAGGCAGATAAAAAATTGGAAATTTAATAGAATGATAAGCTATTGCCAGAAATAAAGCAATTGATTTATTTTATGTTTTGATTCTTTTTCTGTTCTGTGGGCACATCGGGCTGGTAAAATCAGAAAAGTGGAGTCAATCTTTGGGGATAAGGCAGGCTCTATTTAGTTTCCCTTTCTACTAAAATATTTCAAGATTCTCAAGGGATTGCTAGTTCACATTCTTATTGTGCATCTTTCTGAGTGTGCAATAAGAGGATTGGGGAAGCAAAGTGAGCTTTAGAGGCAGCTAAAAATTTGAATGCCTCCTTCCCTTCACTGATTACCTTATCTTGATGGGCAAGTCCAGATATCCAGGTCTCTGCCTGGGACGAACAGCCCCACAGACACTGGAAAAGCCCAGGGGCAAGGATGAGTGAAGGAGACAGTCCTGGTCATAGGCTAGAGTGAAAAAGAGTGAAGCAAAGACCCATTTGACCAAAGAAGAGTTTCTGTAAAATGATCTTCCCACATAATGGGATACAAATATTTCACTGGTGCTTTTATCCCTCTGAGCTGTACTCCTAGGCATTAAACAATTCCTCCATTTGTCAAAGATGGATATGCAGGTGGACACTTCAGGCCCAAGTCCAGTATTTCCCTAACTAGATGATTAGTAGCCAAGACTGCATGAAATAAGTAGGTGTGTGATCATGCAGTTTATGCACAGAAACATGCCATCAGTTTTTCTGGAAATGCTTAGGCTTTTAAAAATTTTTTTAACATTTCATGGGATTGTTAGTAGTCATCCACTTCACGTGATTAGTCCAACAACAGACGAATTATTCCCTGCCAAAACAACATAAAAATACCACTTATGCATTCTTAGGAACACTCTGAATATCCATGTGCAAAATCTTGTACTTCTTTGGGCCCTCTTATTTCTCATGCTTTCCCTTTTTAGTTTTTGCTTATGGATATAATTATTAAAATTGGGTCTGAAAAACTGCAGGAGATTAGCTGCATATTTGAGTGGTTTTATTCAATGAAGATCAATTTACTAATTTTTAAATTAATTTTCTTTAGTGCTTCCAACCGTTTGAAGAGGATCCATTATTATAAATGATTTAATCAAAGTACTGTATTATGAATGCCATATTTAATTAGCAAAGATATCAGGTAAACTGTTACAGTATTTCATTATAATTATAAATCTACATATAGTTATATTAAAACTAGGAAGTCAGTAATCAGTACAGTGCTTCAGCAATCTGCGATGTGTATCTGTTCTTATAAAAGATGTAATTTGAATTAATTTATGGTTTCAAGTTCTCAGATGACATAGATTAGTGAGGAACTGCAGGAGTTTGGACTAACAAAAATTTTTGCAGATGATAAGTTAAGGATTAAAATATTGGGGAAAAAAAGAAATGAAAACATGCTTCTTTCAAATTAAATTTAAATTTAATTATATTAAGTTCACCAGTAGTAATTAATAATGACCATGTCACGGTGACAAAGATTTAAACCAAGAAGTAATGCTAACCACAGCTCAGAAATAGTTGATACTTTGAAAAAGGTGAAAACCACAACTGGAAAAAAAAAGCACTCCAACTAACTTTTTGCAATCTCTACAACTGTTCATGTTAATAATATTAAGTAGTTTGAAAAGTGTTTGCAGATTTGAGGCCTAAAAATGCTCTTGGCTAAATTCTATTCATCCTTTACAGATTTTGTGGAACTACTGCTGGGTTCTACTTCACTGAATAAAGATTGGACCTTGTCACACAGTCTTCTTCATCAAGGTGACATGTGAACAAATACTTGCAAAGAATCAGAATGCAAAAGCCAGACTAGGACCTCATTATAGAATTTGTTCTGTTCAAAAGAGATGCCCAACATATTCCTGAAGAACTGATATGACTGGAGGTTTTACCTTCCAGGCTCCCAATTGGGGCACAGGTTAGTCTATGATTTCAAGAACTCAGAAATAGAGGTGGTG
The DNA here is from genome assembly GCA_013397375.1 of Toxostoma redivivum. Classification (NCBI taxonomy): domain Eukaryota; kingdom Metazoa; phylum Chordata; class Aves; order Passeriformes; family Mimidae; genus Toxostoma; species Toxostoma redivivum. The sequence continues at coordinate 118,460 of VXBI01012412.1, read as the reverse complement.
TTACAAACCACAACTCAGTCCCATATGCAAATTCATGGGTACAAGAGCTTTCTGTCACAGTCTGTTCAGGTAGGAAGTGCTGCTGTTTAGTAGCATAACATATGTTCTTTTGTTTACATCAAAACAAACATACCCAAAGCTAAACTGAACCAGGGGCTCCTGGGAGAGTACTTGACTGAATCTTGAAATGTAGTGACTGGTTCCAGAATGGATATTGCAGTTCTCTGGAGTACAGCTGTCAGCTGTGTTTGCCTTTCACTCTTTGCAACTTCTTGACATAAATTAAATTTCTGAAAGGCAAAGGTTGGACTTCAAGAGAAAACTAAAGACTAAGAAACATGAAAGGTGAGAATTGACTTACTGATTCGTGGTATGGTAGCTCAGCTTTACGCGCTCTTATTAGCAAACAAGAAACGAATTGATGTGTATCTTATTGGGTTCCTGTAATTCTCCTGAGATAGGGCCAGTTACAGGTGAAAATATACTAAGGAGTTTATGTGCTAGAGAATTTTAGTCTAGTGTTTCACCTAATTAAATCCTAACAGGATAAAAGAAAAGCACTGCTCCCTAGAGATACAGGTGGGTGCATACTGCTGATATCTATGTATACTACACAGCACTGACTGCAAAACAAGGCTCAAAGTAACTGGGTAGAAGCTCTGATAAAGCTGCCTTCTCTCTGGATATTTGAAGACTTTCATTTATCCATGATCAAAGGATCGTCTCACATTTCTTGTCATAATGTCCACCATCCCAAACTCAGTGAAGAAGAACTGATTGAAGGGATTAAATAATTCTTTGAAATTGAGTCAATAACCTATGTAAATGCCGCACAAATATTCTCCAGATGACAATAATTCAAATAAGCAAGAAAGACATTTATTGTGAGCCTGCTTTTGGGTATTTCTTCTCAAGACAGATCTTGAGAGATTTACACTTGAACCCCTGAAGGACATCATGTTGTCCTGTGTCATGCATGGCTCCCCGTGCATCCATGGAGAAAACTGGGAATGCAGAACTGGATTTCACTGAAGAATACTAAGGTGCTTTATGTGTCTGGAGGGCAGACATCAAGTATTGGAGTCCAGTTCTGTGGTAAGAGAGAAACTAACACTGCTGATGGCTTGAGTCACAGTCTTGTCTGCTCCCTGCTAGCAGGTGCTCACACCAGGTCTGTCTTGCAAAATCTTGCTCCTTGAAGCCTTCACATTCATCCATACACATTCTTCATATAACAGGTATTCTTCCACTTGGATTATGGGCAATAGCTGGGTAAAAATGGGATCCTTGAAATTGTAATGAAGTTAGAGCAATGCAGACCTCTGATCATACTCATTTGGCAGTGAGGGCAAGCATCAGTTATAAACGCATAAAATCAGAATTTGAGGCTTGCCATCCATTTTGTAGCAGTTTTTAACACAATGCTTATCTGTATATCACAGAATCCTATCTGTGACTCAAATTTTAGAGGTATGTAATTATAGGGATGAGCAGCATGCTACAAATCAATACAGACATGTCAAGCAGTACATAGATTTTACCATATAGTACATAGATTTTTTTACAAGTTAGCAGCACAGTCTTTACTTCTGCTCTTGATCTGATCTGACAGAGTGAAAAGAGCTGTTCACAAACCATTCACATATTCACAGATAGAACTCACAAGTGTACTTGAAAGAATGTGCTACAATCAATGCCATGCACTTGCACCTGTCAACCATGAGATGAAAGTAAATTTGAAGGCTGCCAATATCTTTATGTACAACTGTTTTCCCAGCCACCATGACATGTTGTTTTGCTGTCTTATATCCTCTTCATCTGCAGCAAAGAGAGCTAGAAACCACTATAAAAACAGAACATTCAGGAAAGGCTGCCTACACATTCAGGCTGACTAAAGCTTGAGTTCATTGGTTACAGTTTATTGTGAAACACAGAGAGGGGCCACTTGAGTCTCAAGTAAAAATAGCAGTACTAAAAGGCAATTTATGTCTTAGACATTTTTTCCTTAATGTTTTGCTTTCCAAATTTCATGAAATACAATCAGAAATAACTTGCTTACTTTTTTATCTTACATCAAGTGCGATCTCAGTTGACTGACTGAGATGGAGTTGGAAATTAACAGAAAGCAGTGCTAATTTATTTTTTCAGGTGTTTTCAGCATCTAAGTTCAGCATTATTGCTATGCTTTTCAAAGCTTCCATTCTTACAAGGCAGTTCAATAAGAGAACAGCAGCAAGAAAGGTTCATAAGAAAGGATGATTTTTTAAAAATATATATTTTTTAATTGTCTGTCAAACTTTGCTTTTCAGTCCTTGAAAATCCAGCCAGCATCTTTCTACTACTCAAGTGCCATATTCTAGAAACTGAATCATATCCAAAGCCCATACTTCCATAATGGAGCTGTCTGTAATACGCTGTTCCCTCAAAAATTGCTGGCAAACCTTTCCAAACTGTAACCCTTTCCTAGTAAAGAGTGTCACAAAAAGGAAGTGTATGAGAACAAAACACCAGTCCTGGAGTCAGTCTTGCCAGCAGTTCTGTCTTGTACTTGATGCTGCTTTAATATATCAAGTTGGTCTGTTGCTGGACCTCACATTCCACAACTGAAAAATTGATGTAGCACGTTTTGCTGCTTTTTCCAAAACTAAAATGTGAACCATGCCCAGAAAAGTAGCCCTAAATTTCATGGCTTATGTTATGCACCTTAGTCTCATGCCATGGGGCCCCTGCTGAAACTCCCTCAGCTGCCATTTCCACCCTAGGAATGACTGGAGACACCTCAGCCAAATGGACCCAAAATTTCCTCACAAATGGAGAGCTGCAAATTGTTCCTGTACTTATCCCAGAGGAAGGCAGAGATGTCTTTGAACTTGTCTTTGATCAGCCTTTTTCACTCCTTTGCACATTTTGGCCTTCCTGAGAAACTTAAATGCCATCAATGCCGTGGTGCCCCTTTTGCATGTTGCAAGTCCCAGTGTCCCGGTCCCTAATGCATTGTTGCTGAAAACAGACATATCACTGAAAAGTGTCACAAAACATACAACATACAACTGCAATGTAATGACTCTATCACCATTAAATAATAAAAAAGTACGTTGACAAGTTATGCATTTTTTGTATTTATGTGAATTAGCTGTAAAATACTGGAATAATAGACCTTGTTAATGAATACTGAGAAATTTGGGCTGCTCTTTGTTTATTCCAGCTTCCTTTCCTGCAACACTCCTAAAAATGTACTTGTAATGGAAATTGTTTCCACTAGGAAGATAGTAGACCAGGTAAAAGGAATGAATAATATCTCAGCCCAAAATTCTTCACAAGAATATTGGAAATCTTTCCTAGAAAAGCAGCTTCTGTGGGGTAGAGTCTAAAAAAAATCTGGCATTTTTACAGTAAACAAAAAATCATTCTAAACCCTTTGAAAACAGTCTGGTGACACCAAAAAAAATTATTTTTTCATGTGTGATCTACAGGAAGCTCATTTGAGGGATTTATTATCATTAAACTGCATTATAGTAAATTGTTACAATTTGTTTTTTGTTTTCTGAAAAACTGCTTATACATGAGAATGTAAATGTATTTCTAGTCTGAATCAGACATCACTGGCAATGACCCTTTCTCTTATTTCTAATGTTGCTTAGGGTTTTTGTATCAAACTCTTTTCTCTGATTCATAATGTTGAGAGACAATGCCAACTTTTGAAATAAAAGCATGCAGCAACATACACATATTCAATAATGAACATACTTCAATAATGTTCTTATATGGATAACTTAATCAGGTTCAGGACAGACTATTTGCAAACAAAATGAAAAGGGTAGAAAGACTGCACATCTTTGCTAAGCATAGGATAAAAGATATTTTAAGGTTTTAATCTGAGTCAGGGCAGAATAAGTCCTTTACTGAGCATGTGCTAATAAACACAGGTCTTACCCAGTCCTCATTGCTGCAGCTCTCACTGTTTCTATGAGTTATAAAGTATTATTGAACCAATTTAAAGTCTGCTTCTCATGACTGTAGGACTGTCACAGCATAGCAGGGCCAAATATGAGCCCTCAAGTGAGGGCAACGTGGTTTTCTTTTCAAACAAAATCTGTTTTACTCATTCACACTCTTGGAGCACATATTCACAAAGACACAAGATAAACATGCCTGAGGCATGTCATCAGGACACAGATACCACATTGGGCCCAGGTTGTCTGTCCAGGCTTTCCTGATGTTGCTTGGAGGTTAAGGGATGGAAGCCATTGATCCTCCTCCCCATTGATCTTGCTGCTTCTCAGCTTGGAAACCCTCAGCACTATGTGTACATTGCTTTTTGTATGATTGTATGGGTCCCTTGTGGCTCCTACTCTGTCACTGTCTTCTCACCACCGTCTCTAAATGCACTGAGTCTTTGCTTCAGACTGTTTGTAGGCTGCCTTTGTTTCAGCACATCCCTTCTTTCAGTCTGCCCTTTGTTTCCTTGGTCCTGGGTGCCCTGAGAAAATGCACATAAATGACTTGGAATCTTGGTGACTTCTACACATCTCCTGGAAGTTGTCCATTCCAGTGCTTCTAAGCCTAAATATTCCCAATCATTCTCCATTCAAGTGTCCTTAACATTTCTATGACAGATAATTCTTCAGTCCATCCTGAAATGTTCTCAGGCTGCATTGTTGTGCTGTGAAGAACAATGGGCTGTAGGCAACAAACTCAGTGTAGCAACAGCATTTAAATTGAAAAGAACAATAATGATTCGAATTAGAAGAAAAGAAAAATAAAGTAGTTAGATGCCTTCCCCAGTAGCCTATCAGAAGGATTTTCCCTTTGTGATTCAGATAACAGTATCACAGTCCCAGGACAGCAATTAAGGACAGCAGGTAGTAGGAAGTAAACACCACTGGAGTGACCTACTGAATTTGTCTTTGTTGCCTTAATAGGGAAATTGTATACAATTGTATACAACCTCACGTGACTGTATTTCTAACCATGCAGATGACACAGATTTTTGGGCTATTCTTTTGGACTGAGTCTTTGACTTGGACAAGCTCTGGTTTGATGTCATCATGATTTTTGATTTGCAAATATTGGTTTGGAATATACTAAAGCATCAAGGAAGGGAAATGCTTGCAGTGCTTGTTGCTGTTGTTCCCCAGTAGATCTTTTGCAGTTTCACATAAACCATGATACGATGTTCATGGAACCAATGGAGAAATGCATAGATTATGTAAAAACCAGACATTTAAATGTATTAATTTTTATCACTCTAAAATAAAGATTTAAAAGAGAATGTGGATGAATCGTGTCCCACAAGTACCTGTTTGTCTTGCTGAGTACGAAATGAAGGATAAGTGTACAGCCCAGATACCACCTGGAAGTTATAGTGTTTTTAACATTCCCATGTTTAAAAAGAATATTAACATGAAAAGATCAGACTTGTCAAGTGTCATTTAGAGAGGGATATTTAATATTCCTCGGCCCATCTCTTACCTTCAGGCATCCTTTGAGACTGTCTTTGCAGAGAGATGAGAAGATGCTGAGGAGGAAAGTACATGTTCTCATCATATTATAAAAAGATTGGGCACAAACTTATAAGCATAATAATCTCAGCATAGTTGTTTTGTGTTCTAAATCTAAAATTCCTAGTAAGTGTTAACATGAGAACATAACATCTACCAAAATAAAGGAATAATTTCCTTTTTTTACAATACTTTTCCTCAGAGAGAAATATATGCTTTGCCACCTGCACTTCAGATAAAGCAGCAGCTTTCTTTATTTGCTTACTACTGCAATTCGATCACTAGTGATATCAGACCAGTTCTAAGAAGGGCTTTTATTGAGGGGAATTTTGCTCCTTCTAATATCTGATTACTCTGAATTTCTGAAGCACCAAAAGAAAAGGAATGCTGCCTTGATGCTACTTGTGTAACATGCTGAGCTGACCTTTATCTCTTTAATGGTGTCATTGAAGCCAATGTGTCTTCTTGGCAAGTAAAAGCCTCTTCAATATGTTACAGTGTCACCATTCAAACTGAGGGTCAGGTTTATTATGTTGATTAATCATCTTCATCAAGAATTAGGTTACACCTGCACACTTACTTCTTTTTTTTTTTTTGCAACCCTGCACACAAGTGGGCTTTTTCCCTTACCTTGGTCAGGACATTGCTGCTGGTCCACTGAAATTCTCTAGCTGAATCTCCAAGTCCCACACTCAGCTCTTTTAAAAAAGAATATATTTGAATGTGTCTTTTCTGGTCGTGTCTGAGCAATGATGCCAACACCACCAGCATGACAAAAGGTAGAGCTCTAGGTTTTCATTGGCAGCATTAAAAATTAAAGCTAATGAAAAAACATTTAAAACAGCAAGGGATATAAAAATCATAGCCATATTAGAGCCTCATACATCTGCCAAAATCAAGTGTTGCCACGTAGGTTTTCCTGCCACTGAGATAATGGACCCTGTTTTGGGAGCCAACTTTTGACACTAATTTGCATTGCATTGCTGTTACAAATTTCTAGACTATTCTATTTGCCAAGGTTTTGCTTGCTATGAAACTGTACTGGCCTCCTGTCAGGAATTCCAGAGAGAATTATATCCTTGTCTCCTGTGCAATATAGCAATAAGGCATGGGTAAATTAAAAACACCATTTTTTTTTACATGAGTAAGTAAATTCCTGGGCATTTAGCATCAAAATTATTTGGGATAAGATACACACCATAGCTATATTACAGTATTCAAGATGTTGAACTAGCATGATTTACATTTTTATTCTGAAAAAATTGGTTAAGCCATTTCCTTTCTTGGCCAGGAAAATCCTCCAGTGTATAATGAGTGGGTTACAAATGCTTAACATTTCCAGGGGAATGCAGAATCCAGTCTGGGAAATAGCAGCCCCCACGTACAGTTTTGTTTCAGAGTTTGTATTTAAACCCCAAGGAAGATTTTTGATGCCTACTCATCATAATTTCATTAATCATAGAGTTGTAGAATGGTTTTGTTTGGAAGGGACCTTAAAGATCACCCAATTCTAACACCCCTTTTATCAGTGACATTGACTAAACCAGGTTGCTCAGAGCCCCATCTAACCCAGCCTTGAACACTTCCAGGGATGGGTCAACCCAAACATGCATATTCTTAGTGAAATTAGGGTTTAATTAAGAGACCAGGCACTCTATAGGTTGTGCATTTTAGCCTGGCTGTTTTTCCCTTCAGTTTAAAAAGTGGATGTCTGCAGTGGTAGTGTTGCCATGTATGGGAGTAACTCCCACTTACTTATAGTAAAGGATGAGGATCTGTCCTGTTGAATTTTAAATTGTTTGTGTTCCGTGTCTCCAAGGCAAGGATTCCATGTGGAAGTGAAGGACTGGCTCTTTGTTAAAGGTTATGGCATTGATTTGTTTGAAAAGGCCTTGACATTGAACTGTGTACCTCCTGAAGAGTATAATTTGGTTGGACAGATATACTGACACGAAACTGAATAAAGCACATTAGTGTATTTCATAAGCCCACTGAAGCAAGATTTCTGTGATGGTGATTCACTTTAGCCTGGACAGTACAGTTTTCTGATTGATAACTGCATAACTACATTTATAAATAAATTGATCTTGAGGCTCTGACAGATGAATTAGAAAAAAGTGTTAGTGAGAAAGAGCCTAAAAAAATAAGAATGTTTTTAGTAACTCTCTTCAGGTCTCTTTGATCTGCTGCCAGAAGGAAGTCCCTCTCTGTCTTGATCTGGGTCCCCTGTGTATGAGAGGCTCCTCATCCCAGCTGCAGTGGTACCAATCCACATGGTGATCAGCCCAGAGTTGTCTCACTGTTTGCATTCACTTCCATGGCATGGGCAGCACACTTTTACTTTCCTTATACAGCTGTTTTCTGGGACTGCTTGTTATGGGAAGAAGCACTGGCAAGCTGCTCCCATATAGGCGTGAATTAATACCATGCACAGCTGCTCAGCCCTAGTGCTGGCTCCTGATTTCTCCATCACATGATGCAGGAAGAAACCAGATCAGGAGGCAAATTTTCTAGATGAGGGAAAGGAGAAGATATTTTGGTTTGGTTCATAAAATACTGGATTATCCTCTTGTCCCTGAGGCCCCTTACAATGGGTATCCTGTTTTCCTCCATATATAAAGTGGTTTTGGTGATCTGGGCCCATTATGTCGCTTGCCAGCAGTAGGAAGGACTGCACATTAGAAATTGAGTCATTCTCATATAGTCCACACAAAGGAGACAAAACTATTTGTATCAGGATTAGTAATTCTTTAGTAATAGTAAATAGTAGTATTTTGCTGCACTGGCTCAGATCTGTTTCCACTACTCTGGTGGCTTGACTACTACTTACCAGCAGTAGTTGTTTCAGAAGAAGCAATGGTTACTATCCTTTAGGAAAACAGTTTAAGTGGACCAGAGGCATACAGAAAGATATGTGCTGATTTTGTTCATATTGTCCAAAAGGGCAAGAGTCTTGCTGATGCCTGTGCCTTGCTCTGCCACTTGTACCAGAACCTCTGTATGCACAATGAAAACTGGATCTTTTCCTCTAGGATTAGCACCAAATCTCTTTCCACAGTCATTCCCTGTGCCTTTCCCAGTCTTATCAAACAAAAATAGGGCTTTTTCTAGTGTGAGACTGTTAAATAAGACCAGAATATTCACCACTTCTAAAGAGTATACTGGAATATTATTTCAAGGAGGGATAGAAAACAGGTTTTGTAATTCCTTATATTGCATAAAATACAGAAATGCTATTTGTAACATATGTCTTGTTAATTAAAAAGATGATTATTTAATGATAATTTTAATATTCTTTCTTTATTCAGCTTTAGGTTTGTTGTCAAAATTCATGATTGTTTGTATCCTGTCCGTTATTCTTGAACAAATGTCCTTGTAAATGTACAAAAATTACCACCTTTCCCAACATTATTCCTTCCTCAGTCAAAACCTCTAGCTAGCACTGTGCCCCAATGTCATATCCTGAAGTAGCCTATTGCTTTCCATCTGCAGAGCAAATTGTGAAAACTTTAAGGCTGTTGCATTATGAAGCCTACACATGGTTTGCATGCTCCATCCCAAGACTGCAAATTCCTTTCATTTTTCCTTGTAGCTCAGATAATGAAGGAGATACTGTTCTTGTTTTTATATGAAAAATTGATTAACACTTCTCCACAGAGTACAGAAAGCTGCTATTCAGGTCTCAGGCTGGCAAATATTACCTTGTTTCTGTTCTGTGCACATTTACAAAGGGTGTTACGCTTGTCTTGACAATAATTTCTAAATCTGTAGATGTCAAAGACGCTGGAGACCTTAACTGTTTCCTCTCATTCTGACAAAATAAATGGGAATTAAACATTTGAGTGGTAATTTGCAGCAGTGCTAGCCAAGGACATTTGCTGTGCTTGAGAAAGTATGAAGTTCCCCACATAGCTCTTTCCAGAACACAAAAAATTTTACATCTAGGCCTAGTTCTGTCTTTATACCTTTTGTTCTCTAAGTATATCAAGGTATATCAAGATCTGTATATCTTGCACGACACATACAGACAGAAGGAAAGGTGAGAAAACACTGTAGAAAACATGAATTGACAAGGAAGTTTGCAGATACCATTATGACTTTTGTTTTTAAAGTTTACTCTCCTTGGGTGTACCTGTTCATGATACCAGTATGGCATACGGCTGGAGTAGTCTATTTTTCAGAACTAAAAAAAAAAAAAGTATGCATGACTTGATCTTTGGGGAAAGAGAGAGCAGCATATTCTTTGGTGCGAAATATCTGTCACCATAGTGGAGAAGGCATTCTCCTGTCAGCATTCATAACTTCAAAGAGCTATTGCATACTTGAATCCTGTGTATTTTCTGCAAGAGGGCAATTTTTGTAATAATTGCACAAGAGCTGCCTGATGTATTTTTATGCATCACGAAGCAAATATTTATCTCTGGAAGTCCCTAAAGAGTGTTATAACGATGCAAATTTCAATGATTTAATTCCTCAAATGTGTTTAGTGACCAGAATCTCTAAGCAAACTGCTGTACATAACCAATGTGTAGATCTCTGTCTCACTGTCTTTGCCAGGCTTTTTTTTTTTGAAAGTGAAGTTGGTTTACTTCAAGTAGGTTTACTTCAAGTATTAAAACAATCCTTTGCTTCTATTTTCAATGGAATATAAAATTCTTGCATAGTTTCAATAAAAAAATAAGCCTGAAGGCAAAAATGATAGTCCATATGTATTAATTTAGAAAGCTCTGGAGAAATTGCTTTAACTACCAACACCAATAGAGTGTGTTTGGTGCTAATATCTGATGAAACTTTATCAGTAGAGAATTGCACTAATTTTTACACTAGCTCGTTCCCATTTTAGGTTGTTTTGTTTTGGCTTTTTTTCAATCTTAAAGCTATTTAGGGAAGTTTTTCCATTATACTTTGCTAACTTACCTTCAAGTAAGGTGCAACATCCTGTTCAAGTCATAGATAATCAAGTGAGAAAAAGTACTTAATTTGTATCCAGGAATACAAAAAGATACCTCTTATCTTCCATGCTGGCATTAGAAATTATGAATGTTCTTTTTGGTATTTTAGTGTCACAATCCACAGGCTTTTTCATTCTGTCTCCTCAGAACAAGAATTTATTTCCAAGTCTGACAGCTAACTTTGGTGAGCTGCCAATCCATGAGCTTGGCTTCTGAAACAAAATTTCAAGAAATAGCCCAATATTCATATAGACTCAGAATCTGCATCCCTGGAGACAGCTTGACCCCATGATTTTAGCAAATTGTGGGATTTAAAATCTCTTTTGGCTTTAGAAATGTGTTGGGCTTTCTTGGAACTTCAGGTTGTGCAGCCTATGGAAGGAGATTGGAGCAGGAGAGCAAATTTATGTCAGACTGTGGTAGTAACAAGTCTGTATGAAGGTTTTGTTGAATTTTATAACACTTGTAATTAAGCAGAGCAGTGAACTTTCATTTGATTTGAGCAAGGCATGGATGTTTGTGTGGACAGTGCTGTGTGCCCCAGCTCAGAATTGCAATTACCAGGGAGGATGTTTGAGCTAGAAATCCATGATGAGTAAAGAGATTTGTCTTTTTGTCAGCTTTGCTCTCTGTGGGAGACTGCCCTTCTCTTTGCAGCAGCCTTCTTTTTCTCTGTCTGTTTCAAACTTCTTTTAATTGAAATCAATACCAAATGTTGACTTCGTATGAACAGTATTATTGGCCCAAAGTAAGGCCAAAGTTAAATCAGAACAAATATTACTTATTGCTTCAAAATTGATAGTATTTTAACAGTTGTTACATTTAATTTACATTTATGGGCCAGGTGTTTATTCCTAGTCAATCAGCTGTATATAATATTATTAATGACTTAGTACTGGAATTAAGCCTTGAAGCCACACTCAAAAATTAAGCTACTTAAAAACATTTTTCATTTAAAAATCAGTTTGAGTACATTGATTCATGTGAAAATAAATAGAGCAATGATTTCTCCCAGAAAATTTTGCCTGTTTCAGATATTTTAGGTCTCACAGTCTGTATTTCACTGTATCAAATTGTCATTTGTTATAAGTGCTGCAATCCAGTGCTTAAAGTCCCACATTGAAGAACTTGACATTAAAATGAAGTTGCCAAACAATCTTTCCCAAAACTGTTACTTCTATAATTAAAATCTCATATGAGATTTTTATTTAGCTATAGACATCTGCTTGAACCCCTGGCCTCTATCCTGGCACAAGAATTCCCAGTTAGACCCTATTGTACCCAGGGCTGAAAGTATAATTTTTTTTTTTTACAATGATTAGGTCCTGTGCAAACAGAAACATACAGACTTGCCTGAAAAGTCACAGTCCTGGTATTCCAAAAAATCAAGTATTACAAAACTAGCATTTTTTCTAAGGAACTGTCACTGCAACTGTTGGAAAAGGACCCCATGTTGAATAAAGATAGAACACTGGTGACTTTTGCTAAGAAGGATCTATGCATTGCTGGGTGTCCAGCACCAAGACCAGCTCTAAAACAAAATCATCACTTTATTGTCTTTCCTTAGAAAATAAAGGTGAAATGCAAATGCAGTGTAATGAGAGATAAATTACAGCACTAAATATAGGTCATTGATTTTCAACTAATCCAGACAGAGTTTTATAAAATAATTCCAAGGTCCCTTAATAGGCAATGGGAGGTTTAGGCTCTTTTTTATATCTGCTGGTAACTCCTTAACTATCTCACCAGAGCAGAGCAATTTGACAGTCTTCCAATCAATAGCTATAGAGAGAAATTAAAATAAGGTGCACCTGGTAGAAACAAGAAACAGACCCTTTAAATAACTTTAAAGCACATTTAGTGTAAAGAAAAGACTTTTTTTCTTACTGCTTTTTTCCAGAAGAGATGTAAAAAAGCCCTAATCTTCCAAGTAGAATCTTTATTTTCATCTAAGCTTTGCTTCATGTTTTAATCAGCAGCATTTGATCACATAGAAACAAACATTTTCTAGTCTTTCAGGTAGGAGATATTAGTCAAGATTTGCTTGATATGTATGGTACATGTAGCTTAAATGAGAACGTAAATTATATAAAATGAAAAATACTGTATAAAATTAGTTGATTTTTTTAATGAACTCAAACAGCTATTTTTTTTTATGGTACGTGACTAATACTTCCCTTGCAAGAGAGGGACTGAAATACGATTGCCTAGGGTCAGAGTTTAGAGTTTTGGCACTGTCCTAATGCACTTGGGTCTTTCCCAGGAGCTCATTTGTACAAGCAGGACCCCTGATTGGAGCACCTTTCCATACCAGGACAAAACACAGAGGATTTATTTCATGTGCATATTTCAGAGTATCTTTAATTAAATGTCCTGCAGAATAGTATTGAAGTTCTTCCACCCAGGTACACAGACAACTGACCACTGTCAAGCCACCATTGATCCCTCTGTGGGCAAAGAATTTAAGAAAGGTGGTGTCCCATCCAATAATAGGAGAGAGCAGCCCACAACCTGCACATCCATTGACATCAGGTAAGAGACACCAGATGTCATCAGAAGCCACAGCACCTTCTGCCAAACTGTTCAGGGTGTAGATGGCCTTCTGCTGCTGATCTGCTTCTTTGCCTCCAGAAGGTCTGCAGATGCATAGATCAAAAGGGATAGCACTCAGAATGTGGACTAGGGGGTCACTCACTTCAGAAAGCTAACATAGGATACAGAACCTTTTGAAATATGAACACTGTAAACCTGGTAAATGCTGTGTATTGCTCTTGAACACAGGAATATTGGCAGTGCCAGGATACAAGTCTGTTTTGCATCCTTTTGGCTGACTCATCAGATTGAGGAGTTGGTTCAGTATCTGTTATCAGACTAAGGAGTGGGTTCAGTATCTGTTAGCAGAAGTCCTGGTAGTAGCTGGGACCTAGTTTCAAGAGCTCCAAGTGTCTGTCTTCCTACTATCATCTTGCATGATTTATGCATCTGAATTTCCCTGTGGAAGTCAGTGTGTTGGCTTTAGCCCAATCCTTTCTGATTAAGTAAAAGCAGCTCTTGGCAAAGATTCTATTTTATGTTTGAAGTCCTCTCCTGACTTCTGCAGTTTGTCAGCCAGAATGGAATAAGTGTTTTGTCTTTTATGCTGCCTTTCACGTCAAAGGTAATGTTCATAGTTTGGTTCATGCACAGATTATTTTTTCCACATATGTTCTACTTTTCCTGGCAGAACTCATGCAAGTAAAACCAGGTTTGTGCTGCTAATGATAAAAGTTAATAATCTAATTACAGATATCAAAACTTTTGAGTCAAAATCTAGATGCCATTAAATGATACCAAGAGCAGCATTCAGGATCTGCCCATTAGCTTAAGTGCCATTGGAGTGTTGTACCAAAAGCTGTTTTTACTGGACATATATCAGATTACACAAGAAGGAAATGGTACAAAAACATATTGTCCAAGTCAGGAAATTAGTTTCATTATTTGATTTTGTCCCATTATTCTAATTCAAATATTGAGTAAGCAAGACAATCTGGTAGAATTATTCAACAGACACTAATGGCTGGGCAAGAGTTAATATAGAAATTCAAGGAGCAGCTGCTGTTAGGAGCAGCATGATTTTTTGCATCCTCTCCCATTACTATCAGTATGATTACAGGAAATTGATGAAGAAATTATTGTCATGATTAAAACACTTCAAACCAGCAAAATCCATACATTTGATTATTGTCATTGACCACAGCCCATATTTTGATGACACTGGAGTAAAAGTGGAATTTCATGCATTTGATACTGCCCAAGAACCACAAAAAGTGGAAGTTTGTTATTTTATACCAGTTGCAGTAAATTAAAAGATGCATGAAGGTATTCAGCAGTATGTATACCCAGCCCCCTGTCCAGCAGCTCCTGTGTCTGTATGGAATGTGTAAATGCATGCTGGTGATGGGATGCAGTGGGTCTCCAGATGCAGCTTGCTGGGGAGAGCATTTCTGAAGCTGTGCCTGAACAACGCTGACCCAGATGGATGCATAGATTGAGTAGTTTTTTTGCTTAGCAGCTCTTTGAACTGTACAATGTGAATGCATTTAATCCCTCTTATAGCGGTTCTTTCAGAACTCACTTTCCAAAGTAGCTTTTGTGGAGTTATTAATTTGCTTGTTTGTTTTTAGTGGTTTGTTTGTTTTAGTTTTGGATTGGGGATATTTGTTTGCTTGGGTTTTTTGCTGTTGGTATTTTTGCTGTTTCTTTTGAAGTGTTTTCAAAGGGATTGTGGGATTCATGATTGATTGCAACTGAACCTGGATTACCAACTCTTTTCATTAAGAGGGAAAGTTGAATGGGTTTGTCATGGTGTGATCCCTGGAGCAGAAATATATAACCAGAGCTCCAGAAGCCTATCCTAATTCTATAACAAAGGCTGGGGATTTTGCAGACATAATATAGCCAGCTAGATAGGATGTAAAGCTTTGAGATAAATTCCATGAGTGTTTTACTGAAACAATACGGGAAGCAGTTAGCACAATATTCACAGAAAGTAAATGAAATTAATATTGCACCAGATTTTCCATTCTATGCTGTGGAACTCTGTGCTATCATTATAGCATTATGACTATATTTAAAGAAGATGGAAATAGTATCTTCTGGAAAAATTATGCAAGGGGAAAAGGAAGTAAGAGATAGTGGGGAAATGCTAAATGTAGGGAAGGGAACTATGACTCTAGGGTCTGGAAGAAGGTAGTTTAGGACATATAGGCACAATAAAGCACGTTCTGCTGTTTGTGTCTTTGCTGTGAACTGTACTATTAAACTGTACTATTAGTTTCACAGTGATGTCTTCCTCAATTAAAGAATTCCTTTTTCTTTTCCTTGTAGATATGTGAAATACCTGCTCAAACGAGATCATTAAATGAGGCTACAAAACTGGTATTTTCTTGCACATACTAATAAAAAATGAATTCACCCTCCCCAATAATTAAAATATGAATTTTTATCTTAATAAAGAAAAAATATACAGATGCTGTTTGCAGTCCACAAATAAAATACATGGCTTTTGCATTGCATTTTTGCTTGTGTTTGTGCAACTGTGAGCTATGTGATATGTAAAACCAGATTTTACTCTAAGAAACCAGAGTTGGGCCTCTCACTTCCTTGGTGAAGTACTAAGTGCAGTGCAGAAGATTCAAAATGCAGACATAACTAAAAATATTTTTATTGTTTAAGAAAAAAAAATCTTTAGGTGTGTTTTAATTTGGTGGTGTCTGAAAAACATACATCATAGAAAGGTCAAGTGCTTCATCAGGATGAATCCTTGGCAAGCTTTAGGCAAAAGCTCCAAGTTGCTAATAAGCAAATAAAAGCCTGAGATCTTTCCGGATCCAGAAGATCAAATAAACACTAGAGGGGCAAAAGGCCTCAAGACATGATCTCTATAGATCTCATAATAGCCAGGCTGTGTTAAATTCCCTACATCTTGAGGTTTTATACATCTCTGCAGAAGCTTACACACACCCCCATAGACACAGACACATCTGGATTTAATGAGACAGGATGACAAGGTCATCTGTAGCTGCTGTTGAAAAGACTGTTCTGACTTCTTTCCAGAGCCATCAGAAATCTTTTCTGAATCTCAATGCTCATTCAAATATGCTTCCCTTTTGTCCTCTATCTGCTATACAAAGTACTTTCCATAAGAAGGCACTTTGGCAATGTAATTTATGGAAGAGACTGTCCATTATTTTTCCACATGAAGCTTTAGATCATGGATGGATGTTTGAAGTTTTCAACATCACGGAGAGTCTAAAGTTTCAGGTCTTTTAATTTATTGCCAGTGAAATAAATACTAAAGTTGGCAACCTATGGTGTAACAGGAAAAATCTTGCTGAGAATTACAGACTACTTCCAGGGGTTTATTTTGAAAAGTCTTACATATAGGCTGCTACATTGGAGGCATTTATTTTCTTTTTTAAACTTATCATTTATGATCCAGATTATCCTTTGTCTCTGCAGCTGGATTTGTTAGGAAGATTTGGGGAAACACTAAGCCTAGCTGTTGCATAAGCATCCAAGTTCCAGCTCTATATGCTAAACTAAGAACAGCCCCCTGGCACCTGCATAGGTCTGGAATGGGCTCAGAAAGGAAAATTGACTCTATGTTTTCAGCTGACTCGAAACTTGGAGGCTTGTCCTCAGTGACTTCAGATGTCATTCTGGGGTCGGTTCTGAATTCTTTGGGTACTGTAGCCAGAAATTAATTTCCTCTGCCCTAGCAAAGTAAAACCCTGCAAAAGACAGGCTTCAGCCAGTGTATATCAAGACTTTGCCAAAAGCAAACCTTGGCATAAGAAAGCATTTGGAGTTAGTTTTGGCATCCTTAAGGAATACATTCTAAGTGATTGTAATTAGATTTTAACTGACTTGCTTGGGAATTGCAGTGGCCCCAGAGGCCTCCAGTCCTAACAGTGGAGCAGGTGGAAGCCAGACCACAGGATGCTTTACCCCCAGCCTGTCCCACTGGCCCTGACTAACAAGGTGCTTTCACCTGGCCTTGCTCCCCACTGGTGCCGTCCAGCACAAAACTAGGCTACACATTATTTGTCTGACTACAATGCCATATACAAAATAACAGATGAAGAGATAAAAAAAATCAGATAAACAAACTTTAAAATTACAACAGTAATATCAAATGGGACAGTGACAATACCAAGAGGCAATAAAAAAAATCAGTATACCATTTAATGGGCTCTGAGGAGCCAACATAAGTGACATGAAATCATTCCCATGTTATGCCTTTTTCCTTTCAAGGTGTAGGTTAGCTTCCCAGTGCTGTCTCAGAGCACCATTCAACATATACAATGGAAGAAGAAAGAGCCAGGGCTCATAGAAGGGCAGTTCTGCTGAAGGCAGTGAGAACCTTGACACTTTGGAGGATCAGGCTGTGATCTTACCCCCTGCATAATGGACAGCAAAAGCAAAATGACAGCCTGGAATCTGTGGGAGTCAGCCTAAACCCTCATTGCTGTCCTCAGAATGCAGGATAGGAAGAGATCTGCAATAAATGCAGCTTAATACAAGCAGAGCTTTACTAACTTCTCAAGAACCTATTCATGATAGTTCATTATGGCAGAAAGATGCAAAGACTTACAGATCCAAAGACTCTGCTCTTCCTGGCTGGGAAGGTTGTGATAAAAGAGCTTGTTTCTCCTTTGTACTAGCTTTCTCATGCTTCACCATTTTTCTTGGTTTTTGGGGTGTTTTTTTAAATATTACATCCACTACTGATCTGCCAGAAAATGAAGCTTTTTTCCATGGACCTGAATACTTGGATTCCAATGAAACCTCTGTGATAAATGGTTGGTCATTCGTAACTACATGTGTTTAGGATCTGGGGAAGGTATTGCTAAGACTCAACCCCACAAGTGGTTATGAAAATTCTTCTACTTATTAATAGTTATAAGCAGAGGAAGAGGCCACCAGAGCTTCTGTTTGCATGGCTGGTAGGTGATGTCCCTGAAAGGTCATCATTAGTATTGGTAGTGAGTAATCACCGACCTTTCAGCTCACAAGGCACATTCACATTTCAGCCACCATCTATTTTAGCCATCTGTTGGTCTTCTTTTCCTGCAAATACATGTTTTTTATGTATATATATGCATAAATTATATATATATACACACACATATATATATACACATACATTTTATAAAATTTTCTTGGAGCATATGAGTGAGTTACACCAGTAATGATTGTCTCACTGTTCAGATGATTCCCATTCCCTCATCTGTATTCCTTGCTAATCCCCTCTAATTTACAGATAAAAAGAGTAACCAGGAAGAAAACAGCAACCTTCTCTCTGCAGGTCTTGGCAAAGACCCATTTTACCCTTTATTTTAGCCTAAGCACTGTGAACTTCACTTGTCTACTTATCATTGAAAGTACATCTCTTCATGTGTGTTAGTCTGGAAGCTTTCCACAGAATTTTTAGTTGCTAATAGCTACCCCTTGGGAAAATGTCAGTTCATATGCTTTACTATATGTAAATTGCCCTGTTGAACTTCTGAAATGAGTGTATAATGCCTGAGGGAGAAATATGTAGATTTTGCCCTAACTGAAACTGGAAATTTAGACAGTTACATTCAATTTAACCTTTTATAGTAATGGTGCCATAATTCCTGACAGGGACAATACAATATCCAAGCACTACAGCTGTGATATGCAAATAATCTGTAATAACTGATGCAGATATTCTTATTTTTATTGATTCACCAATTGTTACTTATATCCCCATCCACCACTACATTATTGTATCTTTATTCATCTTTAGATTAGATGTAAAAATAGTTTAAAATGCAATGACAGCTTTGGGTCAATTTTCTACTCATTGTCGGGTAGGTGTGATACAGAAGTATCAGTGTTGCAGTAGATACAATGATTTTAGAGCATAGGAAAAGATGTATCAGCAGAGGAAAAAATTCTTCAGTTAAACCAGCTGGTGTGTCTTTAAAAGTTCATTGAGACCTCAGACACACAAAGCCTTCTCCAGAGACTGTCACAAGAGGGTTTGAATGTCCCAAAACTTGTCTCCTTCTATTACAAATTTTAAAATACCCTCATAATACCTTAGATACAACCCTTAGAGATCAACAGGGATATGCCCTGACCACAAATCAAAATCAAGATTTTTATTCATTAGCAAAACTGCTATAAAATTAGAACCAGACTCAAGAAAAATGCATTATTTCCACACAGGCTCATATTTCTTGAGGTAGAATTGAAACCTACATCTATCTGTGGCATGGGCTATTCTGCCAAGTGGGAACAAAATGCTTTAAATGTATGTCATGTGCATTTGATTTAAAGCAATCTATTCACAGGATTTTTCACACTTTATACGACTTATATAAAAACATTGACATAATAAGAACTTATAATATTTTTCTTGTTTTTTTGCCTACCCCATAAAATATTCACTTGCTTCAAATAATTTATAGGAATGCATGCTTAGTATAAAAAAAAAGAGCAGTGGGAATTTTCCTGGGGAAGAATTAAATGGAAAACTGAGACGGAACTGGCTGAAAATAAATATTAAATAACTATTTTTCTTTGCAGTATGCAGCAACTTTTGCTACAACCAAAAGAAAAAATTTTAACAAAAAACTTAATATATGAAATCAAGAAAAAATCAAGAAAGTATTGACCAAAACAAGTATTGATCCAAGAGGGTAGAATTTCATGTATGAGGTTACATTTATCCAATTATTTGAAGATTCTTCCAATGTGATACAGAAAGAATTTAATAATGGGGGAAATTACCTTACATTCACTTCTTATCCTGCAGTTTTTTATTGCTTCTCCCTAACTCTTTATGTGACCATAAAGGTCTGCCTTGTCATTATATTCCTGCTTCACTGAAATCAAGTATTTGTTAGAGTACTTTTAAATTCATTGACAGGCATGTTTGATATGTAAGTTCTAGACTGTATGTACAGTACAGTTGGGATGCTGTTCCAGCTTAAGTTATAAGGCATGGATATGGCTTTTTCCTTAACTCAAAAGTGTTGACTGAAACTGTGTAGTATGTTTCAGTTTCATTAGCAATGTATATTTAGCTCTACCCTCACAATTTCCCTTTTAAATTACACTAATATTATTAATCTTACTCACAAAGGTTATTTTGCAGGTGATAAGGACTGTGGAAGCTGTATTGCCTATTAAAATATTATACACAGACAAAATTATTCTAAATGTTCACTTTAATTTTGCAGGCTATGCAAAAGATTTTAGCCTGACATAAATGTATGCAATTCTTTTGAAACCTTTGTTTTACAGCAGGGTAGTATTCATCCCAAGCTTTTGGCTGTGTCCAAGCTGCACTGTCTCCAAAATTAGATAATTGCATATTTTCTTATTGTACAAGCATGGCTGCAAAGTCCTCCAAAAATTGCAAGCACTTTTGAAAAGATGTTTCACAGCTGGGCCCCAAAGGCTAAAATTATACTGTGCTACTGTGTGACATGCTAAACCAGAGATTCATAATGATGTAGCAAAATGGCAAGGAAGTGTTCTGCTTTGAGGAATGCTCAGTAATGAGCTAGGCATTCCTGCAGTGTGGCTGCTTTCATCTGCCCACTATTCCAGCACTCAGAATAGCAGGAATGCTCTGCTATAGATTTTATTCCTCTGCTTTGCTACACAGCTTTCTGAGTTTTTTCTGCTTCTTTGTTCCACGGATTGGAAATATTTAACACAGTAACATTTCCTGGAACTTAGCAAGTTTTTTAAAATATTGCTGAAAGCAGAGCTAGTAAAATCCCAAGTGTTGCTTCAAAACTTTAAGGTTTGCATTTAACTTCCGTATTTCAAAATTGATTGTAAAAGCTAAAAAAAATTATAGCCTTCACCATCCATTGAACATTGTGACATGACAATTGTATCCTGGGTTGCATCCAAAGCAATGTGGTAAGTAGATTGAGGAAGGGGATTCTGCCCCTCTGCTTGCTCTGGTGACACTCCACCTGGAGTGCTGCATCCAGCTCTGGGGGCCCCAACATAACCTCTTGGAATTCCAACATTCACCCGTTGGAATGAGTCCAGAGGAGGCTCTGAAGATGATCAGAGAGCTGGAGCTGTCTGAAAGAGCTGGAGGTCTTCAGCCTGGAGGAGAGAAGGCTCTAGGGACACCTAATTGTAGCCTTTCAGTAGCTAACAGAGTCTAGCAAGAAAGACAGGGAAAACTTTTTTACCAGGTCTGTAGCCACAGGAAAAAAATCAATGGTTTTAAAGTGAAAGAAGATAGATTTTGACTGTGTATCAGGAAGAATTTTTTACTGTGAGGGAGATGAAACCCTGGAACGAGTTTGCCACAAGTTTTGGATGCCCCATCCCCCAAACTGTTCAAGACTAGGCTGGATGGGGCCTTGAGCAGCCTGAGCTAGTGGAAGGTGTCCCTATCCATGGCAGAGGAGTTTTGAACTAGATGATATTTAAAGGTCCTTTCCAGCCCAAACCACTCTATGATACTTTGATGAGTGCTGAGAGCCTGACTTAATTCTTATGTGAGCAATCATTGTTTTGTAACAGTGAGATTATTTCGAGTATCCTTTGAATAGTGATAGAAGGAAACAAACTGATTTTCCAGAGTCACATTGTGATCCACTCTCTGTACTGCATTGTGGCTGAAGTAAAAATGTAATTGCATGTGTTGTTTATTCTTTTACTGCAAAAGCATAAAAGTAATTTTTTTTTAAATTTCAGATCCACAAAAGCTTAAATTGATCTATGCAGGGGCAGATGTGCTGTTATTACTCACCATCTCCTCTATCTCTAAACTCCTTCCTTTAACCACTGTTTATATGGCTAAAGCCTGTGGTGCAGGGGCATAAAACCTTGTCCCTCAGGCACTCTTTCTGGGTAAAACAGAATTATATTGCCAAATTCAAAGAAATACAACAAGGTACAGAAGGTCCTGTAGATGCTGAACTCCAGAATTGCTTGGTATGCAATTTTTCACATAATGCTGTTAACATTTTGGGCTAAAATACTTCATAGAAGACATTTTCAAAAGACTAAAACTAAGTTCTTTGAAACTAATTACACAGTCTGGTTTGTGTAAGTATTCCAAACTTTGTCTGCCAACAAATCCACTGAAATACTCTGCTAGTCTCTTACTGAAATTTTCTTTGCTTTTACTTGCAACCTCATAAAACCCCTTGTTCAATAGCCAAGGTGGTCATTAGCAATGGCTTGCTAAGCTCTGAAGAAGTAGGGTTTTTTTGGCTACTAATAAGCAGTAGGCATCACCCTCAATTTACAGTCATTGCAGAAGTATTACACCCACCCGTACCTACGTGTAATAAAAATGGGATTTGTGTCAGTGCTCAGCCAGATACCTCAGCACTCCATTCCTAAGTTATGCCCTGGCAGGTAGAAGGAATCAATTCCTCTAACTCCTTTGATGCTTTACTATCCTTTGTTTCATAAAATGTTCAGCCTTTCCTGAAAATCTTCTGGATAATTTGGCTCATATATTTTAAGTCCTAGATAAATAATTCTTATTCACATCATATTTCTTGGCTTTTTTTTTTTCTTTTAAAGTATACTTCTCTCTGTCGTACTACCCAGTCTAAGGACCACCATCTTCAGTTTCCTTGCTGGCGTATATGATCACATCAGCTGCTCAGATAGGCAATGTGAGGGCTTAGAAAACCTTGTGATTACCTTAAAAATAGACACAGAAAAATTTGTAGCTACTTTCTTCCTATTTTTGTCTGATTTATTGCAAAGGATTTGGTTAAAGGGAAACCTAAGGTAAAATAACCTCTTTTTGTTGACTGATTAGAAAAATGAAGTACCAAGCATTGCAGCTCCCATGTAATCCAAATGAATCGATAAAGCAAAATTATTTGGTCATTTGCTGTGTGTAATTCTGAAATTGCCTATTTCAAATTGCCTATTTGTCATGGCTGATAGTTTCAGTTTGTTAACATAGCACACACTCGAGATGCAGTTCACAATCTCCACCGGGCAAGCTAATGGAAACCGTGATCTGTTACAATAACTACTGAGTAGTCATCACAGAACTTAGAATTTGGGTCTCCAAGACTCACAAAATGAATGAGATAGGAGCACGCGTCCTAGATACCTGCAATCGTAATGTTGCAATATCTTTATGTGCGTGACACCAGAAACTGATAATTTGGAGTTTTCATTTCTCAGGGGATTCCCTGAAAAGAAGGTTAGACAAAACACTGAGGTACTGTGCACAGATAAGCCACAGGGAGTACAGGAGTAGAAGACAGTCAATACATCTGCCTTGCCTCATCTCCCTGGACACTTGACTAGAGGCTGTAAGGAGACCTGTCCCTCTGCCTGGGACTGATGGTCACCAGTTTTCTGGCATATAAGAAATAACTGAGCAGCGATTACCATTACTATTGGAAATGCCTGGAGATCCTGGTGCTGCTTAAACCGTTTCAAGACTATTGTGGGTAATGGCTAGAGAATGTGCTGAGGAATGGGAGGGACTGGCTATACTCCCATCTCAGGAATAGGGATTAAACTCCTGGCATTTTCGGTGTCTGATGGGGTTATAACTACCATTCTGGTCTGCATGAGACCTCAGATTGTAAGAAGTGTGATGTACGGCTCACTCCTGACCCAAAGCAGTAGCCAAAATTAGGAACCCGGCAGTAAATTGTCCCACTGGGAATGAGGGGATAATTTTAATACTTTCCTCAAAATTATCTACATGTTTGGCAGACCTGCAACCTCCTCCCTGGACCCAAACACCTTAAACACTCAGCAGCAGGATCTGCTGGCTCGCCTGTGCCTTGCTCAGTGGCGTCTGCTCAGCATTTCCCAGTCCAGTGTTAATGCAGGCAGAGCAGCTTGGTGCCTTCTGGACTGAGTGGCAAGGCACTCCCCAGGAGGGTCTGCTAGCCTTGTCTAGGTAAGAAAACATAGAGGCCCTGTGGTTTCAGGTGTGTACCCAGCTAGTCACCCTGAGAAAGCTGCATGGGGTGAAAAGAAAGCTCTCAAAGGAACTTGAAGCCTAGTAGGGAGGTTGCAAGTGAAGTTTCAAAGTTTCTGAGTATAATAAACACACTGAGAAAGAAATTTTTGCATCACATTTCTCTACTTAACCACAGGTCCTCAAATTCCTATTTTGAAAACCACTTTTAAAACCATTTCTTTATCCAAAGGTATGCCAGCAGTATTGTGGGAGATGGCACTGCAGATTTATCAGAGCAGAATAATTAAAGAAGCTTTTTTCCAGTCTTTCTTTCTTTCTTTCTTTCTTTCTTTCTTTCTTTCTTTCTTTCTTTCTTTCTTTCTTTCTTTCTT
>VXBI01012412.1:32610-94155 GCA_013397375.1 Toxostoma redivivum | reverse complement strand
TCCTTCCTTCCTTTCTTCCTTTATTTCGTTCTTCCTTTCTTTTGTTCTTTCTTTCGTTCTTTCGTTCTTTCTCTTTCTTTCTTTCTTTCTTTCTTTCTTTCTTTCTTTCTTTCTTTCTTTCTTTCTTTCTTTCTTTCTTTCTTCTTTTTTCATTTTATTTCTATTGTTTCTTCAGAACTTGGCACAGAATTGTTACTCGTCTGCCTTCTTTTAAATCTTACTCTTACACCCTTCTTTCTAACTATATTTTACTTCCCTTGTTGGCCTTGTGGAAATGGCTGTGCAGGGAGGGTTGTCCCACCTTCTATAAACCCAATGGTAATGGTAACTGTAATTGAATTAAACCAGTTTAGCACAGTTCTTCATCTGTAGACATCTGGACAGAGAGAAAAGAGATGTCATTACAGAGTAGGATGCTGTGTTCATCCTCAGATAAGTTTCAAGTATAATCCCAAGGTGTCAGTGGTATTACTATTGTAGCTGAAGCAGGAGGAGTCCTTTAGCACGTAATGAGCTACAAAGATGCTACATTTGTTAAGAAAAAAGGAACAATATTCTAGTTTAAATAGCAGTCGGGGATGCCATATGTAACTATTAAAAGCACCAGGGGCTGAAGAATTAATACAATCATGGAAAAGGACTGGTCTTTAACAATGTGCTTATGATCAATCCCTAAATATGGGTATCCTAAAACTGAAATGCATGAAGCATGTTATACTAACTTAACATTGAGTAAGGACATCGTCGGACATAAGGGAAAAGGCTAAATATTATAGGAACAGGAATCAGCACCTAAAACCTGCTTGGGAATTTCAGCAAATTAAACAAACTTTGGTGTAATTTAAAACTGTAGTACATTGCCATAATTTTCATTCTTATATAAGCTCTGGTGATGCCAAGAAATATCAGTACATTATCTATAATTTCTGTTGTTTATGGAAATAAGCATAATCTCAGGAAAAACTCATGCATACCTTAAAACATCTGCACTACCTATTCTTAAAAGAGGTTGAAGTATTTTTGTTTCTCCCTCTGTAATTCTAAAAAATAAAATAAAATAAATTTAAAAATTAAATTTATTTTTAAATTCTGTAGTTGAAAACTAATTTCCTGACCTCTTCATAGTGTGTGGCCCTATAGTGTGGCTGAGGAGTCAGCACAAGTCAGGCGGTCCTGAGAAGCCAGAAGAAGGCATTTCTGCCCTGCCATTGACCAATACTGTATTTGTATGTACCTTTTAGTTTCCATGAGATCATCATCCTTGACCCAGTACTGATGCCAGCCTAAGTGTGCTGTAGTGTTATGGCCCAGTCTTATGGTTAAAGCAGAAAAAAAATTATTCTTGCTCAGGGGCTTTATAGTTTGATAGTTAAATTATTGTTGTTCTACAATTCTTGAAAATTTTGCCGCTGAAAAAGACAAAAAAGATCCTGGATTTTATCTGGCATGTGGCATTTTATCAGCCATTCCTGTGGTTACAGCTGGCTAAAAGAAAAATTACTAGAAATAAGTAGGCTAGCTAAGATTCAGCATGGAAAATAGTTCTTATTCATTCACTCACATGCAGTGTCGTGTGGTGTAGTCTTTTTAGTTAACACGGGGAAAATAATGTGTTAAATATCTTACAGATGGCTTTTTTATTAATTAGGAGACACAGGAGTAAGAAACATTTTAAATAGCTCTTTCAGTACATAATAACAAATGTTCACAAAATCTCATGAGGATTAAGATTTACCTGCATCTCCAGCTGTAACCCCACATGGTGCTGCAGGCACTCCTGGCACAAAGTGCAGGAAAAGCAGGCATACAGCAGGTAAATTCAGCTGATGTTGATTGTGCTTATGCTTTCTAGGTCACAGTATTGTTCTAACCTTTCTGCCATTGGCAGAAACTGTTGAGTATTTTAAAGCTGTTGACAGTTTGTAAGGCAAAGTGCTCTTTGCCTACTTGCTAGTAAATCCCTACAGATGCAGCAGAAGGGATGAGACTAACAAGAACAGAGGCACTCACCAGAGTGGCTTTGCACCACGCTGCAGAACACTTTGCAGTACAGTGTGTAACTGCATGAGCACACATCTGCTCACTGTACAGCTGTCCAAGAGCCATTGTTTATATGTTCCTCATTATTCTTTATTGTCAGTTTGAACCAATACAGACTCCAGGGAAGAGCCTGGAAAACATGCAGACAATTCCTGGCATTTTTCTCTGATCTAGATGTCTAGTTTTTGGTTCAATTGAGTTGTCTACCACAAATAATCAAATGCAAGTTTGTGGCTCACAGTGTAACTACATATTATTACTGTATCATTTGCGTGTTGCATTACCTCTGTCACAGCAGAATGGTTCTGGGAAGATTCAGACACCAATAAGACTACTTCCTATTAGAGACAAATCCTCTGAGCCCTCTTTGCCATCACTTTATGTTTCATGTAATCTCAGTGACACATGACTGCAACAATCCCACTGGATCATGTGCTACATTGGAGTGGAAGTGCTGCACCTTTATTACATTTTGACATTATGTATTTCTGTTTTAGATGAGGACAATGTTTCATTTCCCCTCTGAAAATGGGTGCCCTTCCAGACTATTTAAATATGAGAAAAGCTGTTATAATGCTGTTGCTGAGACAAATGCTACATAAGTCATTGTGTTATTCACTGCATGGCAAATAGACTAAGCATCCTAAGCATCCAAGTCCCTGTGCCTTTTTCCCATTCAGTTCATGGGTTTCAAATGTGTAGGGTGCTCACAGAATTGTTTGTTGAGGCAGAAAACACGTAACTTCCAGTTTTTAGCTGTCTGAAGGATGAAGGTGTGTGAGTGCTCACTGTGTTACTGTGACTGAAGGTGACCACAGCCCCATATCCTATGCTGCTCAGCACATACAGCACCAGTGGTCTGTGAGATGTCAGAAGGTACAATGTGTTTTGACAAAAACTGCATTTCTCACTTTAATTCAGAACTTACATTTTTATAAAACTTAAAATTATGTGTTAATGCAGAGTTTTGCTTGCTTGAACTCCCACAACTGTGAAGCAATAAAATTATACCTGGTGCCCCCTGGATATTTTTGCCAGATAGGCTGGATAAGTGTTGATGCAGGAAAAACTCAGAAAACCAAAAAGTTGCTGATCCAGTTCCCTTCAAACCTGTGGAGTCATGTCCATGCTCTGTAACCCCAGCACTCTGTGCTGAAGCAGTCAAGCTCCATGGCCTGAGGCTCTCACTGTGCACAGCCCAGCCACCCAGCTGCTTTACGGAGCGTGTAATCCCATGGTGTTCATCTTTTCCTGCCACATGTACTTGTTCTCCTAGCTACAGATTACTCAAACTCTGGCTTTCCCTAGCCCCATAAATATGTCTTTTGAGCTGCTATTACACTTATTTGCATACTGAATCTTTCTGGGTTTGCAAGTCAGGTTTAAAATATCCAGATTGTTCACAGGTCTGCAGCTCTCTATTAGGTTAGAAGCAGCTGGAAAAG
This sequence comes from Toxostoma redivivum, assembly GCA_013397375.1. NCBI lineage: Eukaryota > Metazoa > Chordata > Aves > Passeriformes > Mimidae > Toxostoma > Toxostoma redivivum. Next base: position 90,670 of record VXBI01012412.1, on the reverse strand, counting down.
GACAACCAAGGTAGCCTCACCAGTAAAGACACAGGGCTTAACTCTGATTTGCTGCTGGTGACCCAGTAACATGGAGCTGTACCCCACATCCTCTGTACTCACCATGAGAGATTCACAGAGGAGATTAAATTGAAGGCATACCCTCCAGTTAGATCAAACTTGAGCACATGTAAGGCTGGGGAGGCTCAAACAACCACACACAGAGTCCAGTCTAAGTCTAAAAATATCCTCATACACAGACAAGGAGTTTATCGTAACAGGAAAAGTCCAATAATGCTTTTTTTGTTTGTTTAATTCCCAGAAGGGTCATCCACAACGTGTCTCTCCAAGAAGAGTCCACAATGAAAAAAACAACCCAGAGTTGCTTCTTACTCATCATCCTTCTAACTGTAAGTACAAGAAAACTGAATTGCTCATGACACCTGTGGTATTAAACTTGTGATGTTGTTGAGAAAAATGAGTACCAATGAGTACTTGTTATACTGCAGAGGTGAAGGAAACAGTTTCCTTACTAATAAATTTCAAAAGAAGATTAATAAGATTATCTAATAAAAGTTTGAACTTGAAAGCATTGTTTCTTCATGAGACAGAACGGCAAGTCTGAAGAAGGTTATGCATATGACTTTTAATTTCTGTGTTTTACAGGCTACAATATATCATGGGAACATGTGTGTTTGAAAACTGCACTTAATGTTGTACTGTGAGACAAACTGACTTAAGTAGTGATGGACTTTCACTATTTATAGTTGATCTGCTATTAGGAAACAACCAAAATCAAAAATAATTGTACAAAGAAATGTATTAGTTCAAATGCTATTTTCAACTCTTTCATATCAACATCACATTTATTTTAATGTATGCAACATGGTTGAGTAATTGTGGTTCCAAACATGTAGTAAATTCATTACTGCCTGACTAAATTCCTCTCACATAAATTGAATCTTTTTACTGATCTCTTCTCTTGAAAACTCAAATTATTAGCAATCATCATAAAATCATAGACATTACAGGCAGTCAGAATTGAGAATACTGCCCAGAGCCTAAGTTACAGAATGATCAGCATATGTCTGAATGATGCTGCTGGGAACAAGCATCTCACTACCCTGGTGTGGTGTGAATAATTTGCATGATGTCTGCCACCTTATTCCCCATCTAACTCTAGCTCTGTGTTCCTGCAGAACACTTTCTTCCTCTTCTTCTTCTTGCTGTGTTTTGTTAGCTCCTCCTGCCCCTCTGCTTTTCATCTTCTCTTTTAACAACTGAATGTGAAATATCTCTGTGGACCTCCTCATCAAATCCCATGTTGTAGAAGCAGAAGAAACTCACACCTTGTAGAAAATATGTTGGAGACAAAAATATGTTGGAGACCATACACAGCTGCTCTACCTGGTTTACTCATTGGGTTGTACCATTCCTCTCAGCCTAGCAGAGCTTGTCCACAGTGCTGTTTTCCATTTAAATTTATACAGATAAAAAAGGAAAGGAAAGTAGAGAACAGTACAAGAATGATGGATAGAAGGAGATAAAAAGGAAATAATTAAATGAGGTCATGGGGAATCCAGGAGAACAGCAAAGAACTCATTACTCCAGTAAACTATTGAATTCAAAGTTCAGGATTAGGACCCTCCATCAAAGAGGAGCTGAAGAGACAGAGAACAAATTGAAGAGAGTTAATACATTTCTGCTAACTTGGTCTCAAAGTAATTTGTCCATAATTAGTTAATGACCTGAGGAATCCTCTCCATGCTTGAGAGAAGTCTTCTACCCTGAGGTATACTGGAGTATTCTGGCATTTGTGACCATTTGGGTTGGCTGTTCTACCTATACTACAAGATTGCATGTGACAATGCACTGGCTATGAAATCACCCATGATCAGAGATGTCTGTAACAAGGAGCCTGAGAGAGACCAGCTTCCTTCTGGTTTGAATCCATCTGATCTGCCTAGCTGGTTAGGGGTCTTGACAAAGAACATCAATTCTTCCTATTAAAAGCCAATGCCAAATGAAAAAGCAGATCCAGCTTATTTTGCTCCCAGTCAAGTGACAGAACTGTAAATATTCTGATAACTAAAATTGTCAACAGCACTTCTGAGCACTTGATGTGCTTTGACCTACAGCATGGGTTTGTAAGTCAGCCCTGAAGGAATGATCCTTGCCCTGCTGTTCCCAGATCTTTTAAATCTCTCACCCATGAGAGCATGTGTGCAGTGTCAGTTCTGTGCTCATTCCTGCAGCACTCCAGGGCTAGGATTTCTTTTAAAAACTCTTCATGGAGATCTGCATCTGCATTCAGTTTAAATACCTTTGCACCAAAGGCCACTTCATATTCTGACCTCAATGGATAATTTAACTTATATTTTCACACTTCCAAACTCTATGTGCCTTCTTTCCCCACTGCAGTGGGCATACTGTGCTCTACTTTGACATCTCTTAGGTTAATTTCCCTTTCAGTAGGAAAAAAGCCATGGTCACAGAAGTAGACCATGAACAAGCTTTGTTTCCTTCATGAAACTTATCCAGAATATTGCTGTAAGATCACACATGAAAAGTATTTTGCCTCAGTCATTTTTCCAAAAATTTCCTGATCTATAGATGGTAGAAGCCATTCATATTTTGCATTTTATTTATGGTTTGCAATGAGTAAAGAGTATCTCTCTTTCACAAAGGCTGTTCCCACTGTTGGTTCTTCAAATCACTCCTTTGTTCCAAGAACTGTGAGACATGTCAGCCCCTGTCTGAGGCTGAGGAAAATATAGTAATTAAAGTGATTTGTAACACAGGCAGGAGTGGTCTCCCATCCCTCTCCTCTACCCACACTGCAAGACACCCTCTAGATCTCCCTTCTTTGAAGATTTTGATGGTTTTCTGTCATCCTCTATTTGTGGCCTGTACTCCCAGTTGCTCACTGTGAACTGTTGCAAAGCAACACAACCCTTTGAGCTCCTTGTTTTCTCCTCTGGGCTCCAGGATCTCTGCTTGTACTGTTTGGCCCATTGTGGGTGCTGGTGGTTCTCCTGTGGTGGTCACCCCTGACCACCTGGAGGTCAACTGGTGACCAGGGGAGACTTTTACCTGAAATCTCTTTTCTTAGTGTAGCTGTGATTCTCTAATACAGTCTCAGAGCTGGAGCACACCCTGCCCTCTATACAGTGTTATGCTTTGCAGGAGACTTCCTCAGATTATTTTCATATCTCTCCTTCAATTTTTTGTCACAGACCCTACTTACTTGGTGTGCACAGACACTTCCTCCCCACCACCTCCTTTAGACTTGTCACCAAGGGGTTTTGGTACCTTCAGACAGAAACCATCTCTTTTATGCATGTACTTTTTTATGTAGAATAAATAGCACTTCCACATACAGATCCATAATAACTTGTCTTTGCCAAACAAAACCTGAAGTGTCAGTTGTTCCAAAACCTAATTTGGAAATAAAACCAACTCCTTATTGTCTTCCTCTTTGATGGATTCCCTTTCTTTTGGATGCACAATAATGCATCACCATATAGTACTCTACTATACAAAGGGAATTTCGTTAGAAAATTTAATTGTTCATTATGTCATAGTTCTCTTTATACTGTTGCTTTCTAGTTTTTTGCAATTATTGAGAGCCACAGAATGTGATCTAGATTTGTTTCCTCAAGTACGTGAGCCTTGGTATGCTGGAGCAATTAGTTCATGTCCTCAGTGCACATTTCTCTTCACAAGAAAGATGGAGCATCAGCACAATGTGCCCAGCACTATCAAACTGCTCAGAATGAGGAAGAAGAAGAAGGTTTGGGTCTCTTTCCTGTGTGACCAATCAATTTTTTAGGACATTGACAGAAGAGATTTGTATTCTCTGCTTTATTTAGTCAAGTAAGAACTGTGCCTACATATGGCCTTGGAAATGAGGATTGATGAAGTTGCTTTTCCCACATACTCAAGTTTAGTGTCCTGAGCCAACCACAGCATGCATAGTAAGGACTAAATGGATGCTGCAGCTGAAGGCCACACTATTTTCAATTAGACCCACTAGACCAATATTGTGTTTTAAAATAAATTCATTCTGACCGAAAAACAAATTGGGCAAATTCACAAAGCCCAAATCTGATAAATTGTTACCAAGCCTCAGTCATAAAGATATGCAGAGTCTGGTACTGCTATCTAACTCCTGAAAGACTCATGAAAAATTCCTGTTCACAAAACATTGAAAATGAATTATTTGAAAACTTAAATGTAATTTTCAGTAACTGCACAAACTGGTGTATTTTAGAATACGGTTGTGGCAGGGTAGGTTGAAGCCTCCAGAGCCCAAGTCAAGCACTTGCCACCATGATGGGGGAGCTGCCCATGATGCATCTGTTGGATCCTCACAGCTGGGAGGGCAACAAGCACTGTTAGAGTGGTGTGGCCACAAACTCTGCTGGGCTCCTGCTCCTGCTCAGCTCAGTGTCTCTCACTGTGCATCTCTGAAACCCATGCCTGTGCAGGTACTGTGAGAACAAACCTTTTCCTGCTTAGACAGCATCTCTTCCAGCATCTGGTCCAGAGCAGATCTCCCATGGGCCAGAAGAGCTGCTGAAGATCTCCTTTGTCTTGCTTCTTCTGAGCCTTTTTGCTGTCTGGCATCTCTGGCAGCCCAGGGTCTTCCCCAGCCTTGGATGGTGAGGTGTCCCTGGGTCTCATCACCCTAAACCATGCCTTTGGAACCTGCTGTTCTGCATGCACACTTCCCTGTGTAACTATTTATGGGTTGCTTCATGCTGTAAGTATGTGCACTGACATGTTCTGAACCTGTTCTCACACCAGAGAAGCTCTGGAAAGCAAATTTCTGATACTTTAATGTGGTAAGAATTAGTGTGAGAATTTGAGAGTTAATCTGCTCATCATTTCCCAAGAAATGGGAATTCTGTATTCTATTCTAATCACCCAGTTTCAGGGATGATCAGGACATTTTGACTACATCTTTGCTTTTTTTTTTAAAAAAAAAGGCTGTTGCTATGCAGCTGATTGCAGTAAAGAGGCCTCTCACAAGAGGATAATCAAGGCTGCAAGAAAACATCCATGAAGTATTCTGGATTAGCCCACAGTTTTCATCAGGCTAAAATGAATATAATGCTTCTTCATGTAAGCAGATCTTGTGAAAATAGAAAAGAACTGTAAGATTTGTGACTTGCTTTTCATTACAACAACCTTGTCCTCATCTACTGCACCTGATAATCTCATGCTTGTTTAAACAGCTGCCAAATTCTGCCATGTTAGTCATATGGGATCTCACTGGGATAATTACCATCCTGCTCCAACAGAGGTAGAGTATGGGAAAATTCTATCACTCGGTGATTAAGTAAAACATACCATGTTGTAGTATTTCCCCACAGAAATTGCCTGCTGCTTCCTAGCACACTTGTGATGGATAGAAACGATTATGTTTACTGAATACTGTATGCTAATGGCCTTCCTAAGGTATCACACTTGTTTGCTTGTCTGTCCCAATATAAGCAGTTGTGAAATGTAGTTCAAACCTAATCAAAGTGTAAGAGGGGCTCTGCAACTCATCTAAATCATGCTGAGCACTTGCTCTAAAATGTGATGTATTGAAGAACAGGAGTTTAGTGATCCACAAAGAGATGACTGCACACAGCAGTTTTAAAAGAATTACCAAGTGAATGTTTGAGCTGTTGAAATCAATAACAAACAGTTAGAGCATCCAGAATTTCTACTAGTCTGAGCTCATCAATAATTGTTGCTAAATTGTTACTATATTTAGCGGAAGGAAGGGGGGAAAAAAAGAAAGCTACAAATGCCTTCTTTCCATAAATGTCATGTACAGTTACTGTTAGTGTCCTGCAAGCTCCTTGATGGCAGAAGAAAAGTATTTGGGGATGCTTGTTCATCATGTCCAATATTTGTGGGAAAAAAAGTGAAAGAATTTTATGCTTACTTTACCTGGCTTCTCCCTGCAGAAACAGTACAGTCTTGCACAGGTTAACAGCAACAGAAACCAGGGCACGGTTTGTTCATTTCTGTATAGTTTAATAATGAAGCCAAATTGCTTTCTCAGAATCCTTTATTCATTCTAGGTATAAAGTGAACTTCAGCATTCCCAGCAGCCTGTTATTTCTTTTTGTAATGATAATTCACTTTCTTGTATTTGTCAAGTGGTGGCTTGGTGGTCGTATGTATGACGTCATTTACTTGGACTTTTAGGAGTGACATCATATGTACGGCTGCTAAACTGCTGCATGGGACATCACTTAAACAGTTTTCTGAAGAATTCAGTGCATTTTCAATCAATGATCACATTGATTATTGTGAATTATTTATTTCTCCTCAATAAAGAATGTTTATAAATGAATGAGGCATTCTTTTATTGTATAAACATCATCTATATTTCCATCTGAACTATCTGATTAATGGATGGGGAAGGCTTTTTAATATGCAGTAATGGGCTCAGAACATTTAAAATTTGTTCCACGTTTTATAGGTTCAATATTTGTAGGTAGTTGCCAGGTGGAGATCAATTGACCTTGGTTTTTTTGTGGTACAAATGTGTCTTTTAAATCTTAATTTCTAAAATACATTGATATAACAATTAAAACATAGTAGCAGAGGTAAGTCAAAATTATGAATTCCATGAGAGCTTATACAAACACTGATACACAGATATTCATGGAATATTCCCAGCCTCTCCCATTAACATGATACACACTAAGCTTTCCCTCCCATGTAGCCATACCCAAGCTCCTGCTATTTCTGAAAAGAGAATAGTGACCCAGAGATGTCTTCCTGCCACATTTGCCTTTTTCTGACCCCTACAGTGAGGAGTGAGGAAGACTAAAACAAATAATAACATCTGACATCACAAACTTTATCAAAATTCTTGTCTGTCTGGACTGCAGGTATATAAAGGCTGGATCATCAGGCTGGTCTGACTTTGGGAGGTCAGGCTTTAAGGTCCAGGTGATGAACATGGGATTCTCTTGTGCATGGTAAAAAGCCAGTATTTCAAACAGTATGACTTCTCCATCTCCAGCAAACCATAAAATTAATATTTCATTTACCTGCTGAAGTGGTAATCTGATTTTAAGGCAGAAGAAAATTGTGTTCAAGCTTCCAAGGCCAGCTTTTCAAATCTAGGCAAACAAAAATGAGGAGTAAAAATCAGTGAAAGAGTAGATTTAAAGGGCATATCACAGATGAGCAATCCCAGTGACATACCTATGCATAACCCCTTAATTTGATTTCACAGACAAGCTGTTCAATTACATAAAAAGTGCCCAGAAAGATTTTTTGGGCAACTACTTTGAAGATATGAGTCATTGTGTTTAGTAGAAAGAAAAAGAAAAAAAAAAAGACAAGAAATTCCAAATAATAATTTTTAGAAAATCATTTAAGAGACAATTATAAATCTATTGTTATTATTCCTACTTTTATCCAAACTTGATTTCATTTTACTGGAGGCCATTAAGTGATTTCCACTGATGAGTTTTAGTGACATAGCTCATCCATATTTTTAATCGACCTGAGTGAATTCCTGGCCTAAATGTAGGCAGTAGAAATTTTGCTGCTACTCCACAATTCCCCTGTACAGGGGCAGTGGAATGGGCCTCCTGGTTACATGGATGAGCACTCATACATAATTTTGTACACAATCCAAGACATTTAATCTATCCACCACCACAGGTACTCTCTACCTCCAAGTATAAAATATTCTCCTTAAACTGTACCCAATAAGAGCTGACTTCTTCAGGAATTGCACACTACAAGTAATGAAACTATCTATATAAGAGTAAGGTGACTTTAGTGTGCGAATTGTATTTCACCCCTCAAAACCATCATTCCACATGTGCATCTGTTCCCAAACTGGCCCAGAATCACAGAGAAATTATCAAGAAGAAAGGCATTGCCACAGAAGTCCTTCTAGCTTCCTGTGATGAAACTGTTATTTCTGTCTTGAATAGAAACAGCTTGGAACTGAGAAAAAATTAGTATGCAGTATCTATTAATCACTTCAGAGAAGCACCAGAGGCTGTGCCATGGACATGGAGGGCTACGACAAAGTGAGGTTGCCTGAAGAACCTCATTTGCACTTTCCTGAGCTGGATTTAGGATTTTGCTTGGCTGGTTTTTAAATGATTCTTGGGGACTCCAGCTGCTCCCTTTAGACTTTTCAAAACTAAGAGATCTGTGATGTTTGGCTTTGCTTATGTATTTCCTGTTCTGACTTTCAAGATAACTAATTTTTCACTTGGATGGCCAGATGAAATGTTCCAAATGGCTTCATTGTCCAAGTATATATTCGGGGAGAGAGGAGGGGGCTGATGTATACATATATCTACAATTTATATAAAATTATCTCTGCCAGAAAATATTTTCATTCTTATTCCCTATTTATTTCAAGCACCTACTAAAGTCCAACAAGATTGACTGCCTCCATGTCCTCCAGTTAGCATGTGTATACATTGAAATGTCTATGTCAAAAGAGTGAGATGAGATGAGATGAGATGAGATGAGATGAGATGAGATGAGATGAGATGAGAAAAACATAATGGATTTTATATAAGAGTAAAAAAAAATATTAAACTGACATAGTTTGGCACAGAAGTATTAGGATAAAAGTAATGGCTTTTTTTTTTCAATGAAGTCAAGCACACTGTGGTTTTGCCATGTATTTTACCGAGGTGTCTTGTGTGAAAATGGGGGTAAAAGGGAATGTATTGATGGAATACAATTGCCTGTGATGTGAAATAAAAGGAGGCAGCAAAATTTAAGAAGTAAACCAATATTTGAACTTACAAATCAGTCATGTTTTCAGTTCAAACAACTACAAATGCATGCCTAAAGATCTCTGTATTAGCATTTGCTGCTAAAAAGGTCAAGTTTGTGTGTTTATGAGAGTCCTAGATTTTGAAACAGCCTGTAAATTAATCTGAATGCTTTTGTGATAGCTTTAGTACCACTTAGCATAGGGGAAAATAGAAGGTGATGCTAGAAAAGTGCTACAGCAATGTTGCTTTTGAGTGGGGAAGCAGAGGAACTCATCTTTTACTATCACCTTCAAGCAAAGAGTCATGATAAGGATTGAGGCAGAATAGAACAAACTAAAGCTCCACGCTTTCATTTCCACTCACAGATTTCAGCTGTACAAGGGAGGGAGGGAGGGAGGGAGGGGCGGATGGATGGATGGATGGATGGGTGGATGGATGGCTGGATGATGGATGGATGGATGATGGATGGATAATGGACGGATGGGTGGATGGATGATGGATGGATGGATGGATGGATGGATGGATGGATGGATGGATGGATGGATGATGGATGGATGGATGGATGGATGTGTGGATGATGGATGAATGGATGGATGGATGGATGGCAGGCAAAAGAACGTAACTGACTTCTTCAGCTGAGATCTCTGCCTTCCAGAGGCAATGATCCTTTCCTTTAACTGGCAGTCAGCTCAGAATGGGATAATTCAGAAGATGCCACTAGATCAAAGAAGACCTTTCTATTTAGACTATCAAATTCAGGCAGTCTGCTTAGGTACTTAACTAGGAGCTAAGGTCAGGTATCGAGGTTTAAACTCTATCCTGTGTTTCTATGACCTTAACAGTTGCAGAAGCTCAAAGCAGGTGACATAAAACATGAAATAATCAGTTCAAAGCCTGTGGCACTGAGGTATTTTGCCTGCACTGTCTAGAGTTAGATCAGCACAAGTGAGCAGAAATATATGGGTGTAATTTTGGGAAGATAGAAAATTCTCTTGCAGACACTAAATTAAATGAAAATATTTTGAAGACTATCAAGTATTTAATGACCTCTTCACCAAGAAAAATGGCTTGGTTAAAGTCTTATGTTTTCATGAGGTAAACAAATAAAATTCTGCATTTACTTTGTAAGTAGTTTGAGGCCCATCATAATGATAAACATACGTGTAAATAAAAGGCCTTTCAGGACTGCATAATAGAAATTTCTTGTCCTCTTTTTTTTTTTTTTTTTTTAATTTTATCCTCTTTGTTTATTCAGTTGTACTAACAGCTTTTCCTTTCCATACAGAGAATTGTTCCAAGTCTTTCTTCTACTGTAAATTATACTGATCCTACATTAGAGCCTGTTGTAACTGAAAATTCAGTCATAAGGCAGAAGATAATAGATTCGCAGTTCAAATGTTATGAGAGGATGAACAGAGCTCCTCCATACAAGAAAAAAGGTAAAAAGGGATTTTTAAAAATCTGTATTTTGCCATGTGTGGTTATATAACTATAAAGAAATATTTTCTTTTCTGTACTAACCCATAGTCTTCCTCAGGGTGCAGTTTCCTTTCCACAAGCAGTAATCAAATTCACTTACTTAGCATCCTCCTAAGTGCAAAGAGAGGAAAAAGCCTGGAAGGAATCCAGGGAATGAACAGCTCTTCCTTCCTCTGTCACCTACATTTCTGGCTCAATTCTTTGCTACTTAGATCTCTGTTGTTCTTTATTGGGGAATAGCATTTTCCTGAACCTCTCAGCAAGCTCACACCTGATCGTGAATCTTAAATATAAGTAGTTCTGTTTGCTCCACTCACTGTTTCAATTTTGTGCCATTTGTATATTGACTGCTGGGTGTCATGCTCTGTACCAGCACAAGTTCCATTTATTCTATATTCAGCAGCAACAACAGGAAAAAGAGATTTACAAAACACTGAGGTTTATAAAGGAGGTTTATAAAACATCTTTACTGAATATAAGGCATATATAAAGATTAATAAAAAGGAAAATGACAAATAATAGTGGTGCTGCAATTGCATAATATAAAGCAGTATTTCTGTTTGGGACTGAGAGTTCCGGTCACATTTTCTCTCAGAAGATATGAATGAAGATACAAGAGCTAGAAAAAAAATATCACAGGTAGTGTGAGACTTATGCAAGTAAAAAACAGATACTGAGGACACATTTTAAAGAGAAAATATATTTTAAACAATTAACAAAAACACCCAACCTAATAGCGATGTTTGACATAATGTGGAATTTTCTGTGATACAAGAATGAAGACATTTCTACAGCTCATTATCTTAAAAATTTTACGGGACTCTATAAGACTCAAAGAAGAGTTAGATGTTAAGATAATTAGGTCTTGATGCAGAAATATTTGGGAATGAAGATAGTGATTTCCACCACTTAAGACAGGTTTTAATTCAGGTGAATAATGGGGAATACCCATGAGCAGTTAAACAGGGTTATTGGGTAGAAGGAATGATGTTTCAGGCATAAATAAGCCTTTTAGTTGCTAGATTTGCATGGGAAATAATTTTGTTTCTTGTTAGATTACTCTTTTACTCTCCAGCTCTAGAAACACCTAATTTTTACACCCATTGACAGTAACCACTGGATTCACCTTTCTTTTGCACTTTGCTTGTGTGGTAAGTTGCAAAGGGTGGATTTTCCAGCAAGAGCTGGGAATTCATAGGTATCAAGGCATGAATTCCTAGCAGTGTTCTCAAGGGCAGTGCTGTTGCAGCAGGACAGCAGGGAAGTGCTTGCATTCCTTCAGCTGGCAGCTAGAATTAAGTGATGCCATTGGGGGCTGTTAGTTCATAGCAACATGCACTTAATTAGTTTATAACTCAGAATAAAGATACTGGGTGACTACAGAACGGTGCCAGCATCACTGAAGTTGTGTTCTGAACTGAAGACATAATAAAATAAGGAGCTCAGGCACATGGAAACACATGATCACCCCTCCAGAACAGCACAATGTATGTGTAGATAGATAGATAGATAGATAGACAGACAGATATAGATAAATATGTGCGTATATATGTATACTGATATTTACCTTGGAAGACAAGCCCATGATGTACAGATTGACATATGTGATTTTTTTTCTTTATCAGGCCAGGCAAAGGATTTAAAGTTTTAAAACTAGATATTCCCTCCAACTCCATTTGGTACCATTTTTCAAAAACAAGCTCAAGTTGCAATGATTTTCTACTCTTCTTTTCCTTTGATATTACAAAAATATTCCTAAAAGTTTTGCAGATACATTTCAAAGATACAGAAGAACATGACAGTGCCTGAAGGAAAGATAACAAACTGCTGATATGATGATTGGTTAAGTGAACAAGTAACTTGATAATTGAAAAATACGCGTGCATTAAATCTTAGCTAATGAAGTAAAAGTGTACATGAAAATTTCTTTTCTAAGCAAGATCTAATCTTGAAAAAATTAATTTTGAAATTTTTATGCTTTTTATTTTTAGTCAACAACTAATTTACTTACAAACAGTTATTGGTGGAGATTGGAACAATTCAGATGTCTTTTAACAGCTTTCTTGCTTCAGTAAGAAAGTTTCTTTGTGGATAGTTTCAAAAACTCTAGAAGCAACTAACTACCCATATGTTAATAACTTTCAGTGGTTATTAGATGCCTTCTATTATGATATTTTAAAAAAAAACCCTCCATTTTAATACTTCCTCAGGCCCAGAGTAAAAAAGAAGCTAAGATATATCTTCTCATTCTATTTCACTGTAACCTGATGGTCTTGGGGATAAATACTTTTTTCCCAACACAAACTGGCTTTGAATGGAAAGCAACCAGGAAGTCTGGGAGGGTTATTGTGTTTCTTGTATAAATCCACAGTGAGTCATGTTACACGTTACAGCGAGCAGCCTTTCTGGGGACCATGGCATGTCTCTGTAACTGGGACCTGCAATGAGCTGTGCTCTGCCTCCTGGCATTGCTGAGTCTGGGGGCTGGGAACATCCCACAGCCTCAACAGCACCACCTTCCCAGGAGGGGCATGACGAGGGCAGGATCACAGCATGCCTGCCTAGACAACATCAGCAGGCAGAATCTGCTGTTACAGACCAGGCTTGCACCTGCCTCATTGGATTTACATCACCGATCTCTGGTGTTGAGCAAGGCAACAGCTTTATAGGGACCTGTCTCTGCAAATGTTGCTTTTAGCTGGGATGCCTCCTCTTCCTACCTTTACATTTGGAATGCCTGATTTTCAGACCTACTGAGCAGCAAAAGGTGAAATGAAAAGTGGGTGTCTCACAGGTCTTTGGGTACTGCTAATGCTAAGAGCTGGCAGAAAGAGGATTAAGGAGAGAAATTTGTAGGATTGGACCTACGTTCAAAATTCAGTTCAAGGTGCTTGGAAATGTAACTTTCTGGTAAAATGAACACCACTAGCATCAGGTCAGCAAAAATAAGTACCTTGTAGCACCTGAATGAAACTCGAAGTGTAACAATATCAAAATAAAACTTGATTGTCTGCAGGCAGCAACATTCCTCGAGGGGCTAGAACAGAGTGATTCGGGTGGGACTTTTTTGTGGAATTAACTATTGCAATCCTCTTAAATGACCAGGTCTGTTCTGCAACCGAACATGGGATGGCTGGTTGTGCTGGGATGACACACCTGCTGGAAGGCTCACTGCTCAGAATTGTCCTGATTATTTTCCAGACTTCGATCCAACTGGTACAGCATTTCTTTTTATCATTTTATCTTCCAAAGAATGTCTTCAGAACATTCATGCCATTGAGTGGATGTGCTCAATCCAGTAGCATTTTTGCAGCACTGTGAAATCTCAAAAAGTTTGGTTGAAATTAAAACACATCAAGCTTTTGAGTTCTGTACATATCTTTACATATTTTCATTTCTAAAATATCCTATATGTATTTATATTTATGTAAATACAACCCATGGATTTATGGAACCCAGTTTATGAAAATGTCAGCTTCTGAATTACAATATCAAAATACTCTTAGCACCTCATTCTAAGTATTTATAATGAAGAGAAGATTCTTATGTGCTTGAAATATGTATCAGTGTGATCTTTGTTCATTTTTTATTGTAAAATATAATTTTATGAAAGAAGATAAGTAGAAATCATATCCTTTCAGTCTATGAGTTTCAGTTCTTAGCTGAATTCTTTATACAAATACTAGAAGCAGACTGAGAGAAGTAACTGAAGGACATTTAAAAAGAAAAATGAAAAATCGATGAAAGCATGTCTAAATAAATATGAGGAAATATTAGACACAAGTTTAACTCTGCAAAGAGTACCATTTGAAGAGAGAAAATTGTGTGTTCCGTGCTCAGGGCATGTTGCTTATAGGTAGTGCTTGCTGCCACAGTGTGCTAAATTCCACATAGTCACAATTCATCAACTGCAGTTAAAATCTTTGAAATAAACATTTGGGAGGGAGGTTGCATAAATCTGAAAATTTTCAACAAGCTTAGCCCAAAATGTATTTGCCCAACTGGAAATGAAGGAAACAGACTATTATGTAGCTGTGAGTTAATTACCCAATACCATTAGCTGAAATTGTTGATTTTCTTGAGCTAATTGATTATTTAGAAAGTGAGGAGTTTCCAGGTTGGATCGAACCCTGTACACATTTTGCTGAATTCAGTTTATAGCCAGATTGATTGTTATTTCTGTTCTTCATAAATCAAGCTGTCTGTAATTACAGAATTCACACAGCAAGTTTCAAATTTCCAATGTTAGACCCAGTCTGACCTCCATTCAATCTTTGCTGAAGGAACACCCCTCTTTCTAGTGGAAGTAGGCATTGGACAGGATGGATTGAAAGAAAGCTGTTTGCTCAGGAACCCTCTGCTTGGAAAGTGAGCTCATGTGGCAAGATCACTGTCCACTTCCTGTGGAAACACCCTGAGACCAGCCCAACAAATCTTTACAGCATTTTACACCCCTGAGACAGACAATGGGCACCAAATCACAAGGTCTTGTCTTTTTTGTCCTTTCTTCACAAGACTTGGCCTCTTTTCTGTACATTCTGTACATTGTCATTGCTTTCAAGGAGGAGTCTTGGAGCAGGGTCATGCTCATGGCTCGTCATTGGAGCACCTGGGGTCAGCAGACTGAGAAGCTGAGACCCTCATCTGCAGGACTGCCTTTCACTCAGGTGTCCCTCTCTGTGGACCAGTGCTTCAACCATTAGACTATTTGCACAAAATATTCCAAAGGATTCCAAAAGAGCATTTTAGAAGAACTGGCCAAACTTGGTTCAGTTCCAAGACAGAAGTGCCCACATTCAGGAGAGAGCCCAAGGCTCGGGATCCTGGCATTGCACAAGCTTTTTCCTTTCTAGCATGCATGTTAGAAGTGCCTCTAGGATATGGTCGGTACCTTCTGCTTCAGACCCCATTTTACTCATTATATCCTTCCCACACAGCAACAGCCCTCTTTATGAGTAGGAAGACTTACTAAGTCTCTTCCTTTCCCTGCTTCTTCATGGTTTTCAAGGAAGAAAAAAATATATGGCACTAACCATCTTAATTTATGTACACTCCATGCAATGCTCAGCTTGTACCTTTAGCAGGTGGGTGTTGGGCAGCCTTGTGATCACAGAAGTTTCCCCATGACTAAAGGTCCTCATCGTTCATAGATGGGGGTGATTTCAGAGCCACTCTCTCACTAGCTCCCCAGCCACCTATTCTCAGCTTTTCCTCTTGTCTGTCTCCAGTGACTTGTTCTGAACTAATTGCTCTACTACAACAGCATTCTTCAAAGTAACACTTGAAGCCATCCATGGAGAAGCATCTCACTCCACTTAATAATGCTTATTAATGCCAAGGCCAGTGGCTCATACACCGATTGCAAATCAGTCCTTAATGTACAAATGCTTGCCATGAAGTCTGGCCCACAGAGTGTGGATACTCCAGTTACTCTTTCTGGCAAGTTTTAAAGGTTGAAATTTGGGAATTTTTTAGTATTCCTGTTCTCTGTACACAGTCATAGGAAGAAAAGCCTCCTCCAGTGATTAATTTCCTACTGTTTCCTCTTCTGTCCTCTTTAAGAACAATACCTGTGGTCTTCTGGACCCAGTATTTTCCTCTGGCACATGTCTCCTCATCAGCATCTCTGTGAGCCTCTGCCTGCATCCTGGTAGTCAGCCCTGTTTCCCAGTTTTGGTGGCAGCTCAGCATCTCCTGGCTGAGCCAGAGCTTCTTTCCTGGAATAGCTGTTGAGTAACCCAGAAAGTGTTACAGATGTGGCATCAAACCAGTGGGTAGTCAGCCTTTGCTGTACAGGTGGCTGGTTGTCACACGGAGACTCAATAAAGTAGGAGGGAGACAAGAAATAAGTGGGGTGTCTACAAGTCTGTCAACTGTTAATGAAAGTGGCTGCCACTAACAGGTGGCCAAAAGCACAGACTGAACTGTCCTGAGAAGTCTGTCAGGTTTTGTGTCACAAGACATTATTTCCTTTGGTACCTTATTCATTTTAAACAAAATGTAGCCAGATTTTCTGCTGAGAAACAGAAACTTCATCCTAAAAAATAGCAATTTTCCATTATGAAAACTGTAGTGACTGTCAGATTTCCTCCCCATTGAGTCTCTGACCTCAGCATGTATTTTAGGCATGCAAGTAACCCATGGATTTCTGAAACAAGTATTTCATGCCGTGTTGTTTTGGCCTGCACCAAGATCTGCAGAATCACTGTGTATCAGCTAATTGATGATTATGTCACTTCATTAAGAGGCCATGTAATACAATAATATCTTTCCTCTATATTTTTGCTTTGATACTTGCATCATTCATCATTGGAAAAGTGACACATTATTGTCAGCATAGTATCGAATCTTCCTCCCATCTGTATCTGTGGGTGCCAAATACAAGCCCTTTGTATATGATCCCCAATAACATTCAGCACTGATGCCAAGAAGAAATTGGTAGAGTATGTTAGAAAGTAAACAAGGTGAAGTCGCATTCTTAAGAAAAGAACACAGAAACAAAGTGAAGGAGAACATGCTCAGTGCTCTGTTCATTTTCTGTCTGACAACTTCACAGTTAGCTACCAAGTGTAGTCCCACCTATTTCACTGAACTTAGATCAGTTCATACTAGACAGGAATCTGTGCTCTGAAAGAAGCAATCTCTTTCTTGCAGTGCACATCATGCACAGTGTGATAATGCATAAAAACAAGTCAATTTGGCTGGAAAACATAACAAGACCTACTGCTTTAATGCCAGTGACAGCAGGATATTCATTGTCTCATCCACTTCTGGCTGTGAAGCTCTGAGCAGGGATATTTTATATGCTCCTATTCAGGCAGCATGCAATTCTCTTGAATTTTATTTTATATTTGTATTTTAGACAGGTTAATCTTTGGTATAATCTGTCTTAAATGGTTCCAGGTCACACTGAAATTGGTAGGAGTTCAATTTTGAGGAATGCAGTGCATAATTCATGATGGCAATATTCTTACTAATGGAAGAAAAGAAAATACATTGTGGATATAATGGCCTTTAGCAGGGCAGGTTGGCCGAGGGCAGCAGGAGCTGAGCCCTGCCCTGTGCCACCTGTGGGCTGTTGGGTTTGAGGCAGGGGAGTCTTGTATTGCCCACCTCACTGTCCCTGTACCGTGCATTTAGTCAGGATTATTTTGGTGCAGTCATACAGCAAGAGAACCAAATGTGGAAGTTTTTCTGTGGGAGACTCCCTTTTTCATCTCAGTTTCACTCTATTTTTTGGCAGAAAGCAGTGTTTAAGAGCAGTATCCACCCCACTTTGTGAACCAAAGGTGCATTTAACAAAACTCCCCTCAGTTTTCTGCTTTGTTGGATTTTTGCCTTTAATTCCCTTTGGTAAGCTATTACTCATAACACTTTATGTAGTTCTGGGAGCAGAGTTTCTAGAAGTGCAATTTGGAAGTAAATCCATATGCATCCATAAGCAATTAGATGATGATTAATCAGATGATGATTGCCTCTTACAATTGAAGAACATGCAAGTACAGCGTTGCCTTCCTGCTCTGACATTGGGAGACCCCTTCTCTTGCTGCCACAAAATCCAAATTCTGGCTGAATTTAACTAAAATAGACAGCTCTGGATTTCTGCTGGTCCTATTCTCTTGTCTTAAAGTGATATAATTTAGAAAATTATAAAAAAGACAAATCTCAACTCTTTGTCTAGCTGCTTCTTTTCTCCTTACCCTTCTGTGTATTTCTGTCCTGCTCCTTAGCAAGTTTGACAGCTGTGTTTTAAAAATCAATTCCTATCTCCATACTGCTCAATATGACTCTTATACAGATTCTAGTTCTGCTAAGACACTCTAAAGACAGTGATAATCCTTCATTTACTATGATGCTGGAATTTAAGTTTTCTAGGGTCTTCATTGCATTATATGAGATTATTTTTTTCATTCCTTCAAAAGTTTCTTCCAGAATATTTTACCAAAGATGTAAATAAATCAGATGTGCATCATCAACTATTCTTTCATCTGCAAAACTAAGCACTGCACAGGTCTCTCCAAACAGAAGAATCTAGTGTCTGGTATGTGCTGAGCATGACTGCAACAGGGGATAACTTCTTTCTTCTTCCATCTTGTAACTCAGCAGTAAATTAAAAACTGATGTTGGCTCCTTTAACATGTGCTAGCTATTGCTCTGGTCTAATTGGGAAAAGCCTGATTGATAGAGCTATCATATTGTTCCAGAGATATTAAGATATTTGTTACATATAGATGACTGAGGGATTTCTAATGAGCATATAATTCATCAAAACACCATTAGTGGCACAAACAATATAAAACAACATACATGCAAATAATTGCTACTGGTTAATCTTTCAAGACACTTCACTGCTCCCATGAAAATTTCCTTCTGGATGAGATTGCTCTCATCCATTTTGCCCAGACAGCTCTTGAAGTGTCCATCTTTCTCAGTTAACTGCAGAGATTCTGCATAGCTGCCTATCAATTATGTAACTTTAAGGTTCCTACAGTCAGGTAAGATCAGCACAATGCAATGTCACCGTTCTTCCACTTTGAATAATGCAATGCCCAAGTGGTGCCCCTTCCAAGCTGATAGGGTACAGACAGAGCCTAAAAAGTTAGTGTTTAAACAGTATGCTAATAATCTCAAGGCCCAAACTTCATTTTGCCTTGCTAGTGTTGTCTTACCCATCCTTGCATATGTGTACTTTTTCAGACTTTACCATATCCTTCTGCTTAGCACAAAAAACCAACACATGCCCAGGTTCAATGTCCCCTACCTGCTACTGGGCTGCTCTAGAATAACTTGCAGTACAAAAGTGGTTGGATTGCAGCTTTGTTTCTGTATAAAAGAATAGATTTAGAAGAGATGTTTGACCTGTTTGAGCCACCGGGATGGACAGTAAAGAGTGCTTATTCCCCAGTTATGTATTCTCGCATCACAGCAAGAAATCCATGGGACATTAGCACTTTCAGAGTAGGATCAGTTTTTAATAGGATCAGTGTTAGTCTGACTTTAAGGAAAAATATGAGGTGAAAGGTTTGTCTCTAACTTAAAGAGGCCACGTTATACTCTGGCAGAGAGCCTACCTAGGCACTGAAGTGCAGAGATGATGGATGACATTGCCATACGTACTCTGTAGCAGATTAACAAAAGCCGTGCACTTTGCAGAGTGCATGGGATAATCAGTGCAACACTTGCACACTGTGTTCCATGGTAGCATAACCATTAATCTTTCATCTGTGACTGAAAACTTTTTCCAGCTTTCGATAGCATCTGGCAATGAGTAAAAGGGAACACTGCTATATGGGCAGTCTGAGATTATCTCCAAGCTGCAGCCATGTAAGGCTCAAATAACATGTACTGTTCCTCTTGTTATTGCTGATGCACGTATTGATTTTTAACAAGTCCCTCAAAACAACAATTTGAAATCCACAATAATTTCAAAAATATGCTGTGTTCTAGAGGTTTATCTTCCTTTTTTTTCCTGCAAGGGTATTATATAAAGTGTATTTCTATTCAGAGTAAAATAACTCAGTTTTTTCTATCCTTACCTTACCCATATGATAAGTTCCTTTTTTTAGGCTTTAGGAATATGACTCTTACAAATTAATAGAACCATTAATCATCAGATGAAGAAAAGTAAGTGGGAATGTTAGTCACAAAAATTGAAAATGTGTATATTCAAATGGCTATGGGCTCTGTAAAAGTGTATTGAGTGGAAATGCTGATAATCTAAGTATAAAGCCAATACAATTATAGAGCTAGAAAAGGCAAAGGAATTCAAGATAGACTTTTCAGACTATTTTAAAAGTCAGACTTTAGAAACATGTTTTTCATAAGTCTCTGTGACAGTGTCTAAGAAAACATCAAATAATTGTTCATTATTTTATAAGTTTATGATCTTATCCTGTCTTTGTCACTTGTGCAAACATTCCAGTGACTCCCATGTGGCTAAAGCTTGAGGGAAGACCAAAGGAACTGGTCCAAAACTTGACTGGTGATTAGGAGTGACCATCTGCACCTCAGCATCCAGGGTGTCCCCAGCAGGAGTGTAAGCCTGACAGGGGACACACAGACACAGTACACACCTGAGCTCCAGGACACACAGAATCACACAGAAGCACAGAATCACTGGGTTGGAAGAGACCTCCAAGATCATCAAGTCCAACCCATGCCCTAACACCTCAACTAAACCATGACACCAAGTGCCACATCCAGTCTTTTCTTAAACACATCCAGGAATGGTGACTCCACCACCTCCCCAGGCAAAGTATTCCAATACTGTATTATTCTTTCCATTAGAAACTTTTTCCCAATATCCAACCTATATCTCCCCTGGCACAGTGTGAGACTGTGTCTTCTGGCATCCTGCAGAGCTGTGTGCTGCTGAAGCCCCACTGTGCCCCCAGCACACAAAAGGACGTGCAGAGGAGCACGAGCCAGGACCACGATCCATATGGCAGGGATTTGGGAAGGACACCAGAGCCACCTGTGGTGAAGGAGCCAGCACCAGAGACACCTGTGCAGAGGCCAAGACACATCAGATTATTTAAACAGACAACTCTGCAGCCATCTTAAATTAAAGTGGACACGTGGGACCAGTGCCAATATGTTTCTGAGGCTGTTTGTCTCTGTGCCTGCATGCTGTGCAGACCCTGAGAAGGGCGATGCTCCTGCTCTGCATGTCAGGATTCCACCAGTGGGGAGGTTGGGAGAGACTTTTCCACTCCTCTGCAGGGAGAGAGCTCTGCACTGGGGCTGTTGGCATCTCCAGGCTCTGCTTCATACACTACTGACTGCCCTTTATCTACACAGTATTTTTAACTCGTTTAACCCTGATGCTTGAAACACTGCACACTTCTTCCAGGTCTGGCATCAGCACCTGTGGTTATTTCTCTTCCATAAGCTGCCGTCAACAGCCTCTTTAAATGGATTATTATCAGCTAAATATTGCTTCTGAATGAAGGCTGAGATATATATCCTAGTAGGTGTAGTGCAAAAGGAGACAGCTAAACAAGTTTACTACCTGATAAGTCTCAGAAAAACAACAAAACAACAAAACAGCAAAGATGTATATTAATTACACAGGTTAAAAATCATCTGGATTTTATTACACAGATATTTTCCTGTCAAATTCTTTTGGATGGGTTTTTAAATTCATAATATGCTTATGCTAAAATAACTTTTATTGCAATTTATCATCAGAGAGGGCTTCAAAATATTGTGATGAAACCGGAAATTGGTTCCGCCATCCTGAGAGCAACCGAACTTGGTCCAACTACACCCTGTGCAACTCTTTCACCTCTGAAAAATTGAAGGTAAGCTGGAGTTAAAGAGGCAATTCTTGTTTGGCAATGTTCTGGGCTGGGCTAGCAATAATACACGTGAGACAGACCAGCTTTATTTGTTGCACAAAACTTAAATAACAATGTTCTTGTGAATTTAGATTATCCAAATTATTTCGTGAGTGCTCAAACCTCAATATTGGTTTGCTATGGGGTGGATAATTTAGTGGTAATTAATGTGACAAGTTTTGCAGTATTTTTCAGATGCATTTTTAATTCCTGTGATTTTCCCTGATTGACCAACAGTTATAAAACAATCTTCTAGAGTCTCAATTTTGCTTTCCATAGCAATAATATTCCAAGATGTTGATGGCTCCTCTGCAGGGCTAGTAATATTAATGTAAGTCAAAATTAGTTTTCTTAAGCAAAGAATATTACCCTGTACTCACACTCTTTGAAAATCAATATTTATGAAGAGACCATTAATCCAGAAAATCTTACAAACATGAGCACATTTAGCTTTGAATTTTACTGAAGAAATTGAGACTATTTACAATAATTAATTAAGCATTTGCGTCCATATTTCCAAAATCAAGGTGCTAAACTGAAAGACAAGTATTAAATCTAGAAGCATCAAAAGAAATAAGGAGAGAGAAATCTGAGAAAAGTTTTAAAAAAATTAAATTAGGGAAGCTCATAAAAATAAATATATTTCTCAAATGCAAGTGGAGCTCCAGGAAAATCTGATTACAGGTTTGTGACAGAATAATTTGTGACTATTTGGAATAGTGGAAGGAAAATATTCAAGAAGTGATTTGATTTGGGGTTTGTTTTGGAGGATCTCTTCTTATGCAGCCAGAAAGCAGCATGCAGGTATATTTAGTAGTAACTCAGCCCAAAGGGCCTTGGAAAACTCTGTAGGACTAGGCAGGAGGTGAATTCTAAGGCTTTTTGCAGCATGACAAACCATCATGGTAAAATGAGACTCACTTATGTGACAAGGCAAGAATAATAGTAACAATATGAGCTTACAGAGGCATTACATGGAAGCACCACAAATATATAATTTTTCCAGATGTTGGCACATGTAAGGAGGCCAAAAATGTGATTCTGTTACCTATTATCCGTGCCTTCCAGATGAAGAATTTTGAACATCATTCACACAGAGAACAGATAGAATACAAAGGAAAATTATATGCACATCATGATTTTTCTGAAACGAAAAGTTATGGAAAACGCAGAAAGAATGTATCTTTACAGAAATGCCAAGTTAGATTATGACCTTTAAACCAAGTCTTCAGTAAACAGAAATGTGCTTCGTTTCCACTTACCTACATATAATATCATTAACTGAGTCAAAGGCATTACTCTTAGAGAATTCTCTTTCCTTAAGTGAAGAATTCTAGAGGAACAAGAAAGATCAACAATAAAAAATCTGAACAAACAAAAAATGTAATGAGTCAGTATGTTATATAAGTCCTATGTGTCAGAAGGACATGACAGATGACCAGTTCAAGGAATGCAGAAATTAGTAAAAGTACTCATTTTTTTGTTTGAAGTTAACTGAAAATACCTATACTTTTAGCTATATTTTTGAGACAGATCAGTAAAATATGATTGCCAGTTCTTGAAAATACAGTGCTTTGTTAGCTGTCATTTCAGTCCATTTTGATCTGTCATCATTGTTATATATGAAAGGCTTTTTTAAGCATTTGACAGAGTAAATTTGCAGGATACAAGAAAAAAAAGCAGTTGCTGATTCCCAAATATAAAGTTACTTTAGCACATGAGAACAAAAAGTTGGATTGAATAACCGAGAGTCCTCCAGGGTGTAAATAAACTTGCATGTAGCTATCTGGAGATCTTTCCTACTTCTAGCTATTTCAGGCTATAGGTTAGATAAAAGATAGGTAGAAAAATGTTTTTGGAGGAGTCATCTGTAAATTAAATTCAGGCTTAAAGAATATAATTATTTAATGTCATGAAAAAGCACAGCAATCATGTAGTATGAAGTGGAACAAATGTCACACCTCTGCCACTACTCTGTATTGGGGAAAGTTGTCTCATCTTCTGCACACTCAGGTCTGTCCTCTCTGGGACTGCTGGTGCTCTCAGAACAGGTAACCAAGCATTTGTGCTCACTAACAATGCAGTGGTTAGTGTTTGTGAAGGAGAACTAGGAGACCTAGGGTATTTTCGTAAACATGCATCATTTTCCATAGCTTGGTTAATGGTATTTACACTCAGATCATTTCTCTTCTATGTGGTCAGATCAGTGTAAATGTGGTTTAAATCTGGATCAGGCCATCCCAACCTAGGTTAATGAATGCAGAAACTTATTTGAAAGTTGCAAAATGTCTCGAGAACAAATTATATAAGATGAGCACCTTTACTAAGAGGAATGACTCTGTTTTCTGAATTGTGTTCATATTTACTCTCAAGGAAAAGTTTAAAATTATTTGGAAACACCAGAAAGATGTGAGTGTCAAGACTTCAGGCTACAAAAAGCAATTAATCTAATCATGAGAAGAAGAAAATTACATATGGAGAGCAAAAGAAAAATTAATGAAGTAGAGCTGAAAAGAAAATAAACCCAGCAGAGGAACTAAGACTTCCAGTCTTTTTTCCTGGATAGGATGATATTTGTCCTTGCTTGCAGAAAGGAAGCAGTGGTAAAGCCTGGAATGACATTTAGCCTCATTCACTCACTCCTCTGACAGATGGCTGATGCTTAAGAGTTTGGCTGAGATCAAAGTGTGACATTTAAATACCTCAACATTCTGAAGCCCAGGTGCTGTCCTGCAATTTTATTTTACAACTGGCATAAAAAATAAGGACCAACCTCTCTTAGATTTCAATGCCATGAGACACAGTGAAAGCCCAATTATCTGCCCATGGATACTGATTTCACAGCACTGTCAGACCACTGAGTTGCCCAGCACCAAGGCTTACATTAATGTGAACCAGAATTTGTCTCAAGATGTGCTGTTCTTGTGTGGTGCACATTGAGGATAATGTTCACCTCATCTGCTGCTTTCATGATGTGAAGGTCTTGGTCATAAGTCCCCTCTTGACTTCTCCAAAAAGGAGAATCCCAGCCTTTGTACCCACAGAAACTCACCCTCAGCTATTTTAGTTGCCTTTTTTCACCTTTTCTTGCTCTTCTATATTCATGGGGAGATTGGAAGCACACACATGCATTTAAGGTTAGTGTTGTAAATTTCGAACATATGTTGCTGTTCTACCCTCAGTGCCTTTATTTATCATAAAATCATTATTTTGCTGGCTTTTTGGCTGTCATTACACAGTAAGCCAATGATTCAGAGAATTGGCCTGGATGACTCCATGATCCCCTTCCTGAGTTTGGTTTCCAGTCCTAAGTTAAGCATGGTGTAGACAGATTTAGATCACATGTGCTAGCTCTATTAGCCCACTTTTTTCCTATATTAAAGCTCATATGGCATTTTCCTGTCCCCTCAGTTAAACGAGGCCTTTTGTGAGTGCCTCACTATTAAATGGAAGACCTAAGTATCACCTGGAAATTTAGAAGTTTCTCTGCATCAGGTCATTGATGAATACATTCAACAAAAACTCAGCCCTAATAGGAGTCCTGAGGGCAGGTAACTACTGACTCATTTTCAAAAGTGACCACTGAGCATTTGATCCCTGTTGTTTAAGCTGCTTTCAACCCATTTTCTACCAATAATGCAGCAACCTGGTTTATTCAATAATTTATTTTTTTTTGCATATTGTAAAAACTTGTCATGGGTCTATTGAAAATCTGAATGTATATGTCTGCTGCACAAGCTTGGGAAAGTTATGGACACAGTGGGAGCAGGGATCTCACCACTTACTTCAATATATCAGGAACAGATCTGCATATGTAAGAAACACTTATCTTTAGATCATGAGTCATGCTATTTAATAGATTGCTGATATTAAAAATATATAGAAAAATAGTGTTTGAAAGAAGAAAAAATACAAAATGGGAGGTTGATTTTGTAGAGTCTTCCTTAATGAGAAAACAAAGTGCCTGCAAACTGTTCATGCTTGCCTTTTCTTTTTGTTAAATTGCAGATGGCGTTCATACTTTATTATATGGCAATCGTGGGCCATGCTTTGTCTATAACATCCCTGTTGATTTCCTTGGCAATTTTCTTCTATTTCAAGTAAGTGTTTCTTATGGACACTCTCTCTTCTTTCCCTGAGGCATCTCAACCACAGGAAATCTTGGAAGGTGTCATGGCAGTGAAAAGCAGCCCTTCTGAGTGTCTTTTTATAGAATCCTGATAAAGAAGTTTGAGCAGAGGGACCAGTGGGACCCCTCCCAGTGGAGTGTAGCCAAGACCATGTTTTTATGTTTGTCAGGACTGATGTGAAAGTGCAGTCCATGGGGAAATGGTGCAGCTGGGGATGCAGGAAGGCCTTTCATTTGCCTATTGCCTTATGTTCCTTGAAGAGCATGTCCAGAGCTTGCCAGGTGCCACGACTGCATGGGGCAGTGACAAGGAGCTCCAGTCTCCTGAGGAACAGAACTACCTGCATCTGAGGCTGAAGGACTGAGCTATTGACATCAGTAGGTGCTCACAGGACTCAGCCTTAAGAGTGAATCCAGCACTAGTGCACAGCCTGTTATCCTCATTAAAAGAAAAAACAATGTGCTGTATCAGAATTTTAAAGGAGACTAGACTGATATTCACTGAAAGCACTACAGCTATTGTATGGCAGCTTAGAGCATTTCAGTCTTGGTCTTCAGTGAACCTGTGTACTGTCAATTAGATGCCTCTGCCTCAACTGTCAAACAGGAAGAGTAGCAAAAGATCAAGCCCCCAACATCACCACCACAAGAATAAGATTAGGAAACATGGGAAAATTAAATGGTTGAACTTTGCAAAGATTGCAAGATTCTGTATGATTGCAAACTCTAAATATACAGGCTGTGAATTCTGGTAATTTCCAAAGAGGCAATTTGATGAGTGCCTGTGATAACATGTCTTAATCTGATACAGAGATAACTAGAAGCTCTGCTGAATGAACTGATGAATTCCCTTCCCATTTAAGCAGATAAATAGCACAAAATCACAGCCACAGTAATGCTTTGGGAGAACTGGAAACAGTACAGTTTTATCTGATTTGGAACCCCATACCCTGGTTTGAGTTCTTCGGGACAGCGAAGACAGGATCTGGTCAAATTAGGTATGCTAAATGGACCAGCAAGGTGACTCTTTGCAGTGAGCAAGGCAGGGTCAGCCTGTCTGAGTCACTCTGAGCTCTGAGTCATGAACAACACATGATCTTGGCTGGTCCCAGACTGCTCTGAAAGACTGGTCTTTGCAGCAGCCTTCCAGACAGCAACACATCTCCTCCTCTCTTTCCTCCTCCGCTTCTCCTTCCCCTTCCATGACTAAGCCATGACACAAAGGTTACAGGGAGAAGAGAGAAAGGAATTAAACCAAAGTGCTTCATAATGGGAGGACAAAGAGGAAACCAAACTACTATCATAGGAAAGTGAGAATGAAGCTGTGTGGGAGCAGGGCTCATATAACCTTCAGCTGTTTTCATCATCTGGCTATGACAGCAATAGATATTTGACCTTCAGCTGAAGGGAAGCTGTCAATCAGACA
This sequence comes from Toxostoma redivivum, assembly GCA_013397375.1. Taxonomy (NCBI): domain Eukaryota; kingdom Metazoa; phylum Chordata; class Aves; order Passeriformes; family Mimidae; genus Toxostoma; species Toxostoma redivivum. Next base: position 63,550 of record VXBI01012412.1, on the reverse strand, counting down.
GTCCATCAGATAGCAAGAGATGATTTCAGGACTGTAAAATAGCCTTTGACTTTAGAGGCAGCTTGCAGGGATTGCAGTTTCCCACATATAAGTTTTTGCTGGCAGAGATTTATTTCAGTTCACTTTTGGGTATCAAGATTCATAATGATCTGGCATCACAGATGTTGCAGTACTTTCAGAATGGCATTACGAATCAGTAGTGATGAGCATCACTAAGCAATGCTAGCTCATAACAGGAGAAAGTATTAATAAGGTAGAGTATCTAACAACTTCATGCATCATCACATTATTGCATGATTTCTGTAATTGCAGAGTGAGACCCCATAATCTTATTTAATAAAACATAAAAGATGAGAGGTACTCCTAGCTTCAAATCACTTCCAATTTAATTATTAAAACAAAGACATTTGTATAAAGACAGATGGGGAGTACAACAAATCTATATTTGCCAGCATAATAGATGTTGTGTTATGAATGCACCTGCAGTCTAATTGCTGCCAGGACTTTTAAAATGAGTTGAAGGGTAATGGATAGAAGGACATTTTGTGAAATTTTTGGGGAGTTTTCCCCAGGGGCATGGGAGAATATGGTAAAAAGCATGAAAATAATTTTATAATTAAACAATGGGGGAGAAGAGGAAAATATGTGTCTAGGCGTGAAAATCAGTATTCTCAGTATTCATGCATGAGAAAAATGACAGATTCACAGTTCCATGAGAAAAATATTCTAATTGTAATAGAGAAGTAGAGATAGGAACTGTAAAGTAAGGGTGACTGTGAGTAGATAAGAGAACCTATCTTTGAAAAAGGAAATGTAGGAGACAGAATCAATGTAAAACACAGGGGAGCCACAGAAAACTTATGAGACTCAGAAACGCTGAAGAGACAGTGGATAGAGGCTTGAAGACACAAAAAGCTCACAAGTTTTAGACACAGATAACTGGCTTAGTTACGCCTTCTTGCATATTGGTTTATCAGAATCACACAGAATCACAGAATAAGTTGGGTTGGAAGGGACCCTCAAAGATCGAGTCCAACTCCTGGCCCTGCACAACACCATTCCTGAGAGTGACACCTTGTGCCCAAGAGCAAAGCAGAGTAAGGAGATACAGAAAGATGGCAGGGACAATGCCAAGGAGCCTTCAAAAACATCACAGAGGAATAATTAATAACATGAAAAGGGCCAGGAAGAGAGCTAAAACAGGTCAGAGAAGGAGAAGATTGCAAATGATTGTCAAAACCAGCAGAAAGGATGAATCAAGGTAGGGTTTAGTTCCACTTTCTCCTCTTGGTGTGGACCACATCAGGCAGGTGTCAATGCCATTGTGACAGCAAACTCTGAAGGTCAAATTAGAAAGTGAAGGTATGGAAATAAACACTAATGTTACAGGTGGATGAAAGCTGCAATCGAGGAAAAAGTGGAATACTGAGGGAAAAGGAGGAGAAAGTAAAACTAAGAGATGAAGGCGGGCAGGGAAAGGAGGCTGGGCAGCACATAAAGGCAACATGTACTGAAGGACTGTCCAATTTAATAGATGAGTAAGACTGCCAAAAGTGAAGTACAGCAATGAGGAAGGACAGGAATGGGAGTTAAGACACATCTACCTGACTAATATTATCACAAAAGACTCTCTGTACTGGAAACCACATAGAAAGGCACCTGGAAAGACAAGGGTCTGCATTTCTGTGGCCAGGACCTGAAGAAATTGTTCCCAGTAATAAGGAAATTCTTATTTCTTGGGAACAGAACTGATGTCACACCAGTGCTATTCCCAGGGTGGCAAAAGAACGAGAGTGATAAGCATGTCCCAAAAAAGTGGGGTTAAGTGGCATAGGTAAAGTATTGTGATGGATTATGAGGAGAAAAGAAGGCTCAGGATTGAATAAATATCACCAGAGCTTAGGAGCAGAAAAGGAGCATCAGACTAGATTTGTGTTGGGAACAAATGCAGGTGAAATAAGCACAAGAACACAGTGTAGCAAAAATAGCTCCAAAGAATGGTCCATTTTTTCCAATACCATATCCTACAGTGAATCAAACTGAAAGTTCGTGAACCCAGTCCTGTATCTGGCATTCAATATTTGCCAATAGCTGATGCTAAAGGAAGGCTATAAAATCAGGCCAAGTACACAGAGATACTCTCATTTCTAGCCACCAGGATCTGCATCTTATGGACATCCTGAACCAAAGATGGTGACTTGATAAGGAGGTCAAAAGAAGTGATAAGTATTGCTGGATACTGATAACCATAACCAGAAAGATGAGTTCAAGCTAAAGGAAGAATTCCATGCAATGACTTGGAAAGTAGGAGTAAGGAAAAAAAGAATAAATGGCAGGTGACCAAGGAGCTAAAGAAGGGAAATAAATCAAGCAAGCAAGGAAAATAAGCAGAAGAGAGAGTTCAATTGGCTAGATTAGCTTTCTCCTTTTGAGGAGAGTGCATTCTGCATTGGCCTCCACATGCAGAGGAGAAGAAAGCCACAGCCACAGTCTCCATTCCAGACTGCAAAAGACTCCTGGTGCCAAGCTTACCCTAGCAAGACAGCAGTATTTCTTAGCTGTTCCTTACCTAGCAGTTTTGCCTTCTTGCTCTCAGTGGCCACTGGACAGCACTATCTAACAGCTCCATGATTGCCTTTCTGCAATCCCCCTGTGTCACCCTGATGCCATGCTCTGGTCATGGAGAGCTGCAGGGACCTTTTTCTCTGCCTCAGGGATGTTTGAGGAGGTGACATGAGGATCTGGGTGTGAATTAGAAACAGGAGATAGTTTAGGTGCAAAACTGCAGTCATGATTTGGTTTCACAAAGATTCTGAAATCTTATCTTGTGAAACTCTGCTACCCACAATAGCTTAAGTCCTACCCTCCCTAAAACCAGTGATTTTAAGAGGTTTCTCCTCCTTCTGAGCAGGAAAACAACCTGTTCTGGTTTGGGAACTCAGCTGGAGTTAGAAATATGCAGGATACCAACCCAAATCCCCCTGTAATTTAAGGAGATTCCTGCCCAAATTCCCATCCTGTCTCACTACTAATTCCTGAAGTAGAAAATAAATTTCATCTGAGTATTTGAGAAATTGAGTCTCGAGGGAACAGTTAACTTATAAACCAGTATTCCTGATATTCATTGCTTGTATCATGCACATCCAAAAATTCTCAGGGTTCTGCTTCACCACTTAATATCTCAATTACCATGAATTAAAGAAAAGCATCAAGAGCTAAGAATGTAGCTGGATGGGTCTTTACAACACAGTCTAAAAAGCATGTGGTGCTAAACAGGTGTAAAAACAAACCCAAAAATTTTTCAGAGTTTATGGCTTCAATGCAAGTCATGTATTTTCCAATCATGCCTTGCCAAAAGACATTCTTGAGAGACTGTTGCCAGAAAGAGCTTGTTAAAGTGACATCACAGGAAAAATACTAATTTACACAACATGTGTTACATATTTTTCAGGAGCCTCAGCTGTCAAAGGATAACACTGCATAAGAATTTGTTTTTTTCCTATGTGCTGAACTCCATGTTTACAATTGCCCACCTCATTGCTGTCGTTCCTAACCCAGGCCTTGTAAAAAGGGATCCTGTAAGTACTGCATGACTCCTCTCCATCCTAACACCCAAGTAAAATCACAATGGCCATGGCAAAACCAAGAATTCCCATTCCTCAGCTAATGATAGCCATCTGGGAAACACACAGAGAGGGTGCAGATTCTGAGAATTTCACTCAAACTTGCTCAGATCTTTCACCAAGCAATAAAAATTTTTGAATCCTGTACAAGCCCCAGACATGCTCCAGCCAGCCCATCCATATAAGCATGTGTCAGACCTCCACTGCTCCCAGCAACAAGCACCTGACTCCCAGCAGAGCCCCTGAGGTGATAGATGCTTTGATGACCGCCTGTCCTTCTTCACAAGCACACACACTGGGGAGGGACAGGATGGAGAGATGCCTTATTTCAATATAACAAACAAAAAGGCCTATTTGCTGCATTTTTTAACTTGGGAGGAGGTAAATCAAAACATTAGTTACCTTCACTGCTCTTGGGTAGTGATACAAATTGTGCCAGCCCCTCAGCTGATAAATATGTATGACAGATCTCAGCCATCCAGCTCTGATCTTGCTCCCTAACCCAGCAATCACATTGTGCCCAGTCCTTACAGCAGCCCCAGCCAATGTGAAATTAATGCAAACATGGTAATCTCAACTTTCATTTTAACACTGATCTGCTTGTAGTCTAATAAGATCATTCAATTATGATTCAACCATTTATCTGCCTCTAATTTCATGAAAGGAATTAAATATTAGCACCTGATATTATCTGATCACATGTGTGTCTCTCAAATGCGTGCTGATTAAGTAAGTTAATTAAAGCAGAAAATCTATAGCCTGAAGAAAACATCACCAGTCTCAGAGACCATCTGGAGATGAAAAAATAGAAGAGCAGAAGAATAATTTAAAAATCACACATTTTATTTCTTCTCATTGCATAGCATCATGCGTAGATAGCCTGTGCAAAAGATGCAATGAAAATACACTTGATATTTGAAGATAAAAAGATGGCAGATGATATCAGGCATCTAAACTGAAGTAAAATCATTACCTCAGGGTTAAGAATGATACTTTCTGACAGCACAAATAAATTATCTGAAACAGTTTAAACTAAAATTTGAGGGCATGGGAATGATTCTTGTGTTTTAAGATTTCATTAAAAAACTGTATCTAGCGGCTTTTGGCCTGATCTTTATTGGAAGTGAAATCTTGACACCAGTGAAGCCAACGACAGGGCTTCCAGAGGCTCCCATAGAGCCATGGAGCCACAGAACAGGTTCCAGCCCACTGAGCATCACCTGATGAAATACCCAGCCTCCATTGCTAAGGCATAAACAGCATGAAAGTGACACCAGTGGTTACCTTTGGAGGCTGTGGAGCCCCAAAGCAGTGCAGAGGTTCATGTACCACACTCAGCTCTCAGGTCTCTGCTCAGAATATGAAGAGGAGCCTAAATGCTCAATGTAGTCAGGGAAAGGACCCAAGCAGTGTCCTGTTAAAAAAAATTGGCTGCAGTTATTGGCTAAGTAGATGTTTAGATGAGCAAAGCCCTTGTTTTGCAATTTCTTTTTCCAAACCAAATTTCATATCATTGACTCAACAGTAAAAGGCTGTCTGTAGACAAAGTACAAAACTTGGGGCCAGAAGATCTGGGGTCTCTCATTTTTGTCCCACCATCAAGGAAAGGACGAGTGTACACTCACTGCTGGATCTTCACATTCTAGATTATCCTCCCAAAAAACAAATAAAGAATTAGAAGGATGTGACTTGCTAATATGTTCAAAGTCTCCCAATCTTACTAGAAAGTGTATCCTACAAATTTATTAGTAACATAATAAAACTGTAAGTTTGTGATTGGGAAAAGAGAATTAACTGACAGGAGTACATTTTTAACATATGATGAAATTACAGAAAATCTCTATAAGAGTGTATGAAGAATTAGAGGATTTATCTTTAAAAATAAAAAAAATATATAAAAAATATATTAAAATTCCCGTAATATTTTTATGCTAATGCCTATTAACAGAGCAAATGAAAGCTTTACAGCTTGGGTTTTTTCTTCTCCTACTGCACCCTCTGTTTTAATAAGTCCATTAGAAGATTACTGCTTCTGACTTCCTCTAGTTTGTTGCACTTATCCACTTTCTACATGTGCATCTTTGGAGCTTCACAGGCTCGTGTATGTGTGGCTCTCACCTTTAGTATATACAGAAATACTGAAGTGTGTAGACTGAATTTCAAGCACTCATGCATACCACTCATGTAACAGCCGTATACAGAGATGAAGTTGCCGGTATTTATTCTGAAAAATAATAAATGTGTTTCCACCCCAATAGTTCCTGGGTTTTTTTTTTCCAACCTAAAGTTTCACAGTAGTTTTTAAATGTGAAATGCCATAGGAAAATACTTTCAGTGATTCATAAGTTGCAAGGATATCAACAAATCCATATAATTTTGAAAGAAGAAAGACTGGTCTCATAAATAACAAGCAGAAAAGTCAGGAGGAACAAGAGAGGAAATTCCTTCCTAACACCAAGACACCCCCATTCTCCCTGTGACCCAGGGAGAAACGGCATGAGACAATCCAAAGCATCATTGACATGAGGAGAGTCTGTACCACATCCTTACTCCCATTGCTGCTAGGAGTTAAATCCTTTGATGATCATTCTGCTCGTGTAAAATGGTAAGTCAAGCCACTTTTATAATAATCTTAATTTGCTTATTTAGTTCATGTTTTCTGGTTATACAATTTTCTCTCTCTCTGTCTCTCTTTCTGTTGGATTTATCTGGATTTGAAACCACGGAAAAGAAAGATCTGAGTCCAGGTGGCCACACAAGAAATGAAGAAGCAATGGACAAGATTCAAAGATATTTAAACAAAAATAAACAGGACGTGTTTAAACGCTTACTTACATATAATGAAAATTTTGACTGTATCTGGAACTGCATTATTTAATAACTGCATTAATTATGCTATTACTGGAACCGCATTTATAGGAAGAGATACCATCTATTACCTTCCTAAATGAAACTGACCCACAGTAGAAGGGTGATCTGTGGACAGCACATTATGTTCTCCATTAAATCCTCCAGAAATATAAATAAAACTCTTGCTGCCAAATCTCTCAATATAGCCTTACACAGCAGATCTGTATGTTTCATTTTATGTATTCCACAAGAGTAGTAATTTTAGTACTCGGTACTGATGGGAGTAAAAGGAAGCTACAGCTAATGCCTGAAGAGGCAGCTCTGCCAATGAGAAACTAAGCAATTCATCAGCTCCATGGGCATCCTATAAATATACTTCTAGGTGGAACTAAGTTTGGTCACAAATTAGTAATGTCTCAGTAATTAGAACCTCTTCCACAAAAGATTTTAGAGATCTTACTGTATTTTTTTTTCTCTTTCACATTCTGGTAGAGATATCTCTTCTTTCTGCAGGTTCTTTTGTAGCCTCTTCACCTTTTATGTGGTAGTTTCACCTTTGCTTCTGTCATTGTATGGTGTGAAAGTTTATACTTCGATTGCAGTTTTATAGAGGCCATAGCAAGGGCCAGAGCTCCTCTAGTAGTTCCTAGGAGCCCTGTGTAGGGTCTCATGCTTGGCCATGTGTCAGAGAGTAAGGACACTGCATCCATTCAGGCACACTCCAATCTTACTGTCAAGTCTCATCTCATTTCCATACATCTTCTTTAGGCCCTAATGTATAAACAATCTGTACACCCTCTTACATGGGTAGACCTGGTATGTAGTAGCAGTAGCAGATCTGGTATGGAAGAGCTCAAAGCAATCCCTGTTTAATTACACACAGCATGGTTTCATTTCCTCCTGGCAGCATCCGTAAGTAACTCAGCCCTTGAACATGGGGGGTGAGAGGATTGAGGCTGTTTTTCCCTCCCTGTGTAGATGTAGATATATTTTAAAGATCTTGAGCTAGTTTAGCACCCTAGCTGATGGTGCAACATGCACTCTGTGTCTAGCAGGAGCACATAGTCCCTTTCCCTTTGCAAGCATTTCACTAGGCTTGCTGACACTATGAGCATGAGGTCAGATGATAAGGGGCATTTGATTGTCTGTACTGCCCTAAATCCATCTCCTGGAACAGGCAAGCCTTCTAACCAGTAAGGTGTTTCCATTCAGTATTATTAGTTAGACCAAGAGAGCACAGTCTGGTGCCCACTAACATTTTAAGCAAGGCCATGCTAATAGCAATACTAAAAATTCTGGCTTTCTTGTGGACACTAGAACACTATAAATAATCTCTCCATTAACAAATTAAAATGAAAACCATGACTGCCCAATCATGCTGGGTTTTCCTCCCTACCACAGTTACAGCAAAACAGTAGAAATAAAACACTAAGCTGTGTGGTCAGGTAACAAGTGTAAAAGAATAGTTACTGTGATTTATGGGGTTCCAATACTGGAATTCCCCTGTTCCCAAAGCAATAGAGAGGCAATGGAAGACAAGAAAGCAAAGGAGATTCACAGCATTTCAGAAAGAGTATCAATTTGGGTATTTTTTACCATACAAAAATCTTCTTATGTCTTCTTGCTTTCATTTCCTGCTGATTTAACCTGGCAGAGCATGAGGGTTTAAAACATCTTTTTATCAAATGTGGTGCTCATAAATTATACCAGTGAGGATAAATGTCCAAACTGCTGCTCCATGCGACTTATTTTCCTTAGTTATCCCAGAAGTCCCCCTCATGGAGCAGACCTCCCTGGAAACAGCAAAGGTGGAGATCCACAAAGGAAAGGGATCTCAACTCAATCTTCTGAGTTGTTTCATGTATTATACTTGGGGTAGAGCTTCAGGAGGTGCCATTCTTGTTAAATAATTTGATTCTTTTTTTAATGTGACTATTTCCACAACATTCCTGTCACTCTCAAAGTACCACTGAAGTATTTTATCTTAGTACATCTGTTCCTCCATCCTGCTTCCATTAGATTACTTATAGGAGCTCCAGCAGCCAGTTTAGTCACCAAGAGGTGACACAGAACCTGGGCAATTGTGAAGTCAATAGAATGAGAGTAAGAACAGGAAGATTTGGCACTAATGTTGAAAATTAGAGAGAAGATGTCCCCACTAAGAAGAGTTTCTGAATTGAATAAAGCACCATATCACTCTGCTGAGGTTCATAGTTGTGGTGGCTGAGCCCAAAAGGTGCAAGCAAGCACAGTCCCTGATATTCATGTGTCTGCAGAGGGGTGACCACAGGAGGTGACAGGGAAAGAAAATTCCCGCTCTATCTATCTATGCCCTCATCCACAAAGAAAGGGAGGGATGATAGCTTTCATGTAGCCCAATCCAAAGGTTTTCATATCAAAATAATTCAGACTCTATCAGATCCTGTGGATGGTCTCTTATTTAGGAGCCTGGGTGCCATTTCCTCCAGAAATGTGTTTCCAGAAAGGACTTGTAGTGCAAAATGCATTGTTGCCCGGAAGCAGAAGGCATCAAATCCCAGAGCTCATTCCTAGGTTTTCTCTCTGCATCTTTTCTGCTCAGGTGAGGTAGACCTGCACTCGAATACACAGTACAAGTCCAAATTTCAGATGTAAATATCTGTGAAAAGTCAGATTTAACCTGTCATTCTGCCTAGTCATTATGCATCTGTACCATCTCTGGACCCTGAAGCTCTGCCATTGCGGCCGTGAGAAGTGAGCACTCCCAGCGTAGTTGTTCCCAAAATCAGTAGAATCTCAGCATCCCAGTTCTTGCTGTTGTCAGTTGTGGTTCTCTTGTTTAGCCACAGTGGCCATTTGCAGCCATGAGGCTGTAGAAGCAAAGCACACACCAGCTTTATGCAAAATGAGTGAATCCATCCCAGATTTGCTGAAATTCATGATGTGTCTCCAGAACTGCTGCTCAAGAAAGTTGTGCTTAATGTACCCTCAGATCTGAGCTGTAGCAGTCTCTGAAAGGCTACTTGTCTTCCACAGTATGGTGCTGTGTTTGACTTAGATGCCTTACTGAGGCTTTTTTTGTTTTTCCTTTTGGTCTTCCTAAGAGATGGGAGAGATGACAAAGTGAAGATGATGTAAAAATTTGGGATAGTACCTAGGTGACCATAAGTTTCTGTCAATTGCATTGTCTCCAGTGCATCCAAGACTGAAAGTTAAATAGATGATAATAGCCCCTAAAAACACAGGCATGGAAAAATGTCAAGTAGCCACTCCTTAAATGTCAGATCAACTAGTGCAGATACTAGCAGTTGTCTTTTTGTGGATTCTGTGTTACACTCTATGGACATGGCACACTCTAACGAACTTCTGTTTTACACAAGGCCTCCCACATTCATAGGACATTTAAGCAGCTCAGGTGTTGATATTTCTCTGTGAATATAAAGCAATTATGTCTAGAAACATTCAAGGTGCCTCTCTAAGTTTTCCTTGCAATATGCCTTTAAAAGAGACTACCTGAAATGTAAGAAATTTGAGTATGAATTGCCCAAAAAGATTTTCCAAAGTCCATCAAAACATGGATTCTTTGAAAAATGGAAGAATTCTGCCACAGCTATTTTCCTCGCTGGGATTTGTCTGATTAAATGGCAGTGCTTACTGTAGAGGCAGCTGTGTCTCAATCCAAGACAATTTACCTCACTCTAAAGCAGGTGGCTAAAACAGGTCAGGTGAATTAAATGCAGAGTGCTCATTCCTCTCCAGGGAATCATCCTGCATCATCCTGCACATCTCTACCATGAAGTCAGACATGCCCTTCAATGACTGATGTGCAGACCAGCACCATTGCCTATTTTCAGCCATGCCCCTGCTACCCTGTGTTTCTTGAATTTATCTAAGACCAAAAAGGCCTGAATCAGGAGAGAAAAAAATAAAATAACATCAAAGTGCCTTTACAGATGACAGCCAAACATGTGGAATAAGGGTATGGAAGAAGAAACAGTAATGACTTTCAGCAGGAGTTAAACATTAAGAGCCTTTGGTTAGTTATGTACATTAAATGTAGTTGGCAGAATGTGCTATTGGCCAATAATAGGTCAGTTGTTTGGATAATTGAGTTCCTTTGCTCACCATTTCACCTCTGAGGGGCTTATGCTTGCATATACACAATTGACTGACCTCAGTTTTCTGGAATCCCCTTGGCCCAACATCCTTTGAAGGGTTGGTGGCTCTACCTAGCAGCAGGTCACTCCAAGAAAGACACTGGAGCAGCGTCTCAATACACCTAGAGAATTAAAATACTCATGAACATTTAAGGTTAGACGTGCCTTACATTTGGACACCTATTTTGCAGGCATGTACAGCTGACCTAGTCACCCCATGCTAAAGATAGACAAAGTTACATTCAGGGTACTATCCATCTGGTTTATTTTAGGTATGTCCTTTAGGATGAGGTAATTTTACTATAATCTCCATCATCTCTATCATTATCTTTTGATTACAGGAGAGACAGATTGGGTGTCTATATTTAGTGTCACAAATCCCATTTGTATCATTAGAAAACTCTTGGAGCATTGGACTGAATCACGAGTGGATATATCCATGTCATCAAAGCTATATCTGTACCTAGTCCCCAGAAATGCATTTGCAGGTCTAGATCTTACACCTCAAACATAATGTAGGTGCACTTGGCTGTTAGATATACCCCATGCAGAATTAAACTATCCTGGCTCAGGGCTCAATGCCCGGAGCTCAGCTATGCCTGGACACAGATTTGAGTAACCTCTGCCTTGTCCTATCCTCCTGTGCCTGGTGGCCCTTGCTCAGGTGTCATGGTAGAGTACAGGTGCCTGGAATAGCTGGAGCTCTTAACCCTTTTTATCAGGGATTGCCTCCCTCCATGGGAGAAGATGGCAGCAGATCCTATCCAAATGAACAGCAAGTGGCACCATCCTGTGCTATTTTTTTTACAGAGCCCTGCTTTTGTTTTCTCTCCCTCTTTTGCTGGCCTCTCTGTTCTGCTCCATCAGTCAGGCTCATATCCACAATGGCTCCCTGAAAAGCTGCCTCCCTCTGGCACCACCACTCAGAAACCAAGCTGATAAAATCCCTTGGGAATGGTGAGGCTGTTTTGCTTTGCCTCACACCCTGAGTCACATTTGCCATGGTGCATCCTGCAGGTGAGGATCCAGTGGCCACCGCACAGTGAGACAGTGCCAGATGTGCTGTGAGAGCCCCTCTGGCCCTGCAGAGATCAAAGCTGCAGTCCAGGGAGAACTATTGCTACAGCAGCCAGGACTCAGGTATGTGCAGGTGTAGCCTTATCAATTCCTTTCCAGAATGTGTAAATCTGGGCTGGCTGCTTTGCTATAGCCTAGACATGGACACTCATGCTGCTAAGAATATCCCCAGTTGTTTAATTTCATATTTTGCTGTCTTGTTACACAAAACCTGGGAGCCCTCTGAGAAAATGTGTACATTTCATTCTGTAAATGGTTTAATAGTATATTAAAACATTAATCTTCTTCCAAGCCCCAGTATGCCAGGTTTCTGACTGGAACACAGTTTAATGGATGACTCATTGCAGATACATTGTATAATGGTTTGATGTTCTGATAGCCAGTGATTTACAGCTACAATACTTAGCACAGTCTTGCTTAGGAAAATCTTTTTATTGCTTATTTGTGTAATATATGGATACTTGGAAGTTAGGAATATTTTTATAGAATAGTGTTCTAATAGAAAAAAAACACCATTCTTTAAGGTAGAGCAGTAATCCAACTTGAAGCTACTGCTTTAAAATGCTAAGTTTAGAATGTTTCAGAATATACTGTATTGCCTTCAAGCTGAATTTTAATTAATCATAGCTGGCCTCCATGGCAAGCTGTATGCCCTTTGAGAAGGGTCCTTTGCTGCTGGGGAGGTTTCCCAGAGGTGAAGAGGAGCTAGAAGAGTAAGGTCAAACATGTTTATTTCCCTTTAAACAAATAAGTGTATAGCTGTAGTGATGGCTCATATAGCTGGCTTGGTTTAAAATCAATAACCTTGGCTGGCCTGTTCTCAGCAACTTATTTGAAATGCCAGTGAGGAGCATTTCCACGGATAACAAGCATTGGAGAAGAGACATTTCATTATGCATGCTGAGGGGCTTTCCCACACTTGCTTTCCATAGGGCAGGCTATCTGGAGTTGACAAGGACTGATGTAAAACACAGAGCTCCCAACCTGCCAGCCCGAGTTCCTTTACCCAGGAAAGCACTGCAGGAATGGCACACATGGGAATCTGTATGACTTTGCCAAAACAGAGTCAAGCCTTTTGCTCTGACTGAAGTAGTAGGACAACTTCCTCAAACAATTAGCAGGTCTATTTCATATTAAATGTTGTTGTTATCGTAGAAAGTGGAGTTCTGGGGTTTATGTAGTTCAAGAGTTTTGTCTTGACTCGCCCTGATGAGTAGTGATGGTAATTAATGGCTCAGTTTTCTCTCCATAAGTTAAAAACCAGTAACCAAGGAGAGCCTTAACAGAGAAATGACAAGCACATATGATGAGAGGCTGCTGGATTAGTTGAGGAGAGCACTATGCCAATTACATTATTGTGCAATTGCAGGGTCCTGCCTAGGGAGATGGACCTGTGGGACTCCTTTGGCAGGACTGGAACATTAACAGTGTTTATAACGTGCCAATATGCCCTGCAAAATATCATAGACACTGTTTCTATGTCTTTCTTGTAAAAGAAGAGTAAATTGTTTTATTTCTCCCCTGGGAAATGTTCCAGAATCCTTTTGAAGTGCTTTTGTTGCATACTGCAGCTGTGGTATTTACAAGAGTTCCATAACTCTCTGCAAGATTTGCAGGTGAGAAGAGTATGACTGACTGTATTCCTACTGACCCCTTTTTCCCCTGAGTAATTATGCCACAATTTAAAGTTATTGCAGGTTGCTTTTATGACAAAGGAGAATTATCAATTATGGACCTCTTTTTTCTTGGATTCTGTCCTGCAGATCTGTGAAGAACTTTTCTCAGTTTCTGTGCCCGTTAATGCAATGCAAACACATGGCCAGAGGCAGCCTTCTTGCTCACAGATTGAGTTTCTTTCCACATTGCATTCTGCCAAAAGAGGTTCATTCTTGGACATCCTTCCAGAAGCACAAAAGAAGCTGCTTTTTCAGGTGGTTACCTGACTTTGAGGGCTGGTTTTTTTTTCCTGATCATTTTTTCACACTTCCCCTTGCTATAGCCATCAACAGGATAGTGCAGGATAGTGCAGGACAGTGCTGACTGTTTCCAGGCTGTCAAAAAGTGGAGCATTTTTTTGTTCCTTTGTTCAGGAGACAGGCACACCCAGCAGAGCAACAACTATGGGGCTGCACTAGAAAGGACCTATTTTCTCTCAGCCTTTGCTGCTCATGAATTAAAACCCACTGGCTTCAGTCACCTGCACACCTGCAGACTGAAAAGCTCATGATTTATAACTCCCCTTCAGAGTGTGAAGGTGCTGCAATAATCTTTTCCTGGATTTCATTGTGCTGTATATTGTACAAGACACAACAAGTACAGAGCTTCTGTCTCAAAGAACTTACAACAAAACTTTTGTCTTCAGTAGAAAATAAACTCCCTACACATGTTTTTATCTCAAAGTTAACAGTCATAAAATCCTAGAATCATGGAATGGTTTGGCTGGAAGGGACCTTAAAGATAATCTAATTCCAGCAGCCCTGCTGTGGGCAGAGACACCTTCCCTTAGACCAGCTTACTCAAAGCCCCACCCAACGTGGTCTTGAACACTTCCAGGTACAGGGAGTCTACAGCCTCTCTAGGCAATTTGTTCCAGTGCCTCACCATCCTTATAGTAAAAATATCAGTCTTTATAAATTATAGACATCAGTCTTTATAGTAAAGATTTATAAATTATAGTAAAGAAAAAAATTAATTATCAAGCATTGAAGAGGTGGAAGAATTGCTTCTGTATCATCTTGCAGTTTTATTTTACTTGTTTCTGTAAGAATAAACACTAATAAAACTTACTATTTTTGCAATTTTCTCAATTAAGATTAATATACACCTAGATGTTGGTTGCATTTGTCATGGTTTTTTTTCATCGATCCAATTCTTATTAGTAAAAGGTTCTCTTTTAGTGAAACATCTCTTTTACTTGCTCTGACCAAAGAAAAACAGATTCTTTATTGTAGAAAAATATTTCCATTGCATCACTTAGCCACAGCTGAAAAACACTGCATTTTTTACCTCATCCAAAGCAGATTGATTTTTTGTTTCCCTTTGAATAATATGAATTTAACATCTTATCTCAATGCACTGTTGTGTTTATACTCCTTGTAATAACTTTTTCAGATAAATTCTCAAATTAATGTGATGTGTATGAAGGTGCTAATCATAACAATCTTTTATTCTTTGCCAAGGGTTTTCTTACTTCTCTAACTTATTACATCAGAAGTGATTATGTTCCTTAAGAGTTATGTGTTGTCTGCATGTCCATTGCCCTAAAGGTTAAGTAAAAGATTTCATTTTTGAAGCCGCAAGTAAGCTCAGATGGAGCGTACATGAAAGAAAGAGGTGTTGGGAAATGAAGCAAATGGAGCTTAGCTCTGTGGCTGTCAGCAAATGTTTTTTCTATGTGTGCATTTGTTTGAGCTACAGATACAAGTTCCAGCAAAGTCTGACTTGGTTCTAGTGGATGATGTGTTCAGTCCCTGCTCAGAGGGTTGGTGAGCAGTACATACAGCTGGCAAAGAGAAGCAAGGATCCTTCATAGCCACCTTTCTTTCAGCTGGGCAGGATAAAACAGGGAAAGAATTAAGACAAAATAGCAGATTTGAGAAGTACCATGGGTTTTTGCAGAACTCACTATCTGTGCTCAGCTCCCCTCCACCTGGGAAGCTGAAGGCAAAGTTGCTCCTAGAGCCCAGGTGACTGGATGGAATGCTGGGACAATTTGGCCCTGGCAAGAGCAGGACCAGCTCATGTGCAACATGCAGGCACCCTGAGTCTCTCCCACTAAAGCCACCGGGAAAATGATGCCTTGAGCCCTCAGGTGACCCCCCCGACCTTGGAGACCTCCACAAGGGAACACAGTGCTGGCTCAGCCCAAACCTTACTGTGATGGCTCAGGAAGTCTGCTTACATTTTAGAGGCTGGGGTGGCTGGCTGATGCCAGGGAGGGTGCCACCTGAATCTGTGTGCAGACTGAGAGAAGTGCCTGTCAGGCAAGGCAGCCCTTGTAGGGATAGGTGATCAATAAGGGGAGGAGGGAGAAAGATAAGCCATCTGCTAGGACACTGCATTGAGCGTGGGCTAGGAAACAAGGCAATGAACATATTGACCCAGACCTGTGAAAAACAGTCCAGGAATGATATAAGAGCCCTAATGAACACTTCTGCCCACGGAAAAAGGAGCAAATACATCTTCCATTATCATTTGTATTGGTGGTGGCTTGGGTTGGGTTGGGTTCAATATACAACCCTTTTGGACACACTTTTAAGAACTGTTCAGCCACAGTATGGAAAAAAGAAGTAACAGTCTGTTCTGTCCTGCATGGCAAGAAGAAAACATGAATTATCAGAAAATAAAAATCAGTTCTTCACACAAATATTGTCAGAATCCTATATCCTAACCTATCAGTGAACTATATTTTCATGAAAACCAACCTGGACTGCAAATATTGAAACAGAACTAAATACGCATGTTTGGGCAATTGGGAATGTTCTTCCTTCAACAGAATGGTTGTGGACTAGATGTGGACTGCAACAGAAGGTGGTGGACTGGATGACAGAAGATTTTCTGATCCAGAGGGGCAGTCCAGACAAATGCAAAATATGCAGTCCCCTACCTGCTGAACTGGAAAAATGTCTCTTGAAAGAGACAAATGAATCCTAATGATATCTTGTGCAGCCCAAGTAGTCAGCTTGGAAAACATCTTCAGAAGTTAAGGGAAAGAAGCATTCTCCTGTGGCCACAGATGGTGACTTTGCTATCACTGCTATCACCTCAGATTTCCAGGTAGCATGTGGTGCTCCCCAGAAGCAGTGGGTCTCTGTCAGCACAGCAATCCCTGCCCACTCCTCCTGACCTTCCTGGGTTGTGGTGACAAAGAAGTCCAGGTGGAGGATGCCCTCACTGCCCTCCCTAAGAAAGCAAATGGACACGAGACCATTCAGAAGAGGAGCAGCATTGTCCCTCACCAGCTGGCACTCCAGTAGTGGACACAACATGGTTCCCTCCACCACCTGCCCAGAAATTCTGCTTTCCAGAAATCTGTAGCCACAATCCCTTGTCAAGGTCTATGTCTACAACCTCATCTGAACCATACATGGGATCCACTTCACCAGCTCCATTTAGCTCCACGTGTCAATTTGTTATTTCATCAAAAGTTGTCACCTCACAAAGCAGCAAAGGCAGTATCCCTGGTACCCAACAAAAAGAATCTCTGCTCCCACCAAAACTTGCACTTTCCAAAGACAAAATGGAAAAAATTTTTCAGAGCTGAGGACTGTTTAAAGCATAAATGACTCTGGCTTAGAAGAGAGACCTGAAAAAGAAAGAACATAGAAAAGTTTGATTAAAAGGAAATAATCCAAATTGGAGCTCGGTATTACTGTCTTTTTCACAGCCCTCCTTGGACCTCTAGAACAAGTTGTTTGTTTCAGTTCCAAAAAAAACCTATCAAATTACTGAGTTTTGAAGGATTTTTTTTTTATTTTGTGGTAGTTTTTGGAGTGTTGTTATAATTCTCTTCTAATTTTTGAGGGCTTTAATTTATTTTAATTTAATTTAATTCATTTAATTTAATTCATTTAGTTTAATTCCTTTAGTTAATCTCATTTATAAAAGTTTAAAATCCTTCTCAGTGATAGGTGCTGAAAAAAGCCTCAAAAAGCAGAAAGAGCTGGGAATTTTTGTTCCCCTTTGCTTTCTTATGGCCTCACAGTAACATTTGTCTTTGCCTACTTAAATGCAAAATGCTGGTCAAGTGTGTGACTTTCTCTCATTTATCTAACAGGTAAGCTGCAAAGTGCTGCAATTCTTTCATCAGTACATGCTGGGCTGCAACTACTTCTGGATGCTCTGCGAAGGCATTTATCTGCACACGCTTATCGTGGTGGCAGTGTTTGCTGAGGAGCAGCGCTTGCACTGGTATTACCTCTT
Source organism: Toxostoma redivivum (assembly GCA_013397375.1). Classification (NCBI taxonomy): domain Eukaryota; kingdom Metazoa; phylum Chordata; class Aves; order Passeriformes; family Mimidae; genus Toxostoma; species Toxostoma redivivum. Next base: position 45,942 of record VXBI01012412.1, on the reverse strand, counting down.
GGGCTGGGGTATGTATGCTGCCATTTGGAGCAAGATGGGCAGTACACCGATTTTTGAATTCTTCTAGCACTTATGTACCACTTATGATCTGGTTTATATCATTAGATCATAGCTTAAGACTGAATTCTTGGACTGAAGCCTCTGACCGATCCTTTCCCTGCTATTAGGGTTGGTGGCTCCACTTTAGACAGAAAGAAAGTCTGACCTGATCATTTGGGAGCTAAAAAGCTTTAATAACAGAAAACAACAAACAGCAAGGCATCAGTTTGTCCCACACAAACTGGGAAAGATGGTACAGGGAGACTAGTTCCATGCACAAGGACATTGGCCAAAAGCAAGTGTTAGGGCATGGCAGGGGCATTTATAAACTTGGAGGAGGGGAGGAATTAGGGTGGAGTTTAGGGAGGGTACCCAATCAGGAAGGGCAGTTAGGAATATTAAAATTATTGCAGCGAAAAGGAGCCAGTGGCAATAAGGGAAGCAGAGAACTTTCTGGCAATGATTAACATACTGGAACTGGAGGATTCTGGGGGTGATTTTTTACTCATCCCTGCTGCAAAGGGTTTTCCCACAGCCTTAAGCCATGATCATCTGCATTTTTATTGGAGCTAACCCCACCATTGGACCCTAAATTTGAGTGCATATAATTACATGGGCTTAAAAACTTACAAATAACAGCATGAAAATGTTTTTTTTAATTGTTGTGTCTTGGGATTTGCAGAAAGAAATGCTTAAGCTCCCTAAAGAAAAGCTATGGGAGTAAATGTATTTCTATTCAAGTATATCTCTTTTCTGAAAAAATTGTTTATTTTGTCACGTATATGTAAAAACATGAATGTGTGACAGAACCTTTAAAGCACAATTTTCCCGGAACCAAGAGGAAAGATCACTATCTGTGTCTCACAAAGTGAAGCAAACACTGCATACAAAAAGAAGAACCAGAATTTCTTTGGAAGTGAATCCAGTATCAGACATATTTTGGTATATGTTGTTTTAAAGGAAAAAAAATTATTTTGCCTACTAAGTAGATAGTGGCTTTGCTGTCAAGACTGGTTTTGTTCAACAGCATATGGTCACATGCATATTGCCAAAAAAACCATGATTAGGTCTGGTTCTTCATCTCCAAGTATGCAATCTCTTCTGTTTTCACTAAGGGATGTCTTGCCTTTTTAATGGGTTAGCAGCAATTTTTCCTTTGGGCTCTCTGGTCCAACAAAAGACCAAATAAATGCAATCAGTATATTACAATGAAGTATCTTTTACATTTAAATCACTATTTTAAATCCAGTCCACACCAGTGTTGACAGAAAATCAATATCAAGAGCTTTTTTCCAATTTGGCAACCGTGAATCTCTGGCCTTTTTCAAATTTCTGGTAAGGCAGTTCCCCTATCTTGAAACCACTGGTGCAACAAAGCAGCAAATAATGGACCTTTATCCATTGTCCCACTGCATGCAGGGCTGTTCCTGCAATCCCTGTCTGAAGCAGATACCATTTATTCTGTATTTGCCATCCTCTTTGGCGAAGTTTTACTTTTTCAAGATTATTTCATTTACAGCAGGAAAATAGAAAAATGGACCTATGATAAAACCAATAAAAATTAACAATTTTTAGATTAGATTAATGGATAATTAGATAACTAGGTAATTAGAGGGAAATGACCCAGTTCTATATGTTCTGAAGAAATTTAAAACACTATCTTCAACCACAAGTTAGGCATCCAATATTTGATCCTAAATAGGCAGTAACAGCAAAGTTATCCCCTATCTGGACTTTAATTTTAAAGTTTGGTCATTTACTTTCCTCTTATGATACATGGCTTAGGGCTCTCTGGGTACCTACATTAGATACCAAGAAAACTAACATGATTTTCTAGTTTATATAGTTTGTAGTGCCACATAGTAGTCTCCAGGCATGTAATAATTTGTCTTTGGTGGGTTTTGTTTGTTGGGTTTTTCTTCATGAGAACTCCAGCATGCACTCTTTTTTCTTATGAGAATGGCATCCTTTCTGAGAAGAGAGGGACTTGTAATGCTTTTGGAATTAAAAATATGTGAAACGTTATCAGCTCTTACATGAAGAAAACCTTCCTGAAAAGCCCTAAATCAAGTTAGAGTTTCTGGACTTTGCCAATCCAAATAGCTCCAGTAGAGTCCTCTTGGAGCAAGCAGCCATGCTATCACAAAAATCTCATAGCTCAGAATATTTGAATATAAAAAGACTCATAGGTCTGTGAAACAGCAACCCAATGTGATGAGTCATTTTAAACATTTGCTTCCAGACAAAGCTTTTTCATGTCTTGCAGAACAAGGCTTCCCAAAATAGTGTCTCTCCATATCCAATTATGCAAGAGGAATATGGTCATAGACTTTTTTTTTTTTCTGGTGACATTCAATTTAGGCAGTGCAATTTAATGCACCTGTGACATCCAGACTGCAATGAAAGCTAACAAGCCAGCTGTAGTAGTGCTGAGAATGACACCAGCAGCATGGTGGGGAATTCAGTGAAGTTACCTGATAAAACATGCATCAGTATGTGCAGAGCTGCCCAAAAAATAAAGAGGCTAGTGGCTGTGGTAATAGGGTGCTGATATCTTGAAAATGAAAAAGTTATTAAAAATGGACATAACTCTTGACAATGGTGTCTGCAGCCCTTTTTTTATGAAATTAGATTAATACTCCCACAAAAAAAAAAAAGTATTAGTACCTTCTAACTAAAGTAGAAATATTAATAGTAGCAAAATGGTCTGATTACAACAATCTGGTGACCCCTTAAGTTTGCATGAATCATTGTACTTCCCCTGATTTCAGAAGGAGTAATAATACAGTCAAATTTTAAACATCCATTTATGTTAATCAGTGGACAGAGATATGTTTCTCCAAAGGGCAATACAGAAGAACTAGAGCAGGCTATGCTCTGAATTACAATTCAAGAGATCAAGGCAAATGTCCAAGATTAATTTACTCATTATTTCTTGCTATTGCTAGTCCCTATGCAAGAAGATCTGGCCTACTTTATTTGGAAAAACCACTAAAGACATTTGTAAAATAGCTTTATAAGAAAAATAAAAATCTGAGCAAATATAAAAACACCTACAAAAGGTTTGAAGTGATTGAACAGAATCTGACATGGGCAGATGTGTTCAAGGCTGATGCCATCAGTTGACCTCTTCTCTGGGAACTGCTTCTGGAGATATCATTTCTTATTTGTTATTGTTTCACTGGGTCAGGAAATCACTGTTATGCAGGACAAGAAAACAGTATCAACTGTGTGCAACAGTACAGTTCAGAACAGCTCACTGTCTGCTTCAGGCAGCTTCACATAAAAGTGAAAAGGGAATAATTTATTGGACAGTGCTGAAACTCAGTGCCTGAGTGCCTTCCAAATTGTACTGGGAATACTGACCTAATTGCCAGTTTGTGCTGTAAAGGACCTGGCATTACCTAAAGGGAAATGCCATGTCTGGCCCTGGCATGGCTGAGCCCCTTTTCTGCATTATTCACTGCTCATGTGTAGGAGGGACTCTTTTGGGGATACATGTAACCACGATCCCACAATCTTTGATGCTCCACTTTTCTGTAACTCTCTGCTTTTTGGCCCTTTACAAGAGAAGTATTTAGCCCTAGAAGAGCCCATCCAGCCTGCAGCTGGAAATCTGAGCTTTAGAGAGTCATGAGCTTCCCAACCCGTAACTAGCTAATGAAGACTTTCCACTGCATTCTTGAGAATTGCTTTTGAGTTTGTTTGAGCCAAATATCCTAGGCTAATGTATTTAGCAAAAGAAAAAAGATCTTTCTACATCGTGTGGCATGTTCTACTTGCAATACTCCAGGCCACAGTTTTCAGCTGAAGAAGTTTTGCTATTACAGAAAGACCCCTTAAAAATTGCATTTCAATCTGTCAGTAAAACTGGCCCAGACTTGCTCCATTTCCCAATCAAAACTATTTTCTTAAGCTGTCAATCCCATGAGCTCACCCTGAGGTCATAAGCTCCTTTCTTTTTATTCTGAGATTTTTTTTGTTTTGCTGTGCATCATCACCCAAAAAGGGAATTCTGCAGCCAGAGGCCAAGGCATCATTTTGTAAAAAGATATAAAGGAGAAAGCAATCCAGTTTGATCTCCCACAGCTGCATTGTCCTCCTAAGGTAAATTGTAATAAGAACTCCTTTTTTTGGCAGTAGAGTAAATAGCTATTGCTCAGAGTTACCTGTAAATATGAGAGTGCCCTATTTATGTATCTTTGAAGCTTATTCTCATTCCCCACAATATAACTAAGGAACCTCCATCTCTTCTAAATATTTTTTATGAAACCACTAACTTGTGATAAAAACAGGAGCTATGTTCTTTTAATTCCTCTGTGGTTAATTGTGGTATCAGTGGGATATTTCCACACATTTTCATTTATAATATCCAAAGCTCAGTAGAAAGGTCTGTGGTTCACAGAGAACAGGCAGCAGTAGCACCAAAGGTGTGCACCAAGCTCTCTGCACAGGACAGACAAGGCAGCAGATCATGTCCAGATGTCCGTGTGTTCAAGGCTGTACAAACTGGGGTCAGCCCTGCAGTGCAGGCTCCCCAGTTCCAGGTTTCTAGCCTATTGGAGAGGGATATGACATTTAAGCAAGCTGAAGGGAAATGAAAAGGAGTGGACCAGACTGTCACTCTCAGTGAAATAAGAACTTGAGCTTTCCACTTTGTTAAGCATGGGGTGTTGCCAAGCCCAGTACAAATTTGCTCCCATCAGCTCCCTGTCAAAAAGCCTCCTTTGAGGTGTCACAAATAAGTCAGGATATGTGGATTTATGGTATTGACATCTCTTCTCCATGTTGAGATAAAGCTACATGCAGTGGGGTTGGCTGCACAGACGCTGAGAACCTACAGATGATATCACAAATTCCCATCCCCTAAAAACCTCCTGGCTCCAAACACTTTCTCATGCCACTGGCTCCAGAAGAGAAACTCTTCATTCTCTTTCTTATTGCTCCATAATCTGGCATGCAAGTCAACGTGCCTCTCTCTTGCTCAATAGTTTATTTACATGATTTTAACAAGTGTCCCTGGTTTCCTGAGGGAGGAATCCTCTGAGAACAGAATGATCCCTACATCCTTCCCACACTGCCTGCTCACACCCTTCAAAGCCTCAGCAGGGCAGGGGAGCCTGGCAGCAGTTTTGAGACACCCCAGGAGAGCATAGTCTGTGGGTTTTGCTTCTCCTTTTGGCCTGCCTTGAATGTTAGTCCCTTTGCATCTCACCATTGAGGTGTTGTCAGGACCTGGGTGTGATGGGATAAGTTCTTTCCGAAAGATGTGGTTTCACATCCATATGTTTTGTGAACAAGAGACTTATTATTGTGTGACACACATGAAATTCAAGCTAAACAAATACCAAGACTGATCTGTAACTTTAATCATTTCAGGGTTCCCTTTAGTGCCAGCATCCATTCACGCAGTTGCAAGAGCCAGATACTTCAATGACAAGTGAGTAGCATGTTTTTGAAGGTACTTTGAATTATTTAACTGTGCAGCAAATTTTATTCAAGTTAATAACAAATGTGAATGCTGTGTTTCTCCTCCAGCTGCTGGATGAGTGTTGACACACATTTGCTTTATATTGTTCATGGACCTGTAATGGCAGCTTTATTGGTAAGAATATTGTTTGCTATTGTTTCAATATTATGCAATTATTATTGTATAATAATTATTTTAGAAATACTGCTAACCTGAACAAAGTAGAAGCTTCTGTACTCTAAGTATTTTGGTCAAAACTCAGAAGTAACTAGAGGTTTTCTCTACTCAGTGTTACAAAGGACATGCTCACAGCACTTTTTTCCAGTAGGACTTGAGATAAATACACTACATTTATGTGACATCAGTCATTTAACTGTGCCTTATCTGGGGTGAGCTGATTGCTCAGCATGGGTTTTGCTGGTCACTGAGCTGGAATGGTCCAAAAGTAGGGAGCTAAAAGAGTCCAGGGAAAGAACTGGACTGGGCTGTCTGGGTAGGAGGACAAGATTCAAAGTGCAGCTTGGCAATGTGCATGCATACAACATCTGGTATGCCAGCGATGCAGTTGGGCATGGCAACCCTGACCTTCCTGACAGGTGCAGAAAGGGTTTTATTCAACCCAAGCCCCAAGCTCATCTAATTGTGTCACCCAAGATGAACTTTCATCTTTTTTCTCTTACTTGCAAACACCTGCAAGGCTGTCTCTGCAATAATTGCCTCAGAGATCAAACAATAGCACAGTGAGTACTGGGAACACCTTTGAATAAACACCTTTCCATATAATAGCTGAAAACAGAAGATTTTTCTACCCTTTCTGGAGAAGCAGTCTTTAACAACAGCTATGTGAAATAGCCCATCCTTCCCTGCATTATAGGTAGTCCATTGGTCACACAGAATCACATTTATTGTGGATTTATTGGTTCAATCTTGACTGTCTCTGCTATTGCAGTGCCAATTACCATCTGAGACAAGACATTTAACCTTTTTTTTTATCATTGTGATCCCCATCTGTACATCTTGGCCGCAAAGAAAATAGAAGCAACTATTATGGGAAAAGATCAATCTTTAGCTGTTTTCAAAATAAGACATTATCATTTCTGTATTGTGCTTATGTAATTTCCGGTCTTATTTTTCTTATGAAGATGTCAATGCCTACAGTATGTCTTGCTTTATTTGCTACAAAAAAATCACATAGTGGCAGACTAATTCAGAAGAGTTGAGGTTTTTAACTTTGTAAAGTATTTCTTTGACTTTTCACAGTTACTTTCAGTAAATCTAAAAGTGAAGGTTAAGCAGAGTGAGTGAAGTCAGAATAGGATGGAGAATAAGGTTTAGATTTAATGTTGAATGGGACCTCAGAAGCAATTTATTATTCCTCTTTTCTAGTACAGCACAAATGTAAAACAGTTGAAAGGTCTCCCAGCGTAGTTTAGAAGTGATGAAATGTTTTACCAGAGCTTGCTGATTCACTGTTCTGAAAAAAATCAACTGAAATTTCTGGTATATAGACGTGATTTGAACTCTTGAAATATCTATGGAAATTATACAACTTACATAATTATTTCAAGCAGGAAAAAGAAAGTGTATCAAAAGTTAAAAAGTGTCAGTGCCTTATTTTACTGTAGGAGAGTGGAAAAGAGTGGTCTGGGTACACTGGAGACCGAGAGGCTCTGTGATGCCAGGGATGTCCACAGGGGCACCACCGAGCTCCTTATCAGCCTGGGTCTGCCCTCCCTCCTCCTGCAGGCTCTCAGCACATCCCACAAGGAGCTTTCTGTGCAGCCAGGGTCAAGGGCAGGTTACTCTATGCTGAGATCAGATTTCCAGAAATAACTGAGGAGAGGAGATGCTGAACTACTTGGTATCACTGATCATAAGGGTCGGGGGCAAAATTTTCTGGTGTCTGGTGTTTCTGCCCTGAGACAGCAACTGTTGCCTGCTCCCTGGGGGTAGAGGACCACGGGGTCCCTGCAGTGTGGTGGAGGCAAGGGGTGGCCTTGGTTTTCCTCCAGAACAGCCTTACACCCCTGCTCACACACAAGCCTGAAGCACTAGTCCATGGAGCGTAACCCTTAGGGAAATTGTGTGCTCCCATAGGTCCCATGTGCCCAGGGACATGCTGGAGTTTGTCCCACCTGGCAAGATAGCTTGGCAACTGTCACACTCAGGACAGAGACATGGCTATTTCTAGGGGACTATTTGTCCACACCATTTAAACTTCCAATATAAAAATAATATTTAGAGTTCCCTGGAAACCCTGAATTTGCCACATCAACGTCAAAACATCCAGTGCATCTTCAAAGTGACCCCTGCCTGCCTGAAGCATCCATGCAGGCTCCAAAGCATGTAGAGCTACTTAACAGATCTTTCCTGAAAATATTCAAGATATTTTCCAAGATCTGACTGCCAAGGAGCTGCCCATGAGGAGATACAATAAAGCTAGAAAGTTACACTTTACTGCCATTTATGTGCTTTGTATTTTTATCTTGGACGTCTGTTTAATTTGAATGCTTTCACCTACAATAGCTTTGTTTTTGCAGGTCAATTTTTTCTTTTTGCTTAACATTGTCCGAGTTTTGGTGACAAAGCTGAGAGATACTCACCGTGCTGAGTCCAACATGTATATGAAAGCTGTCAGAGCCACTTTAATCCTGGTACCCTTACTAGGAATTCAGTTTGTTATTATTCCCTGGAGACCAGAAAACCGACTTGCTGGGGAAATATATGATTACATCATGCATATACTAATGCATTACCAGGTATGTAGCAGCTTCAGTGTAGTTGAATTGTTTGATGTTAAGCTAATTTACTCAAAGATACTGTTGCTAGGAGTTTTTCCCTGAAGCTGAAAATAACTGGGTTTTCAGTTCTTTTTTAACCATTTCGCAGTATTGGATTATCTGCATTTAAATAAGTGGCACCACTGTGTTGAAGAACAGAGACAAGATAGGGGAAACAATGTAATAAGTCACCAAAATTATCAGTTTACACTATTTCTAAACTATGGAGAGAAAACTGATTTCACAGAGGGCTTTTATGTTCCAGCACAGCTTCTGTTGAAGTGCTCAAATTAACTGAAACTAGTGCTGTGACCTTAATATTAAAGCAAGCAATATTTGCAAACTGTTGTTCAGAGGAAATGCCAACACACAAAAGAAAACCAGAGACAACTAAGCTGCATTTGGGAGGTAGAATTCCATTATTAGGCATATTCCATTATCAGACTGACACTTTGATTTCAAAAATGCTCTGAAAAAATACATCATTCAGTAAGTCTAGTTTATTTGCTTCTGAAAGCAAAACAAGCCAAGCCAAAATGAATTTAAATGCTGGGTTATCTGGTTGACTGACTGGAATATATCCAGTCCTATATTGACTTGGAAAGGCAGCTTTTCAATGAATTTGTGAGTAGTGGTCAACATGAGTGAATATGGTGACCTACTACCTGCTTCCATTCATATACAAGGTAAGTGAATAAATTATTTTAATGCTTTAATAAGAAGACAGCTTAAAAAATCCATAGTGCTTTTTCCTTAAATGAAATTATAAATAAAACTACTAAAATCTATGCATTTTGTCAGATTATATATCCTGATTATCCTCCTTATCCCTTCAAAACTGTGGGTGTTCCTGCTGCTGCATGGATAGAATGACTGAAGTTATAGGGCTGCTTTTGAAGTGTATGACATCTTATATGACAGTTGCACTTAAAAGGAATGACAGCCTCATTTCTTCTATTGTTGCCTGCATTGTTACTTTTTCATTTACAAAATCTGTAAAGGAATATCTCCAAATTAATTTTTTGGTGACAAGTTATTTGATTATAGTTCTAACAAGTTAGGATAAGACAGAGTGTTAAAATAATCACTTTACTATTAAAATATCTTATAAGTCCTGTGCAGTTGTTGGAGAAACGCAAAACCAATTATAATTGCCTTAATTAAAAATTCCAATTGTGATGATTATGCAATAGAAAGTCACCAAATTGAGGTTAAAATGGAGGCTGCACTGATGAAGGGGGTTGGGTGAGGCAGGGGTCCAAGGCAGGAAAGTTTCATCCCTGATGGGTTCTTTCTGCTTGCACAGAAGAACTCTTGATACCTCTGAGGTACAATCTCAGTGTGCTTCCTGCTAGAATTTGGCCTTTTGGAAAGGCTGTGCAGTTGTCCTGCTGGCTGCAATCGACTGCAATCCTCCCTTTTCTACTTAGGCTGGTTTTTACTGTAACCTAAAATAAACATTCTTAATCCTTTCCCTAACATCTCTTGTATGCATATTTAAGATCGATCACCAGCTGTATAATCACTCCTCTGGTGCTCATTTTCTACTAGGGCTGGTTCTGTAATTAGCAGATCCTGTATTAGCTCGTGTGATGGCTGTGTTTCCCCTGAGCTATTGCACTCCCATGACCCACAGCACAGCCAGCCTGTGCAGACACCAGCAACAGCTTGTGGGGTTTTGCAGCTCGTGGAATGTCAAGCAGGCATCCTGGGAAAAATTACCAATCTTTTTTTGGTGCAAAATGTTATACATTCTTTTTTCTGCATTGGTTAAATGAGAAAATTTTATGCCTTTTCTCAAACAGAAAGAGAGACAGGTTTTCACAGTACATGACTTCTTTAAGTGAGCATGAAGGATTAATGTGTTAGTTATATAATTCATGTACACAAAAATGGTGCAAACAAGAACTGCAGTCATTGTAAAACTCAGAGGATTGAAGATAAGAAAAAATCTGTTCACAAAACCCCATATAATGGTATTTCTTTCAGAGAGCAGTTTTTCTGGCTGAAAAACAACACATTAGTATTTTATTTTATTTTATTTTATTTTATTTTATTTTATTTATCAACAAGCTAGGTTTCCTCTGCTGAAGTCACTTCTGAATAACAGCAGAAGTCTGGTTTTGATCTGTCCCACTCTATTCGTGATGGTGTCATCAATGGTCACCATTTTAAGCAGAAGTGGTTTTTCAAATACAGCTGTGTGAACAATTCACAGACACTGAATGTCTACTGCATGTGTCCTTCACACAACAGACCTGATTCTTCTTAACAGATCTGAAGAACAGGAACATAAATGATAAAAAATGGAACACTTGCCTTTATGCTGCAAATGGGAATGCATATACTTTTCCAGACCAGCTAGCCAATTTCCCATTAATCCTCTAAACATAGAGGTTCATATCTCTTCTGACCATCACCAATATCAGCTCTTTAGCCTCCAGAATGCTGAAATGAAAAGTACACCAGGCAAGAGAAAGACATTTCAACTGTTACGTTGTGGTTTAATCCCAGCTGGTGACTCAGCCCCACAGAGCCACTCACTCACTCTGCACTGGCATGGAGGAGAGAGCTGGAAGGGTAAAAGTGAAAACAGGGAAAACTCACGGGTTGAGATAAAGATAGTTTAGTAGATACAGCAAAAGACACATATGCAAGCAAAACAAAACAATTCATTCTCACCTTCTTATGGCCAGGCTGTTGTCCAGCCATCCTCAGGGAAGTAGGGCTCCATCACACATAAAAATTACCTTGGACAAAAAAAAGCCAGCACTCCAAACATCCCCCTTTTTCTTCTTCTCCCACTTTATATGCTGATCATGATGCCATATGATCTGGGATATTCCTTGGATCAGCTGGGTTCAACTATCCCCAACTATACCCAATTCCAGTCCACTCAAAGTGGTGTGAGATGAAAAGCAGCAAAGAGCTTTTGGAGGTCCTGCTCAGCCATAGCTAAAACATCCCTGCATTATCAACACTGCATCCAGCCCACATCCACAGCAGAGCCTTGTACTAGCTACTATGAAGAAAATTAACTCTGCCCTACAAAAAGACCAGCACACCTCAGTTGGAATGACCTGCATGGTTTGGCTGTTGATGCATTGATGAACACACACAGCTATCTTATTTCACAGAGCTCCTAAATGAGGCACCACACAAAAGCCAGTGATTTGCAGGTCTACCTTAAAGGACCTGATTTTCAAAACTGGGTAGATGATGCTGAAAACACATGGAAGATGCAAACTCAGGCTGTAAAGCATTAGGGTACTGCATATGCCAGCTTCTTGCACACCTCTGGCATGAGAACACACCTGTCAAAAGCCTGAAAACCCCATCATGCTGCCCAGTGAAGACAAAATGGTACACCTGGGCAAAGGCAATGCCTCCTGTGAAGGAGTGGAGCCGCAACAGCCCTAGGTCCTGCATGTAGCTGCATCCAGGCCTCCATTCTGAGACAGAGCAAGAGAGATGTGGTTTGTGCCTGACAACCTGGCAGGGCCTCCTGCACCTCTGCTGGAGCTGGGGCTGGAGCTGACTCTTCCTTCATCCTTGGAACTGCTGAAAATCTTTTGAGAAGTCCCAGGCTGTAAAGAGATTGGGGTGCTGTGCTTTTGTCAGAGGTTCTGCTACTGAGCTTCTGATTTCTGACATTGGCCCATAGGAAATGTCTCACAAGAAAAAAGGAAGGGTAGAAAATGAACTGCATGATGCATCAGTTATTCCCACATATAGACACAGTCCTCCCAGAGCTCTCAAACCAGCCAGGGATGAATAAGCCTCACCTTTTCAGCTCCCTACACCAACTGTCCCAGTCTATCTCCAGCACCTTCAAGGCAGGTTTTTAGAGGCTGTCAGGTTACATAAAATGGCACTGTCACTGTGCCAAAGAAGAGAGAGCCATGGAGGTCTGTGAGGGAGGGGTGGAGAAACAGCCCCTGTATCAACAGCAATACACAAGCAGCTAAAGCTACTCTTCTCAATACCTTGGTAACTGAGGCTCTAAATGTGTAAGTCTACCTCTAATGAGAAATTAAAATGCTATTCAGCACAAGGGCCTTGGTTTTTATTGGCAAATGAAACTGGTTTATTCTGCTGAGCAGAGAGTAATCACTGTATTTTTCTCCACAAGTGAGATCCTTTGTGTGGCACTCAGGAGCTCCAGGCAGTGCCCTCAGGACTGCAGCACCCACTGGGGCAGGCAGGAGGATGCAGCTCAGAGGTGCCTGGTCTGCTACAAGAATATTTTGAATGTTTTAGGCCTGGGTTTGGACTGCATATATATCTACATTGCCTCCAAGTTTTAAATTCAGCTTTCTATGCAGCCTTATGCAGAACAAAATTAACCCATTTAAAAGTAGCCTGTTAAAAATAGTGAGAAATTTCAATGTATTTTAAAAGGTATTCATTCCATCTGTTTCTCAGTTTAAAAGGAAATAAATATCCTCTGTAATGCCAAACCAGACAGAAATATTTTCTCCTTCTGTTCAAACTTAAGGTTATACAACTGCTTTTGACAACATAAGCATTTTTTCCTGATTTTCTGTTCTTTTTTTTCTTTCTCTTTGAATTATTAGTACTTTAAAAACGTTTTAATATCTTGTGCCAATTAAGGTTAGGGAAAATATTTTTTGGAAGCTGGATATAATAAACCGGCACTTTTGTTTGAAAATTTCATGCAAAAAATGACAGTAATGAAACCCCCATAGAGAGCAGAAGAAGCAAAGCATGAGCTTTGGGATGTCTCTATCATTTTGCAGCAGGTGGGCTGCTGTCTTCAGCCCTTTCATGACAATCTCCCCACCTCAGTGGCAGCAGAAACTGCACAGACACGTTCTTTGCTTTGCTGATTTTTTTTCCTGTAACATAAATTATCAATTCATAACCCAGCCATTTACCTCAGAGATGCTGTATGAGTGTGCTGTGAATGAAGGTGGTGAGAAATGCACTGCTGTTTTTCTCAAAGCTTTTTATCTTTGCCAAAATGAGAGAGGTGGGAATGGGATGTACTTCTATCAACAACCTCAGCCATGCTTTTCTTTT
>VXBI01012412.1:0-32596 GCA_013397375.1 Toxostoma redivivum | reverse complement strand
TTTTTTTTTTTTTTTCTGTCCATTCAGCTCCAGAAGTGAGAACTGAATGGACATGGAACAAAGTCCACATAGAGAATCAAAAACTCATTTTTATATTATGACCACCTGTACATTATCTTCTACCGTCAATAATGAATATATAACCCCACTAAAATCTTAACAGCAACACAGTGTATAGTTGATTAGGGCAGAAACTAGAGTCCTAGACATGGTCAGGAGCAGAAGAAATAGGTATAGCTATATATGTTTTTTTGGTTTAATGGAGACATAAGCTCTAATGAAAAAAAACAAAAGAGGTATGAGAAATCTATGTAAATTTGCAGAATATGCATAGGTATTTTTCATTTGTTTATTTTTAACCTGAGCAAATTGCTTGAACTTCCCTTCAAGGCACTCATGTCTTCTAGGAGAGTGAGATACAAATTAAATACCTGTCAAGCAAAGAATTTACTTAGACCAGTATAGTCACTTAAACACTGGAAAAAACTCACTGCAGTGTCAATAAGGTATGTGAAAGTATGAGAGCTGCTGTTCTTGGACAATCCCTATGGCATGATTCAGCTGAAAGCCACATTCATTTGTTCTTCACACAGTTTCAGAAATAAAGAATTTCAGAAGAAGTCATTAAAGGCCCTCATCTTAAAATAAATACATTCTTCATTTTTGCTTTCAACACCACAGCCGACGTTATGTTGCTGGGAGCAGACAATATATCACAGGTTAGTTTAACAACTCCACACAGTGGCAGAGAGATATAATTCACTTAGACATCTCATCCTCAGCAAGAATTGTATCCTCAGCAAAAACCAGTAGAATTTGGAAGATAGGTGGCAAGGAGATATAAGAGGTAACCCATGGGCCTTAAATTAAATAATTAACCTACAAATAGCCTGTCACATGGTTTAATAGATCCACTGTAGAATTATGGTCATCCCAAGCCCTCCTGGCTCCAGATAGACAAAGCTGGTGCCTGCTACTGAAATGTCTATAGCTTTACAGCTGAAGATAACAACAGCCCTCTGAACAATCGGCAAAACTTTATGTGTAAAAAGAAGAAATAGAAATAGAAATAGAAATAGAAATAGAAATAGAAATAGAAATAGAAATAGAAATAATAGAAAGATAGACAGTAGAGTCCAGAGGGCCATGGCAGGTGGAAGAAGAGCAATGGGATATACATGGAACAGACTAGAGAAAATAATTTCTTCAGCCAGAAAAGCTTTTTCAACACATCAAGAGCATTCAACTGTAGCGAAATAAAACACCATGCATCTTAGCAAAGCTAGGAAGTCTATGTACAACATGCATGGTCTCAAAATAACAAGAAGTCAGGTGTACTTTCAGCTCACCCTAAACTAGAAGTAAAACTGAAAGGTATTATGAGGCATCACTCCACCTTCCTCTTTAGCTTTTCTGTCAGAGGTTTATGGTAAAAAACATTAGTTAAGGGAGCTACACTCCTGAATAACAGAAAAGTGGAGCAATTGCAGGATGTAACAGAATTCCAATACTATACAGGAATTGAAATGGAAAATGGCTTCACTTCAATAGTTCAGGTTCAATTTCTGAACTGAGGTTCCTACAGTCTCCCTAAACACTCTCACTGAAGAGCAAACTTGAAAAAAATTTCTCTGCTTCTTTCTTGTAGACTGTCCATTGAGCATCCCTGATCCCAGAGGAGACCAAGATCCGTCTAGTTTGCTATTATGGCTGACTGCTGTCAGTGAAACCACATTTAGCACAATAGCAGAGCCCTGCTGCAAGGGTGCACAGTAAAGTTCAAGAGCAGAGGTTTTGCCCAGCTGTGCACATTTCTGCAGCACAGCACAAACAGCATCAGTACAGGCTGAGAGGAATTGGCACATTTTCTATCCTTGCAAAAATTTTGTCTGGTCTGGCAAAGTCGTGCTTTAGAGTTGTAAGGTTTTGTTTTAATTTGTGAAGCTTCTCAGTCCAAAGCTTATGGACAAGCTATTGTGTATTTCTTATTGCATGCTGGGATTTGAGGTTTCCGAGAATATTCACTGCTTTGCCAAAATATGAAAAGAAACTTTTTTTCTCACTATGTCTACCCTTCATCCTCCTCCTACATGCTGTTTCATATTGATATTTGAATTTATATCAAATTACAAATTCTGCATCAGAGAAAATTTATTAGAGAAAAATAATTGTCAATATTGACATGGTCAGCACTTGTCCAAACCAGCTTGTGTATCTCCATATAAGCATTTTGTAAAAAGTTATTGCTTATCCTGTTTGTGGTGCAAAATATGCATCTGAGAGTTCAAGACTCTGCAAAGCATTATCTACAGTTCAACTGGTAATCATTTAAATGAAGGTTTTATAGGAAAGCTACAGCTGTAAAGCTCTTCAAAGCAGCCCGTGGGAGCATAAGCTGCATTGCAGTTTTCCCCTCAATTTCACAAACTGCCATACGTTTAGTTTATAATAATTGCTTTAAGTAATTTAAAATGAAGGCATTTGGCTCCCAGTGATGCTATGCAAAGCTGTTTTAATAAGAGTGAGTGCAGTCAGGACATGACCAGTGTAACTACATAATCCTGAATGGCAAGCTCTCTGTGCAAGAATTTTTCTCTTACTAATTTCACACTTTCCCATCTCATATTCCTGCCTTGGCCCTGTTTAATCATATAGCAGTAGTGAATTGCTATCTGAACAACTGTAGTGATGATGAAGTTAACTTAAAGCCATCTACAACCAAGCTATGATGTGCAGGTTCTCTTTTTTTTTCTGCCTCCCTATCCTCTAATTCGTGTGCTGTGATGAGTTTTTTCCTTTTTCTGGCCACTTACACCTCTTCTCATATCCTTTCCATCCACTGTGATGCCCAACACACCAGTTCACTTACCCTGACATAGAGGGACAGCTGGATTCTCTGTGTCTGACACTTTTGACTGGATAGCTACACTCTGATGAATGAGTGGCAACATACAGGACAAAATTCCTCTACCATCTCTTCAGCAAAATCAGTGGCAGTGTGTTTCTTCTCTGTAAGCAAAATATATGCCTACCTTTTATTTTCCTTCTCTACATCTCTTATATATAAATAACTTCACAGCCGTAACAGATAATCTATAAAATCTAGTAATATAGGGGGGAAATGGTAAAACATTATGAAAAGACAAAAAATCATTGAATAGCTTACCTGTGAAAGATGGGGAGTGTCTGTGATGCAGAGAAAGTGGATTAATGTTTCTATCTTGTATCCATCAGGTTCAAATTTCCAAAATATGATGACGTCTATATATTCTGATCCCTAAACTCTTTTCTTTTCCTTCTCTTAGGGCTTACTTGTGGCTACCATATTCTGCTTCTTCAATGGTGAGGTAAGTATATGAAATACAGAAAATGAGCAGAACTTGTAAAATAGTCATCCTGCTCTTCAGTAATGCAGATGTGAAGTATGTTGCAGTACAAACTTTGAAACCACACCAAGTTGCTTTTGCTCTCTATGCACAAGCAGTGGTGTGCATTTCTGACAGCTCTGTGCAGAGTGTGACTGGAATACCTCTGAGCAGATTAATCAGGTGTGTTACCATTACAAAGCAGATGGCACCTAATGAGGTACAGGCATGACACTCTTGCCTTACTATCTGCAAGTTTGAGATGGAGGTCTAAGAAAAGGAGAAAAATGCTTTACTCCCCTTCCTGCCCCAGAACAGCAGGAAGGACTACAGTACTCACTAAGAAGATATTCAGGGATCTGCCTGAAGAATGCAGGGGGGAGCTCAGGCCCTAGCCATGGCAAATCCATCTCTGGTAGCACTGTCAGAGGTGGAGGAGTGCAATTACTTATACTCCTTTGAGGATTAGCACTGGCTTTTTTACAGCCAATGTTTCATGTGTAGTAATTGAGCTTGAGGCAAAGATCTTTCCCATTCTCTTACAGCTGGATCATATATGATCCATATATCGTATATACACCTACAGTGGGTTTTAAATCCACTTTACTATTTTTTTTTTTAAAAATAGTTAAAATATGTCAAGAATCATTTAAATTCCTGCAGCAATTTTCCAAAGATGGTTGGCAGAAAAAAGCTTTTTCAACACATCAAGAGCATTCAACTGTAGCGAAATAAAACACCATGCATCTTAGCAAAGCTAGGAAGTCTATCAAAAAGTTCATTTTCATTCCGGAGCAGAGGAATTAGATACAGAACAAACTTTGTGATGCTAATGCTCAGTAAGTCAACACAGAGATATATCTGTGCTCCTGTTTATCCCTGTATATTATTATAAACCAGTAAATTCCATATAACGACAGGACCACACTGATGTTTTGTTAAAGACTGGAAGCAAGTTATCTTATTGATAAGGTGTTACTGGCTGATTTGATAATATTCAGGATATAAGAGAGTATTAAATTCTGCCACCACTTGTCGACATCTCTGTACATTTGCCTCTGGCTGGCTCCCTGTGTGAATGTACAGAGAAACTGAAGAATAAAAAAGATGAGAGGCCTCAGCTGCGGTTCTATAGCATGGCTTCTCAGGAGGCATGAAAGAGAATGGCAAAATGTGAGCAGCTAATCACATCAGAACCTAACATGAAATGAGAGCTGTAAAGATCATGCTACAGAAGTTCGCGGTTTCATGCATCCAACTAAACAAAGTTGAAGACATACAACTCTTTTCCTAACACATTTCTGGCCCCAGTATCTGCAGGCTACTATCACATTCCTCCTTCTGCCTTACTGTCATCACTCTATAATATCCATGCCTTGGAAACAAGGAAAACTTCTGATACTCCCTAGTACGGAGGACGTGCCATGAAGAAGAGACCAGTCAGGCAGTTTTTGAAGCATCCTCTGCCTGTAAGAGTGACTACATCACTGTGTACAAACAGTATTCCAGTGCCTCCTCACTGGCCTCCAAACAATGTGTTACTCCAAAATCCTGGTCTTGAACATTGCTTCCTTCACTCTCCCCAGTGTCACCTCCATTTTTTTTCATATTGGATTTTGCAAAAAAAATTCCCTTAATGTTTTATAACTTTAGTGCAAAAGGTTGATTCTCCATCTTTAACGAGAACACCCAGATTTGTCTAGATTAGAGGTAGCAATGTTGAGAATGAGGAAATGCCACAATAAAATGCACTGAAAACATAAAGTATCTTGAGGTATATCAGTTTCTTGGTTTCGTCAACCAACTCTAATTGCAAAGTACTTTTGGCAATGCTACAATGTCAGAAGTGCATGTCCACCTTTATAACCCCAGGAATACAATTCTCAAGGTATGCACCAAGGAATACATCTGAGGCATCTGGTTGCCAATATGAGTGATTGATGAACTCTTGGTGGAGCAGCTGATCAGAAACCCGAATCAGGCATGACATTGTAAAAACAATGTCAGGCAGTAAAAACAAATGACTGCGAGGATGCAGATTTCTCAGACATGTTGAGAGTGATTTTATTGGTGCTTGGGTACTTTTCACATTACGCCCATTTTCAAAATCATTGCATCTGCTTTAGATTTGCAGACTGTCAGTGGCAGGAGTGCTGAAAATCTCTCTCAATATTTTCTTGTAGGAAATTTTACTTAGGGAAGTTTTTTTTAGAATTTCACATTAAAGTGAGCAGTGTCAAAGATGACACCTCTCTAATACAAACTCAAGACAGTTTGGTGCTACTTGCAACAGCACATTATCCATAAACACCCAGCAAAGTTTATTTACTCAAGTAACTGGGCTGGGCTGGGCTGGGCTGGGCTGGGCCAGGAGAGGATAAAACGACTATGATCCCTTCCTCCCATTTATTTCTGCAGTTACACAATCTGTAGACATATAAGGCACAAAACCTATAGAAAATCAGCAATAGACTAATGCCAAGCTGCTATTAGGGCCTTCCAAAGGGAGCGCTAACCTGAGTTTGACCAAGAAAATTGAGCTAACTTCCCCCAGTCCTGGTGTATGCAGAAGTACATAGACCAAAGGCAGTCTGGTCTGCAGTCATGATATAAGATTGTTTCCAAGCTGCTGCATACATCTGCTGCCATAGAGGCCGAAATTATTTCTCATGAGAAAATCCAGTGTGGGGCAAAGAGATTAATTTTACTACTGCAGAAGCTTGGCTAATCTGGGATTTACTTTTTCCTACTGGAACATTTAACTTCAAGACTGAAACACATGAATCTTAGCCAGGACAAACAATGCTAAACTCAGAACTTCTTTACTGTGTTTTATAGCCTATTCATCACTACTACTTCACTAACCTCTAGTACCATGAGCCCATCTATAGAAAGAAATCTAAAAATAATAATAAAAAGCTGTACCAATGTCTGCATTCATCTGGAAGAACACATAAACAATGTGGGACTTTTTTACTTTTGAAATGAAAAATATTCTTGATCATTTTCATATAAAATCTTGGTGTCCAGCAGCACTGTATTTTCTCTGTCCAACAGCAACAGTTTTGTACAGATGATACAAGATCTCTGCAATAGTCTGCTCATCAGATCACATTTTCAAGCCTGGGATTGATTCTAGACTGCAAGACTGGACAACAGAAGGGAAAGTCTATTTGGGGAAAAAACAGCCATGTATCTTATGTGCCAATGAGGTGTGAATAGCTAATAGAGAACAGAAAAACATTTAAAGTCTTGAAGACTAGAGTAAATAAACTTCAGTCTTTGCTTTCTTTTATCTGCCATCACAGTGGAAAGCATGGCAGACATCACCCTGTGCCTCATGGTCCCCTGCTGCCTCCTCAGTCATTAATATGTCGTGGCTGTTCATGTGATTTTCAGTAATGCTGCTTACATATTTAAAATCCATGCCTGAATGGTTTTAGTTGGCACTGAGTTACGATCATCTGAGATTCTTGGAATTCTGGCAGAAAACTAGATTAGCAGTTTTTACTCAAATGCAGAGTTTTGTACAATCCATTATCCATTTGTGGCCAGGTCCTTCCACAAACGACCAGTTCAGCAGAGAGCAAAAAAAGACACTTCGTCCTTGTGCTCTCACTGCTCTGTGAAGCCTTTTAGACCTGTACAATGGCACTTCTGATCATGGGCTGAACTGGAAGGGATGTGTCTGTTTACCCACCACACATACAATGTAAGCTTCACTCCCTTTGAAGAAGACAATTACAAGCTCCTCATGGCAGGCTCTGTGAGGCTCAAGGACATTGTTCTTCCCTCTCCAGTTAACCACACTATCATCTCCAGACCTATGGTTGCCCTGGTGGACTGCCAGACTCCAGTTCAGCTGAGAGCAGTTGGGGAGCTTCCCAGGAGCTTCTCAGCTGCACAGCAGCTCTTCTCCCCATGCAAGAGCAATCAAAGCCTTGGGATCTGTGCAGGGGCAGGGCAAGGAGGGGGCTAGGAGAGGAACAGAAAGACTAAGAGCAGGCTCTTGCTGCCTTCACTAAAGATGCTGACATGAATCAGAATGGATGAAGTGCTGTGACATGCAAACATGGTCAGCCTGGGGCAGAGGTAAAGGCCAGAAATGCACAGTGGCTGGTGACTGTGGTGTGGTGGGTGAGAGGTGGCTGTGAGCAGGCTGAGCTGCTGTGCACAGTCAAGGTTTCTGCATTATCCTCCCTGTGTCTGCCCTGGATGCCACCACCCCAGTTAGCTAGGGGGGAAAGTCACTGTCCTAGTACTTCTGGAGATTTCTTCTTCCAATCCCTCCCCATAGCTTCTGGGGTGACAAAGCTACAATATTCATACTGTAACATCAAAAGGCAATTTTAAAGTGACTGAAATCTTTACAAAGTTTAACTCATGTAATGTTTCCGTATCAAGTGCTGCCACTGCATTACTCTTTGACCCAGTAATCCTTTCTCAGTAATAAACTTGGTTGATAGTGTGATAAAAGATCCCCACATGCAGCTATTTCACTTTTATTCTCAATACTGGTATAGTAAACCTTGCTCACAGCCCAAGTAATTAAAGTTCCATTGTGACCATATGGCTTTCCTGCATTGGATACTCAATTAGCCTCCACACAGCAATTGTTTTTTTCTTTTCTTTATGTGTTAGGAGAAGGTGAATAGCAATGCATTTCTCCAAATGACAAACAGTGGCCACCTCAGCAGGAGCACAGAAACTTGTAGACTGCCATCACCACAGTGCCTCACTTGCACCTGCCTTCTTCTGGAGGAGAAGGTCATTTGCACCAGATTATTGTGCCAAACTGCTGCTATTCTCACTTTGTGTTGTTCAGAATCACTGATCTAAACAAAGAGAGCCAGGATTTGCCCACTTTCTGCTCATGTCACAACACTATCAAGAGCTGTCATGCATGGACATGCAGCTGGAGAAGTTTTTATTCCCTGGCAGTTTTAATAGTTTAAATCATTTCTTAGTACCATGTATAACACCACTCTTAATGTAAAGATTGAATAAAATACCTTATTCTTAGCAGATGACTGTTCAAAAGTTGAAATCATCTGCCATGCAGAGGGCTATGACCATTCTATATTTTGTGAGCACAGAACCTGTTCTTAAATTACCAGAACAAGATCCCTGTTTAGCTGTCCTGATCCTCTAACTCTTTCTACGAAATTAGTCCTGGCAAACTCATGAAGTGTACTTACACTTTGCCATTCATGGCAAAGGCTCATTACTCAAGGCTGAACTTCTCCAGATATCAAAATGTATTCGGCATTTCAGGGGCAAGAATCCAGCTGCAGCATCAGTTCCTTTCCTTTCCTTTCCTTTCCTTTCCTTTCCTTTCCTTTCCTTTCCTTTCCTTTCCTTTCCTTTCCTTTCCTTTCCTTTCCTTTCCTTTCCTTTCCTTTCCTTTCCTTTCCTTTCCTTTCCTTTCCTTTCCTTTCCTTTCCTTTCCTTTCCTTTCCTTTCCTTTCCTTTCCTTTCCTTTCCTTTCCTTTCCTTTCCTTTCCTTTCCTTTCCTTTCCTTTCCTTTCCTTTCCTTTCCTTTCCTTTCCTTTCCTTTCCTTTCCTTTCCTTTCCTTTCCTTTCCTTTCCTTTCCTTTCCTTTCCTTTCCTTTCCTTTCCTTTCCTTTCCTTTCCTTTCCTTTCCTTTCCTTTCCTTTCCTTTCCTTTCCTTTCCTTTCCTTTCCTTTCCTTTCCTTTCCTTTCCTTTCCTTTCCTTTCCTTTCCTTTCCTTTCCTTTCCTTTCCTTTCCTTTCCTTTCCTTTCCTTTCCTTTCCTTTCCTTTCCTTTCCTTTCCTTTCCTTTCCTTTCCTTTCCTTTCCTTTCCTTTCCTTTCCTTTCCTTTCCTTTCCTTTCCTTTCCTTTCCTTTCCTTTCCTTTCCACCACAGGGCTGTATATCCTGCCTCACCCCAGCTGTGTGTCTCTCTGACAGGTCCAAGGAGCTCTGAAGAGGCAATGGACCCAGTACAAAGCCCAGTGGGGCCAAAGGCGCCGGGAGCACTGCTCCACACGATCTACCTCCTACACTGCCACGTCCATCACAGAGGTCCCTGTTTACCTCTACCATCATGATGCCAACAATGAACAGTTAAATGGAAGATACGTAGAGGACTCTGAACTCGTTGCATTAAAATCTGGAGAGACATCTGCCTAGCTGAGCACCAGCCACTGCAAACACATAATTTCATGTTCTGCTTGTGAAAACATTGGGGAGAAGGGTGAGAGTGTGGAAATTCAAGATGGTGTGTCAGAGAGTAGGTGCAGGCAGAAGGACACATCCCATTCAAACCACATCAACCTCTGACAGCAGTGATGTAGACCTGGAATAGCATTTCCTCGTGTGCACTGCAGGAGGGAGTGAACATGGGCCTGCCCACCAGGCTGCATAATCTCCACATCTCCTGATACCATCTGACATTTGTAACACCCCCAGGTAGCCAATAGCAAATAGGAAAAAAAGAACCGATATGTGGCAATTGGAAACTTTCAGTACTTTTTGCTTCTGGTACTTTTCCTTAACACTAGATTTTAAACTACCCATTTTCACAAAGTGTAACTGACTTGAGTCCTTTATTTTTCCCTTTTAATGAGATTGATGACTGCTTAAAAGATTTCACACATTGCAAGACAAATCAAACATATGAACAGCAGAAAGTAATTCCAAAGTATTGAAATCTTGATGCTTTCCAAAGAATGCCACAAAATATTACCATCCTCGAAGGATACCCCAAAATATTATCATCCCATTAGCAGGGTCATAAAGCAAATTAAAGTGAAATAGTCATTGCATACCAAGATGTCAAACACTCTCAGAGAAACAGGTCTATTCTTCAGGCTTAATGACACAAGTCCTGAAGGCATCTCAAAATAGATTTCATTTAACAATACTGATAGTTCAAGAATATTTATTTATAGGAAAAAATTGTCAGCCTATTACTCTGCCCAGAAACTCATCATTAAGACACAATTCTCTTTTTCGAAATAAACTGTGAAATTTGTTTGAGAACTATGATTTTATTCAATAGGCATTCTGAATTGAGTTGTAGATGAATGCTTGTCTCTATCATAAATTTGTGATCATGGGAGTAAATGTTCCCAAGAAAGAAAACAGAAACCAATATCTTAGCACAGGAAACATCTACTTTTAGAATCTGATTGCTCTCCTGAGTTCCTAATATTATATAGTCTTGCCAAAACCCTTTATAATCTATTTCTGCTTCTATTGAAATTAGCAGACAAATCCCTGTTAACTTGGATGAGCGATGAGCAACTCTCTTCAGTGTTCAGGAATGAGTAATGCAATACAGTTCAGTGTAGACTTCAAAAACATGAGGCCATTTCCTCCACAGTAATTTGAAACCATTTTTAAATATTGTATCCAGCCAGGCTGCTTTTTCTTTCCTGACACAAGTCAGCCCTAAGCTTTACCCTCAATTTGTAGATTTTAAATGGAGGAAAAATGTACATGTCTAGCTAAATGAGTCACCATCTCACTGGAAAAGTCCCTTCCAGGAATGAGTTCATGAGGAGAGCTGTAAAGCCGGCACTATGAGAAGGGACCAGATTTGCCCTATCCATACATGAGGCAATGCCTTGCAGGGAAGGAGGCTGCTCTGTTTTCACCACCAGCACACACACCAGCAGTGCACCACGACACGTTGTCCCCAGAGTGAGGAGGAAGCTGCTGGCTCTGCCCTTGTAGAACAAAAGAGGAGCTGGGGAACAAGAAGGAATTGTCTGCTGGTGGTGCAGATCATCACATGGTCAATCCAGCGGAACACTTACAAGAAAATACCATTGTGTGTGTTTGTTCAAGCCACATGCCTATTTTTCTGACTTCAAGGAATACAAAGACAGTTATTTTTTCAAACAACAGTATTTCTCATATTGCTATTTCTACTTTCACCAGTGAACAATAGGAAATGGAGGAACCAGTTATTAAAGACAATTAAGTGGCTCTGCTACGAATCTGTATTATTCTGCATAGCTTTAGGGCACGCTGCACTTCCCAGGAGGGCTGCAGAAGCATTCCTGCTTTCTAAAGACACAGATGAGCTGATTGTAAAAGAAATGTGGATAGTATAGAGAGTTTAATAATGAAAACGTTGGTTTTAATAATGTACGTTTACAACGTGTAAGTGCAAGTTGTTACATAAGTCAGTTATGTTCATGTGGATGTACAAAATGGAAATGCTTTACCATTATATTGATTGTTTTCTTTCTTTGCTAATGATACTTTCTTGCTCTGTTTCATAGAGTGCTCTGAAAAGTCAAATTCAGGACCTGGGGTTTAAGATACTGTTTGCAGCTTTGGTGTGCTTGTCAATCTTTATGAAAATTTTGGTTTCAGTCAAGGGATGATGATTTCCAGCCACAAAAAAATTGGTATAACATACACTCTGAGTTTAGGGGTGTCATAACACTTGGGTTTTGCAGGAAAGGCTGAGTTTTAAAGGTACTTACTGAGTAATTTCTAATCAAAATATTTTCCAATGGGAAATGTTGTTTTTCTTCATCTCAAGATGGTTTGAAATGTCATCATTGCACACATAAGGTTGATTTTATTCTCTGCTTTATAAATAGCACCATACACTAGTGACAGTAATATTGAGAATGCTGATACAATCTCAATAATTCCTATTATGGCAGTAGGGTGGTTTAACTATAATAGATTTCACAAGAACAGCAGAAATACATAATTAATGCATCAGTGTATCAAAAAATACAGAAGGAGATGACACTTGAATCAGTGGATTCAAGGTGTATTTTAAGAGGAAAGCAATCTCACATTTATCACCTCTGAAGTATCTGTTTCCTCTCAAACATCATACCCAACACATGAAAACCCAGTTTAGTGAGCATTTACTCTTGCAGGTTTTGTGTGGTTGCTCTGAGCGACTAAATCTATCAGGAAGATAGATTTAGATGGATGCTGGTTGTTATTCTTTATGAGGTACAGAAACACAGCACAAATTAAAATATTTGTTGTGGCATGGGATGTTGAAAGTAAGATGATTTTTATTTTATTTACTTAATAAATATATTTTATCTGAAATAAAACAGCAACAAAAGTAGAACAATTTTCTCTGTATTAAGATTTTTAGCAATAATGCTACCTTAATTAAAACACTACAAAGTGCTCAGTAGCAAAATAATTCTGCTTTGGGATAAGAACAACCCTGCAAATGTGATGAATTTCTGTTCTCTTCTCCCATTCTTTGCCAGCCTCACTAAACTAAATATGAGCAGACTTACAAAGATGGAAATCTGAAACATTGAAAACGTGAAGGTACCCACATTTCCACTGCTAGGAATTTTAAAAGTTTGGTGTGTCTTTGTAAAGCTAAATACTGCTCAAAAATTCAAGGATTTGTAACCTGAAAGTCATTTGTACTGGAACAGTAATTGACCCCAAGCCAGTGAGAATCTGCAATGTGAACATGACCTCTCTGCCCTCTACACAACTTTTTATGTACTTCCAGATGGATCCCAAATCTGTATTTGAGAACCCCTTTACTGAGCTTTCAGAGCATAATTGAGAAAATAAAGTAAATCTCAGCATCACAAATACAGATCAGTATGTTGCACTCATCCTAATAAAGCACAGCTGTTTTAACCAGTGAAATCAAGTGCTGAGAAGGCTCCCATTGCTGAGCATGTTGTACTGCTGCATGAAAAGGAAGCATTGGGGTAAAACGACTAACCAGGTTGTGGTATTGTGGCATTGTGAGTCTCAGGAGACACAAATCAGCACAGTCAGCACTGGGGATGATTTAGGCCTGGCCCACCTGCCTTGGCATAGGCACCATTTAGATGACCTGCTGAATCCCTGCCAAAACTTATTTTTCATGATTTCATAGCAGCAAAGATGGACACTGTGCTCTGCTGGGGCAGGAAGGTATTTAATTCTCCTTATATGCCATTTAAGATTTTCTTCATAATCCAATTTCAGGACCTCAGGACCTTTAAAGCCTATCTTTAAAAGAAACAATTATCTTCAACCAATTTTTAAAAGACATCAGCATT
Source organism: Toxostoma redivivum (assembly GCA_013397375.1). NCBI lineage: Eukaryota > Metazoa > Chordata > Aves > Passeriformes > Mimidae > Toxostoma > Toxostoma redivivum. Next base: position 19,207 of record VXBI01012412.1, on the reverse strand, counting down.
GATTTTAAGGTTCTGGTCCTTTTTCTCTCACTGCAACCAAAAGCAGCTTTGAGAAGTGACGACACTACAGGAGGTCACTTTGTGTAATATGCAGTATGTGCAACCCCCTCCCAAGTACTGGTGATGTTGGTTTGCATAACATGGTCAGAGAGATACAGCTCCTTCCTCCATGTGCTTTGCATTTCTCTCCCCCTCAATATCACTATCATAAGATGTGTTTATTTCCCAGTCTGTGCTTTCTACACATTTTCAGGAGAAACATTTTTCCTTTACAGTTTGCAAATTATGTTGACTTGCTCTTGGTCCAAGATGTACTCACCAAAATCAGACTGGAAAATAATCATTCTGATCCAAACCAGGTTATATAATTCAGGTGTTTGGCCCATGCTGGTTTTTAAAAACTACCCACCCACTGGAATGATGGAAACAATAGGTGCAGATTTAAAACTAAATTAAGGATAAAAGTCTGAACACGCAAACCAAGTATCTTTAGAAGCAGAGTAACAGTATCTTTTTTACTTTTGACAGAATACAAACATGTTATTTAAAAACATTTTTAAAAAATAGAAAAAATCTAAACAGATCTTGAGAAGCTGAAAGTTATACAAAAGGCACCTATAAACCAACCATCTGGAAAGCTTAGATAGCATGCATACATAAGAATATATGTTATAATAATGTAAATTATTGTAAGAGCTGTGTTCAGGTAGAAAGTGACCCATCATCCCAAAATGCACAAAATCTAAGTCAAGAGTGGGAGAGACTAAGTCAGAGAAGATTTGTAGCCTCCATTAAGTGTCTTTTTGCTTTGTGGGGACTCCATATGGAACACAGACAAGCAGGGTCATCCATCATTCCACTCCCATTCCGGATGTGTTCATGATGGGAATGACTGGGACCAGAGATACTGTCTACACTGCATTTCTCAGCTTCATAAACCAGCACTGAGATGATGAAAGGGGATGACTGGGAGGTGAGCAGGAGCAATCTCTTTCCCAGCTGCATGGCAATTTCACTAGCATAAGACTCATTGTTGTGGGGAAGGCTGAACTTAGACCAGACAGCTCCTTGGTATGGAAAACCTTCTAATTTCACTTTACCCTGGGTAACACAGCAGTAATTCTCACTGACTTCAGCAGTGTGACTAAAGGCCGGACTTCTCCTTCTCTAATTTTATAGGTTATCCAAATATCAAGCAAACACTGAAAATGCTTGGTGTAATACAGTATCACCTGCATATTTGACAGCAAGATCCTGGTTCATCTGTATTATGCTACATATAGATTCCTTAAGGTTACAAGACACTATTTTTATATTTACCTGGGTTTTTCTAGTAAAATATTTGATCTCTATTAGCACCATGCTTGTATGTGTTACATGTATTTGACAAACTTCACAGATTACTTGACAACTAACATATATTTTACTTGTTACATTTATAGGTGTAGTTGCTTATATGAAAGGCTTGGCCTATAACAGCTTCCAGAAGATCAAAATAAAAAGAATGCAAAAGAAGCTCCTATGCTGACTACATAGAAAAACCTGAGAGGTGGAAACCCCTTGTGTCCTACTCTCCTCTTGTCTCTTAGTTACTTCTTTAGTTTTGAGCTAAGAGGGCCAACATACCTCAGTCCAGATGGCAGCACAAGGCTGATCAGCACTTTATTGTATGGATAGGCATTTCTAGGAGGTACACAAGGAGATGTACAGTTTTTCCCACTGACCATTGCAAGGACATGAACTTCTCCCAGTGTGTATGCATGTGCATGCAAGATACCTTTAGGTATATGCATCATCACAATTAATACCCCTGCTAAGAAGAGGTGGGAGAGAGTTCTGCAGAATTTAAACAGTCTGTGAAATAAGATTCATGAGGAAAGAGGCCATATCTCCAATTCAGAGGCAGAATTGCCAGTATAGGCTTCCACATGGAAGGAATTTACATAAATAGCTGCCTTTAATGAGTGTCACTCTACAAATGGTCAGAGTCCATATTCTGCCTGCTGCAGACTGTGTAGGCAAGGTTAACAAGTTCAGGCCCACAACATGTGAAGAGGACATAGCTTAAGAAAATATTCTTATAATTGTATTATCCTACAGGCTTTTCTCTTTTATTATGTTTTGGCACATAGCAAACATTTAACTCTCAACGACCCAGCCACTGTGCTCATGATTGCCTCTCCAGCAGCAGAAGGGAGGTGCCCCTCTGGGGACGCTGCAGCTTTGAACTGGCAGCAATTTACAGGCTTCATAAGAATTATGGTGAGAGTGTATCCAACACAAAGTACCCTTCAATTTTGAAAGAGGAGACGGCAGAGATTTTTCATTTTAATCCTCTGCTGTAAAATTTCTTCCCTATGGGAGATTCCTTGGGAAGTCAGAGTTAGAAAGGATGTGGAAGGACTAAAGGCCACTCCAGATGAGCCATCACCTACACAGGTACTGCCACATACGTGATGAATAGTTTGTCACCACTTGTCAAGTTTTGGTAAATGCAAAAAAAAAATACTCCAAAAAAATAGATCATGTTTCTCCTTTCTAGCCCATGCAGAAGTAACTTGGTATCAACTTCTTTTATACATCAGGATGTCATGAGCAAAGAGCTGCTTTTCAGACATTTGTTTTACATTAGACAAGTACTAAAACTGTTCAGTGCAGAATGGTGCATCAGTTATCAACAATGCACTTCAGCAAAATAAATGAATGCAATCAGGACAAATAAATAAAATAAATATATTTGATGTTACATATATCCTGTCCCCACAAATTAGCAATATACTTTCAGTAATCAAAACACATACAATAAAATCTGGATATAATTTATACAATTCTCTGGGCACATAAGAAGTTTTCCCTTTATTTTTTTTAATCTGTGTCTATATAGAATATTAGTCTACATTCATGGCAGGAAAGCTTTATGCAATTAATTTTTATTGGATCATACTTGAAATGATTCACAAAATTGAAAAAGTTTGAAAATGTAAGAAGATTTCCCATGTTGGCAAATCTGAGGCACATAAGTCACAAATTCCTTGTTCATGATTGATATGAATGAAAAGGCAGTTGTAATTGAATTATCCCTTTCTTTATATACAGGACAAGAAATTAACAGAATGCTTTAGTATTTGCTACATAATGTGTTTTTATGGCACAAAAAATATCCTGATGATTATCTACACCAGGAGATGTAAATTTTTTATTGTAAACCAGTTGTTCTGTTGCCTTATGTGCTGTACATAAGCTGCACCTTGCTGTAAGAAAACCTTCTTACAAAGAAATACTGACCAAAGATCTGAGTGCAATCTCAACCTTACTGAAATCAAAGGCATCAGCTGATTGAGTTCTGGGGTGACAAGGATTTGATCCTTTACAGATCCTGTTTTCCTAGTGTTAAAGCTAGGGATGGATCAGGAAAGGGATGCCTGGTACTGTGTCAGTAACAGCTATGCTACCACCCACAGGGGCTGCAAATACATAGGGGCTGCTGTTGTCTTTTCAGGTCATTCCCCCAAAGAGCTGCAGAGAGAATTGATCAGAGAGCAAGGCTGGAGGAAGCCATGCAGAAGTTAAGGCTTGTTCTGGCATTTCCCTTCACAGCAGATACAGGAGGATATAGCTCTGGAAAGGGTATTCAGAGGCTTTGGAAATCTTGGTCTGCTCCTGGTGGAATCCATGTCCAATCACCCTTTCCTAGTTTATTTTACCTGTTGCACAGAAATGGTTTTGGTGCAATTTCTTTGTTGTAGAACTGAACCTTTGGGAAATGTTGACCTTGTGAGAGGCTTCTTTTTGCAATTAAAGTCAGACCCATTTTAAAACTGTTGGAATGTCTTCTTTTAAGATATTCTGATATGAATAAATACCAACCACTAGTTCTTAAGCAGTTGGATTACCATCACTCCCTCAAAAGCTTTCTGTCTCGGTTTAAGAGACAGGTATTTGCCAAGGAGAGGGATGAGCCCCTTTCCCTGTAATCCGCTCCCTTTTAATCACTATAATTTGAAATCAGACGCTTTCAGGCATGAAATATGGGGGTAGGAATAACAATTNCCCCACCCCCTTCCAGTGAGAGGCAATTAACTTGTAGCCTGGAGTGATTAGCATAAGAGTAGGGAAAAATTCCACAGAAAATAAAAGAAATTATTCAACCCCCAACACTTTCTTAAAACCTCTGACAGATATGAGCTAGTAGAATAATAGCATAAAAGAAATACCTACTAAAATCAAGCAAAAACCTGTGGTTAAGGCACTGGACTGCATGGACTCAGCAGACTTATGTTTGGGTCATGTCCCTCCCACAGACTTACTGTGTGGTCCTGAGAAAATAATTGCAAACTAAGTGCCAAACTCACTGAATCCACTGAAAGTTCCACTGACAAATTTAGGGGCCTGTACTCAAAACTGGGACCTTTCTTCCAACCATGTTTTCATTGGTGAAAATTCCCAACCTGTCAGACCATTTTATTGTAAATGCATCTAAACTGTCTCCAAGTCCTAACAAACGTTCCCATAAAGGTCAGTGGGGAAAATAGCAACAATAATAACCATAATAACAATAACAATAATAATCCCTGCAAATAACATATTCCTGACTGACCTGGGTTTCTGCATTCTGACAGGAGTTTTGTACCAAAATCTCCTCCTTCACAATAGCGCTGTCACGAGCACTAATTAGTTCCTTCTGGTTAGCAAATTTTTTGAAATATTTAAAACATTTTAAAGAAGGAAATATGTTCAACAATTTCTTTTGAAAGAGGTCTGTCTTAAGAGAACCCTCTAGCATGTCCTGATGTAGAGACCACACACATGCATATTTTTATACACTCACATATAATGCAGAATACCTACATAGACTCTATACATGCAGTTCCAGTCATTTGACCGGGGTTTTAGTGATGCAATTCCAAATGTTGCTGAGCAGGGAGGTGATTCAACTCCTACACCTGGAGCAGTGCTCCAGCAACTCATTTGCTGAAAGGTGGCTACTGGGCTGAGGCATAGCTGATGTATTGCACATATGTAGCTTGAATATATTGCACATATTTTTAAATGTCCGTGCAGTTGAGAGAGCTGAACCCTTCTCCATGAATAAGGTCAATTTCCATTTAAATGTTAAAAAAAGAAAAATCAAATGCATGTAACACACACAGTATTATCTGCAGGCTTTGCTATCAACCTTTTAATGTTTATTTTCTCCATTTTTCTTCATTCTCTCCATTCTTCATTTCTGCTGTAAAATTGCCTTTCTGTTCAATAAGACAATTTCTCCTGTGCCTACCAGCAGTGACAAATTTACTGAGAAAGTTAAAATCTCCTTTTTGTCATGATGACATGATGAACCCACCTCTGTTTGTACAAGGGCAAAATGGACATAGGCAAGGCAGACCTGCCCTGTGTGTAAGTGCCAGCAGCCCTCAGAAAGACAAAGGCCTTTCCCAGACTGGTTCACTAATATCAAAAAGATCAGCTCTTCAGCAGAATTTAATTTGGGCAGAGGTGTTCAGCAATCTTCCAGGAGAGGGCTCCTTCTGAAGCAATGTTTCACTTCAGATGAGACACCACCAATTAGCAGTATAGTCAAATAACATTAGGCAATTCTACCTGCATGGGACACTGCAGTGTTCAAATGTGTCCTAAGAATATTCTCATTCAGCCAAGGCACAAAACTTTTCAGTGGTACTTCCCAAATATAGTTGCATTTGTTATTTTGTTCACTGCATTAAAAAGCTGCTCAAGAGAGCCTGGACCATTGCTACCTGTCAGATTCATTGGGCAGGCAAATGTTTTTCACAGATAGATGCTTTCTTGGCATCTTGGTACATTCTGTACCTAAACAAAATCAGCAAGGAAGCATGAGGGAAACCTTTTTATTTTCATATTCCTTGCACAAATTACAAGATTCCATTAGCAGTTACACATTATCTGCCTTAGAACTAGAAAGTCTTCCTCATGTGGGGGACAAGGGCCCAAGAGAGTCCTGAGTGTCTGCCTTGTGAGGTGTTTTAAGGACATTAGACAAGAAAAGGTCAGGTCTGATAGACAAGTACCAAACTGTTGTCTTTGATAATATTGTGTTAAAAGTAATTGCTTGTCAGCAATATTCCATTTTCAGTGTGGGAGCTCTCCTCCAAATCTTCAGACACTCACTTTACTTCTCACGGGGTGCTTATTTCTCCTGGTAGCAAAGCACTCATTGCCCATCAAAACAGATTTCATCCCTATGGATATTTTTCTATAATGTTGCTTGTAGTTCTGAGCTGAAATGCAGAATAATGGTGTGTGTCGATGCAATTTAAAACCAACGGCCAAAAATGATTGCTCCATTTACAAATTGAAAATCACTCTGCTTCACACAGAATTTTGTATATTTCTCTGCTGTTTTCAGATATTGCTCTGAGATTCTTCTCTGCGTGGCTCTTGAGTGTGAATGGATTTTGTAACGGCAAAAAAATCCCTACCAAACATTTTTGCTCATATGAATTTCAAGGACATAAGGAATGGTTTGTGTTCAGACTGTATGACACTGATATTTAAAATGGACATGAAGTCTTTAGCATGTTTCAGTAACAGAGAAAGCCAAGCTATTAAAAAATGGTTTAGTACCATGGATTTCTAAAATTCATTTAAAGATGGTCTCAATCTTAGAAAATTTTCCTTCTGCCTCTGATATGTCAAATGTCTGTACTCTTGGTTGTTCTATTAAGTATCACACAATTTCACAATGCCGCGTAGGACAGCTTGAAAAGATTATCAACATTATGTCAGAGTAATAGTCTCCAAACCAAGACTGGTCCTAACGGTGTAGGAGCAAGGCAGTGAATATTTCTGCAAGTCTAAATTTAACTCCCCAAATAATCTGCCATGGCAAGATGTATTCATAATAGATCCATACCTCTATTGTGACTGCAGCCATTGCCCACTGCCCCCAAAGAGTCACTTTGTTTCTCCTAAAAGCCCAAGCTATTCCTTTCCATTGAAGCCTTGAGAAATTGCCACTGTTTCATGCTGGAAAGCCTCCATCCTTTTGCCATCCTCCAGCAAATTTAGCATGAAATGAATGGGACATTCTGTCTCTGATGGAAAGTGTAGTTTTGTCCTTTGCTGGCAAGAACCCCAGCAGTCATAGTTTTGGTTAATGTCCATCAGCTATCTGTATGTTTGGAGTCCATTTCCACCATTTTTGTGTTGTAAGAGATCCAGAATAGACATGGACTAAGAGCAATTTTCCTGCAGTTTTCTATTTTCTCAAAATCGAGTTTTGCTGGATGCAGCACCTTGGAAAATATATCTGAAATCAACAGAGTTTTGCTATTTTTGTTGCACTTCAAAAAACACAGCTCAGTGGATTCCTCAGGAAATATACCTGATTAAAGCCAAGTTTCGGTGTGGTCAAATTAGAAGCAGCTGAAATATTAAACCTAAATTTCCAAGATGGAAACTACAATAGGCAAAATTCAATGCTGCAGTTGATACTAAGAAGAAACTGGGATTAAAGAGGAGCTACGTTGGACTATGGTGGTAGAATATACATATTCTTGTTGCACAGAATTCAAAATGCAAAATTCATACCAGAATCACACTTTGGAAATTTTTCTTACAGAATATTTTTTCATTTCTTCATCTCTGTCTTTCAGAAAACTTCCATCTTTGTTCTAATTCTCTGCTACATCTGACTCTCTCAAAATGTGGCTTGACAGTGCCAGGATTTCCAGAAGCTTTGGACATGAGTAGGATCACCTCACTCCTCAGATTTCTTGCTGAGAGCATGCCCTATTAGATTCATTTTTATTCTGACATTGAAAGAAGGTGTTGATAGTGAGGAAACGTGTCTTCCTGTTGGCTTGGTTCTGCAGGTTCTCACTGCCCTAAGGAAAGGGTTGGGTTGGAATTGTTGTTATTTCTTTGCTGGTGATGATTCTGGGCTTACATAGCTGCAGGGCCAAATGTGAAGGGCAAGAAGTTTCCCTCCTAGCCCCAAACAACAGATATTAGAGTGACACTAGGCCAAAAAAAAACAAAAACAAACAAACAAACAAAATATATAGCTGGGGATATGTATTAATATATATTAAATCCCTGCAAGCAACAAGTTTCTCTAGAGCCGGTATTTGCCCCTTTAATTACAGCACCACAAAACAAGAAGGAAACTCTATTGCAAACAACTTTTCTAGTTTTTCTTGCTATGAAATGTGTGCTGTGGGGCACATAACTATGTGTTATGAGGTTGCTTCCTTTCTTAGACTAGGAAAAGTTTCATAAAAAGAGCATCAGAGCCCAAGCAAAAGTTGTAAGTAACCTCCCTAAAGCTGAGAAAACCCCACTGAGCCAGTTACAGAGGGATTTGGAAGGTTATGATTTTTCTGACAATCCAACTGTAACTGAACATATAGGAGTTAGCATGCTTGGATTCATCTACCTTTGAAAACACATGGGCTCCAAGTGGAGCCTGTTTCCTACATAAAAAGCCCGGCTAGAAATCTTTCAAATCCCACTAGTTGTTTAAAGACAACTTGGCTGCATGAACACAATGTTGACAAAGCTTGTGTTGCTCTGTTTTTCTTTTGTTTGAGTTAGAAATGTCTCTAAAGAATCCAGAAAACACTTCTGTGCATCCAAATATTTAGCAGAGTTATTCGGGTTTACTCTCAACTTAACTGCTTTGGTTTTGGTGTTTCTACTGATGGCCAGTAGGAACAGAAAATTATGAAATTTGCTGTACTCCTCCCAAATACGAGAAGTACAATATAATACAGAATCCTTCACTGCTCATAGCCATCTTTCAGGTTTTGTCTAAGCTGTGATTGAGACAATCATGGTCTTTATTATGATTATTACTTATTTAAGAATTTTCATTGCCAAAAGATCCTAGGCAATGGCTAGAAGTGCCTTTATCTGAGTACAGCAAGGCAAAGTCAAGAGGAGAGTCTGCTCTCTGAAGAGCTCAGGAGTCTGCCCAAAGACACTGTTTTCACAGCATGTGCTGTAATTACACAGGGCAGGTGAGAAAAGGGCTGATGCCCTGGCATGGGATACTCCCTGCTTTGAGGAATTCAGCCTGCAAAGCACAGGAGTAATGCAAGGCCAAAAAAAAGATGTATTTTGTTACAAATATATTTATATTTACTTGTACATGTGTGCCTCTCACCCCAATGATAATGGATGCCAAGAACCTGCTGTGTTTGGAGCAGGCAAAGAAATCAGGAGTCAATTAGGCTGCTATGCAGCCAGCTATCCTCAGATTGAAGAAACAGGTTTGTGTTGACTAAAATGGTATTTTGATGTAATGAAGCTTTTTTTGACAACAACTATTTTATGAGAAATTTGTTTGGGTTTTTATGTTGATTTTGTTTGGGGCTGTTCTTACTTGTTCTGCACCTTGGGATCAAGGAGCTCATAGCCCCTGCAGTTGGAAGGAGCAGAGCCTTACCCAGTGTCCCACCCAGCATGCAGCTTGGTGTTTTTTCACCTGACATGATTTGTTTTACAGAAGTGCCAGCAGAGGTTAACACTTCATTAACGTATTCCACATCTTCTTTAAGAAGCGTTTTTGTTATTTTCTAAGATCTCTTACTTCCTAATTAATTTCTCTATCATCCTTTTTTCACTATGCCTCAGCCAGGGGAGTACAGTCTTTAATGAATTAAACAACATCTTATTTACGTCTTAAGGCTCCAAGTATATTGGATATTTAGTTTGGGTTTGTGCTGAACTAGTCCAACCTTCTCTTAGGCAAGATTTCTTATCTAGAAATAACATCATTTGTTAATGCATAGTTTAAAGGCAATTATAAAAACATCTGATGTGCTTCCTCTCCACTTTACATGTTAGATAGCCACTTTTACACATCCAGTTTGAATCATAGATTTGACTATTTTCTCTAACTATAAATAAATAAAAAGATAAATTTCATACTCCAAAGTTTATTTCCTTTATCTATCTCAGCCATTTGATAGATTTGGTTGAGGACAGTGCAGTGAGGAGATGGTAAAATGCAATGTGGGAAGGGAGAGGCAAAAGGAAGACCCTGACATCGGCTTTGCTTCCAGAGAAAATGCAAAAGAGATCCACTTCTTGTGTTTAATTTCCTTTGTACTGAACAATGAACTGGTGAACATTTTTCCTCAGTTATGGCCAGAAAGAGGAAAGCACCCTTCACATCAATAGACCCAAGGGGAATGGCAGCAGGAGAAGAGCAGATTCCACTTGTGAAAGAGAAGGTGGAGCTGCAAAAGATGAGCATGGAGAAAAATGCACAGTATATTGAAACCTCTGCTTCTGTTAAGGCATTTTGTTTGGCATTTAATACTCTAATATTCAAGGTCAGCTTTTGAAGACATTTCATACCCTAATCATACAGGCTCCACAGAGAAAGGGAAAACCCATGTAGCAAAGAGGAAAGGAACACCTGTTACATGGTCATCTGGAAGACAGGGTGATAAATTTAGCGCTAAGGACTTAGAAATAGGTTTTTCACCCTGAAAATAAAATGTGTTGCTTTTTCTAATTTCTCTTTTAATTTCTTGTTCAGTTCAAAACCGCAGCAAACCACTCATTCTCCTTTTTCCACTAGCATGAAGTCCAGAAGCTTGATTTTTAACATAAATGTTCTACACTTTATGGCAAAAGGCCTCACTCTCCAGAATTTCACTGACATAAGAACTTCAGCAATTGTTCTATTTACACATCTCTTAGTTATGCCTTCCAGTCTATGGTTCCAAACAATTGCAGCTGCTAATCTCAGCAAGGTAAGCCTCAGAGATAAAATACTATTGATTTCTATAACAGTGATGAACAGAAATTTTACATCTCTGCAACTCACAACTGAAACAGTGAGGATCTATCAGGATTGAAAGGCTGAGACTCACTCTGAATGACCCTCTTAATTGTCCGCTTGATTAATTGGCTGTCTGCAGTTTGCTGCTGTCTCTGTTTTCAGGAACCTGAGATAACTGAAATATGTCTCCCTGTAACAGCCATGTTATAAATTCACTGAAGATCTAGAACAGACTGACAGGACCAAAATTAGTTCAGCTTCCAAGCACTGAAACCAAGATTGTTGAAAGAGCTCTAAAAATTATTATTCCCATGTTACCTACTCCTCCTTCTGCCAGATGTGGCTGCCCCCACAGCTGATACATCAACATATCCCTTTCCTGATCACCGTTAAATCAAACTACTATCAATTTCAGGGCTCAGGCTAAGTTGCAAAAACTGTCTCTGATTTAGGGACTGCACCCTTTAGGCCTGAAAATTATTGTCAACACTCTAAGTTTTACGTGGGATAAAAGTGTATTCTATGAATTTTCTGTCAAATGAGGTTCAAGAAATCTGAAGCTATGTATAGCTATATTTTTCTTTCAGTCATTTTGCCACAGGTACAAATAACATAAACAGAATATGTAATTTTAGAAATAAAAATATATATTGTTTAGTATATACTATAAGAGAATCGTATTCTGTGAACTTATTTTTAATCATTTAACCAAATTGAAAAACTCTTAATCCTATGGCAGAAGGCTAATACAATAATTATTTTGGTTATATGCTCCAAATCTCTATAATTTGAAAAATAAATAGTGGCATCTACTCTTATTCAGAGATCTTTCTAAGGAAGCCAATAAACAGTATTTTATCCTTGGTAACAAAACACAAAGTATTCACCACAAAAATGTGCTTAACATGAAACTAAACAACAAATGAAAATTCTTGTATGATTGCCTCGTGTAAAGAAATGAAAAATATTTGTGCAGGTCTTAGAAAGGAAGGAACAGAAATGTTTTTTTCCAGTAGTTTTTAGTGCCTTTGGATTTCTGCAATTAGAATTCCCAGACTTGGATTTTACTTAAAAAGGGCTACAGTTTTCATAGGTCAAATTCTCAACAAAGTCTGGGTTGGGTACATCTGCTTTGAAGGGTATCACAAGGAAGAATAAATATACATATACATATACATATACATATCATATCAGTATACTATATATGAATATAGCATTATTATGTATTATAATAACATCATTTGCAATACAGTATAATATGCTATAATTTGGAACAAAAATTCGCAAATCTGGCTGGAAAAAATACCCTCATCAAATTTCAGCAAGGATTTCACTTTGGAGAAGGATGGTCAGAGAGAGAGCAAGGGTAAGGTGAAGAACAGAACTGCAGAGTAATTCACCAGCCATGCTACCAAGGGAGAGGAACAGCAGCTGCTATTAAAGTGAGAATCAGGATTTCCTCCAAAATCACAGAATCATAGAATGGTTGGGGTGGGAAAGGACTTTAAAGACCATCTAGGTCCCACCTCCCTTTCACTACACAAGGTTGTTCAGTGTCCTGTCCAGCCTGGCCACACTGCCCAAGCAGCTCTCTCAGCAAGCTGGCAACATTCTCAGCAGCTCCTTGCTCAAATCCTGCTTTGCTGCAGGATGGGGCAAGTGTATCCATGAGCTATTTCTGTGCTCTTTCTGAGCAGGTGGAAATCAGCAGCAGCACTTTACTTGGCTGTTGAGCCCTGGAGGGTTTTACTGCCTTATGTAAGGCTTCTGGCTACTATTAGGGAAAAGTATCACAAATGAGATCAGGGAGGAAAAAGTCTGTAAATCTGTATTGCAGTTTTTATGGGGAAATGAAAACCCACATAAAATTAGAGTATTTTATTTCATGGGCATGGCCTCAAAGTGTCGAGTCAGTAGAACAGGAAGCAGAAGTGTTGTAAAATAATCTGGGATAAATTGCTCATAGAAAAGAAATCCACTTCAAACACATGAAGAGAACTATTGTGTCCAAGTAATTTTCCCTTTGTCTGCACCCACCTAGGCCTTTGGATATGAGCTTCCTCACTTGGACTCCTGTTTTCCAGCAACCTGACCAAGGATAGAGTGTGAATATTCCACATCTCCTCCTTGAGAGTAGATTGTTAGATTAGGATCCAATATCTACAGCTGCACTGCAATGCATTGAGTTCAGTAAGAGAGGGGAAAAAAGAGACTTGGATAACAGCACTGCACCTGAGATGAAAGTCACGTCTCACAGGAGCTCAAAGCTTCATTACCACAAAGCAGAGCAAGCAGATTCCTGACTCATTCCAGTGTATGTAAGACTAGAGAGCAGAGCTAGCTGGAGGATGGCTGGACTGACTCTAGGCTAGGTATAGAGCTGGGAACACATCCTGTTATGGGACGTGGCAAAGCAGCTTGTGTGCAGTGCTGCACAGTCCTCCAAAACTCTTCTATGGTCACAGGGCAGTCTGATCAGCTCGCTGTGATCTACAAACAAGACAGTTCATCTTTGACTGACAGCACTTGTTCCCATCCCTGCTGACACACACACATTGTGCCAGCTAGTCCATGGCAAAAGTGAGAGCCTCTAAAATCTGGTGGGAGAGGAAGGGGCAGGAAAAAGACAGGAATTATGTTTGCTGAATTGCAGAGCCCTTAGTCCTACAGGAGAGACACAGTGTCACACAGGCACAGAGAAGCAGCAGTGATATCTTCTGCTTTGGAAATGGGGCTGACAGAAGAGGAAGAAAACATTTGATCTGTTTTCCAGAGGGCTGCAAACATATCCAGAACAAGGAGGTCCCTGCCTGGGAGTTAGTGAACTCCAGGAGCCTGTTGTGCCACCTCAGCAAAGGTGCTTTCCTCTAAGGTTTCAAGGAGTAAGTAATAAAAGTGATGGGTTTTCTGGATTCACAATTCCTACAATTCAAAATCTCACCCTGCTGTTGCAGGTTTTTGCAGCCTTCTTTGAGCCGGGAAACACATTCCATCTGTCGTCTGAAAGCAGGTAAGAGACATCCTTTCAGTGTAACACCCCCACAGGGTCCCAGTGGCTTTTCTCAAAATTTTCAGAAAGCTCTTGAACGTACCTCGAGAAAATATCTCCTCATAAACCTGACAAGATTTCAGGAGCCAGAGAAACAGAGAGAGTTTGGTGCAGCAGTGTGAGCAGAAAACCAGATGGATGAGATGATCAAACTGACAGTGCAGGTTTCTGTTGCAGACTTGGCAAGAACAGCTACATTACATTTTTTTTTCAGCAGAACAGGTTTAAATCTGCTTTTACAATTGTCTGATTTTCTTTTTATCAAAGAGAAGTAGAATATTTGTGTCTGAAGAAAAAATTTCTGAAGCCATTTAACATTACTTCAAGAGCTCAATTTTCTTAAGAAAATCTTACAGTCTTTCCCCACCTTTAAGAGAAATGAATATGTTATCCCTCAAGAAAGACAGAATGAAAGCAGATATGTAGGCAGAGAGAAACACTCTGGAAGTTTTATTTGGCCAAACACTAGAGGGGCTGAAGAGTGATGCAAACACAGGAGTCTTTCCATGCAGAATCAGCTCTGCTCCTTGCAACACACTTGTCTTCAAACACCCACTAGATTCAGCATCAAATATTAGTGTTCATTAGTGTTAGGGAACAGGCAGTTATAATGAGAGTTATCTAAATAATTCAGTGAAGCTCTTACTGTGCCAGTTCATTCCCAAAACAGTGACTGTAACTAAAACACCAGACACATGAGCAGTCCCTGCTACAGCTGCCTCCGTGGGAGCATCCCCTGTGGTTTCCTTCTGACCTGTGATCTGCTTGAAGGTAATCTGGCCATGTACACCCTCCTCTGTAGTCAGGACCACAGGTTTCCCTAAAGCAAAAGGATACAGGAATATGAGGGCCAGAGTGGAGTGGGATAAAGCACCAAGTGGGAATGGTACCAGTGAAAAGGGAAAAAAATCCTATTTACCTCAGCTTTTTATCCAGTTGTCCATTTTATTGCTTTTATTTTATTGCTTGCATGAGGGAATGATATATCTTCTGGTGCCTATGTAAAAAGCACATCACACCAGGAAAAACAGCCTTAATAACTATTCCATAACCAGCAGGATAAATGAAAACAGAAAGGCATTTTAAGGACAAGTTATGGCTTTCCCTGAAACTTTGCAAATTTGATATGCTTCACAAAAGTTCCAAGAATAGGGGAAGTTTACTGTCTTTGGATCATTTATAGATAAACTCAATGACAAGGTGTAGGAAGAATGTTTCAGTGTCCTGACCCTACAATCAGCCAAGTGGACAGACCCTTAGGACTGAAACACTCTGCAAGTACAGAAATACATTGCTTTTGGATCTAATACATCCTTAGGCAAAAATCAGCTTTCCATTTTTCCATTGCCTTCAAAGAACATCTTAACAGGCAGAATGTAACAATATTAATTAATGGGGTGAAGAGAAAAAGCTGTTGATTTTGTCCCCAAGAAAATTTCCCTAATGTCTTTTTTACTGAATCAGTCCAGAATATTATTTCAGACAGTGGCACAAAGGCATGGTATGTTTGCCAGCTCTGATAAAGATTGACGGCTCTAGCAACAAACAGCACAAGGGGACAGCTTCCAGCTTCTAGGGCTGTTAAACCCTGGGAAGGCTGTTCTCTTGGTGCAGCAAGACTGGAAGGAAAAATTATAGACCTACAATCCTTAAGCTAAATAATACTTATTTACCTGAAAAATAGGTAATTTATGAAAAAGTTTTCAATAATCTGTATTGTTCCTTTGAACAGTTCCCTGTTTGGTTCTTCATTCAACATATCTGAAGCCAGGTTTGAAAACTGACCCTGCCACTCAAGGAAGGTGCTCATTTAATAGTTTGGTTCCGATTTAAAATGTAGTGGCCTTTAAACACCCCTTTATTTTTCTGTTTAAAACTTAGCTAGGCACTTTTCCAAGTGCTTCAGTGAAGTGAGACCCTAATTATTATATTTCAAAATACTGCTGATGTTCTGTAAAAAGTGCTAACTTTTCCTGCCTAGAGGCAAGTGAAAGAAATTGCTGTTATTCATGGCCTGGAGTTTTTACTTAGTTCAAAGAGGGACTAAGTCTTCCTTGACTTCAGCAGTGTTGTTTTGTGGCCTTTGAGCATGGGGTACAGCCCACATGGCTCACAAAAAATGTTCCCAAAATTAACAGAAAAAAAAAAAAGATTTAATAAACAGGCAGAGTAAACAGCTCTGAAATTGTCCAAAGACTCATCCAGGAAATCTACAGGGACTCCACCAAAACTATGGAGTTTTTAGCAGGGATATTACTCCTATGAATTTTTTTCTTCATCATCCTATTTTCACAAGATATTTGCTGAAATGAGAGAAAATTTCACTTTACGTATCTGATATCTGCAGAGGAAAAATGTTATATAAAAATAAGGAAATATAAATCATGCAACTGTCTTCCAGAACTGCTTACTCTAGCAAACATTTTTCCTATAAAAGTAGGTTGAAAGGTAGAAATTTGATGTGAAAAGCAATATTTACTAATTTCATTTTTTCACCATATGTTGAAAGGCTTGGAAGGAATAATTATTTTTAAATGTAGGGGGAAAGAAATCTCAGGTTCTTCTAGCTTGTTAAGAGATATATTTTACCATTCCTTCTCTCTCAGGGACAAATTATGCCTTTTCTAATTTTCCATTAAATTTCCCTTCCTCTCATTGGTTCCATCACTTAAACCAGGAATATGCTAAAATTTATAATTATTTGCTTATAGTTCCTTCCTCCTGAGGGCTGCCATTCTACAGGAGAGCCACTCTAGTTTGGACTTACCTAATGCAGCGAGTCCATTTCTGTGCACAAGTGCCCAGAGGAAAGAAGAAACTGCCTAAACTCTCCCCTGCCTCTTCAGAGGATAGGCTGATAGAGGAACCTTTACTGCTTGGCTGCCTCAAATACAAAATGTGCCCTTATTCACAGTAGCCATGTCTGACCCAGCAGCAGCCCCATTTGCAAAGGCAGCAACAGTTTGGGATGAAGGGAAGGAAATGATGCCTTGGGTTTTAGCTTTTACATTTTACAGAATCTCTGCTGCTTAGTGTGTAACTCTGAAACTTCATATTAGGTGTTAGTGAGTTCTCTTCACAGGGTAGTTAGACAGAATAATTCCCTTCCAGGTAGAGAATCAAGGACAACTGGTACCCAAAAAGCAGAAACAATGGTGAGGGAAAGGGGGCAAGCCAGGGAGCTGAAACTTCATAGCCTGGGGCTGTGGTTGGATAATTGACCCCAATATGAACCAAAACTTATCAAAGTGTGAAAACTCATGACTGGGATCCATCTTGGATTTGATTTGGCTGTAGCCCTGGCCAGGCTCTTGCACTGCCCAAAGTGTATCCTTTCAATAAATGCCTCTTTTATTCCTTTTGCTCTGTCTAGTCTCTGTTCCAGGTCAGCCTTTCCAGGCAACAGTTTGACTCCACCTGGTCATGCAGGTGGTGCATCCTCCTTGCCAACAGGTCTGACATTATTTGGTCACCTTCCTCCATGCAATTAAGCAGCACATCACAGGGCACGGGCTGCTGAACACATAACTGTAAAACCTGGGAAAGGAATGTACTTCCCTCTCAGAAATAAATTGTACCAGTTGTGAGTAACTGCTGTGTGCAAAAGTGATTGTTAGTGTCCCACAGAATTATGGCCTTGCACATGGACACATGATTGGACATTTATCAGTATCAGTATCAGAATAAATCTCCTCCACTCAGAGGATCTTACTATTTACATCATCCTTTCAGACATGCAAGAGGCATATGTGAGATCTATCTTCACCTCACATCAGCTCCCCGTTCACTTTATTTGTACCTCATCTAAATTGAATTAACCTAGCTTTCATTCACAGTGAGTGAAGAGAGATTTCTAGACGTTACTATAGGCCACTCATGGCTAAAGCTACAGGACATTGACTTTGCTTTTTTTTTCTTACATTGCCAGGAGATCAGAACTCATTCCCTCACTCTCTTTAGAAAGGATCAGCCTCATCTTATGTGGTTTAAGAAGAATTTCTATTCATTCTCATAAAGCAAGATGTCTGACTATTCACCTACTCCTTTTTAATGGACATGGCAAGGTAGATCCTTTCTGCCTAATTCTATGTCTCCTTCAGCAACATAACAAAAGGTTACTTACTCTCTCTGAGTCTTTTATCTGCTTCCAGGTTGCCATCAATGCATCTGCTCAGTATGTCTTCTTGCCCATTCTCTGCTTCTTCTGCCACTTCTTACACACTGATACATACAGAGTAAAAAATCTGAAATATAAATCGCCTTTATATACTGTATCAGGGTCCTAGAGGAATCTATTCCATCAGCTGTCTAAGCCCTTGACTAAACCTGCATGAAGCTCAAATTCCCATTATTGCAGCTATTGCTAAACTAGGCATTTAATAGTCCTATGATTTGTCCTGGAAGTCATTTATCACATTCAGCAACTTCAGTGAAGTGGTTTAAATAATTATCCAATAGTAAAATAGTATTTTTTAAAAGTCAAAAAAACACCAAGTCACAGAAAGCATTTTTTAACTGGGCGAACATAGAAAGCTATGTTCAGTATCATGCATATTTTGTTCAGTTAAAAATCTTTAAACTGTCTTTTAATGATTTGTGCATGAAAACAGAGTTCATCAAAGCTCAATGAAAGATGAATATCATGCAGATATTGGTGGATTGAAAACTTTAATACTAAGGCAATTTCAGACAAAGATTTGAGTTTTTTCTGTAAAACCTTCTGTATGCTTAAAACCCAAAACTAAAGTCTAGCAAAAAGATAGCAAGTCTATTGTTCATTGCACAAGTCATACAAAATACTAAGTTAGATACTAAGTTGGTATGCTGGGCTCAGGGGCTGCCCCATCCAGAAAGGCATGGATTTTCTGTAGATTCCATGTCCCCCCTGCCACACCCAGACATCTCAGTTTTGCTAGGGTACCACAAATCTCTCTGATGATGCATTTCATTCATGCCTTTTCAGCCATATGGGTTTTTTTCTTTTCTATCTGCAATTTCCTTTTTTTTCTGATTGAACTCAGCCTTCAGCTGCACTCCTTGACACGAAGCACCTCCATTTTATCTCTGTACTCTGTCCCCATGGTGTGAAGGGCCCATAGGGCACAACTGTGCTCCTGGCACAGAGGTGGGCTTATAGCAGTATCTGCCTAGGAAAGGGCTTCTACAAGGTGCTCAAGTATGAGATTTATAGTCAGAAATGGTGACTAAGCTGTAGCAAAAGGGTGGTATACAAAAACAGAACTTAACAAGGCTCCCAACATTCTTAAGAACCTCCATTCCTTCAGAAAAATCTGGATGGTGACAGTTGTTCCAGCAAAGTACATACCTTTAATCTGCATTACAAGTCACCCCTTCATAAGTATTCTGTTGGGAGTTGAATAATT
>VXBI01012402.1:957027-974965 GCA_013397375.1 Toxostoma redivivum | reverse complement strand
TAATTGATTTTGCTTAATTGTTTGCAAAGGGAGAAATGCATGTGGGACGTAGGCAGCAGAGCGACTTAGTTTGCAAGAGCGCGGCTGAGGCAGCGGGGAAGGGGCGGAATGGAACCGAGGGACGGGCAGGGTGGGACGATCATGGATCATTATTTTTTCCGGTGCGTGCGGGTTTGCGCTGATCCACCGCGCGTGTCCGCGGGGCTGCGGGGCGGGTTCGCAGGGCGAGAGCTGCCGGGAGAGGGGCAGAGCCGCCGGCGGCAACCGGTGCACCGGGCTCTCCCCGCTCCTCCGGCGACCTACCTTGTGCGCGGCCGGTCCCCGCCGCCTCCAGCCCCGTCTCTCCGCCCCCGCCGCAGCTTCCCCGGGGCAGCGGCACCGGCCTCCGCCGGGCCTACCCTACATCCCCCGGCATTGAACTCGTTGCTGCCCCTCGGCCGCGGACCCCCGCGCTTTCGGCGCTGTCGAGCGTGCGGGGCGGCGGGGGGAGCGCGCGGGGGCTGCGCATCCATCGCGGCGTTACATAAAGCGATCTGGTTTTTAAATCGCCGCTTCCGGTGTGACTATGGAAACACTCGGATTATGTAAATACCGAAACCTGGATGCTGGGCATCAGATGCGAAGATTCGCCCCCCTTCCCTTCCCCGGGGAATTAGCTCGTGTTCACGTACAAAAATAATAATAATTATAATAATAATAATTTTTAAAATGATCCGCTCCTTAACGAGCGTTGACCGCCGTTCACGGGTTTTTACGGGATTGCAAAAGGCATCGGTGCTGTAGCTTGTGAATTGTCGGCGAGTTACGTGTCCCCCGCTCGCCTTCCAGCGCCAGCCCCTGCTCAGCAGCCCAAGTTTGAGTTTTCCTGAAGCCAAGCACCTGTTATTCCTGCCGAGTTCCGTGTCACGGGATGGAAAAGGTGCATGCAGCGGGGTTGGAGCTTGTTTGGGTTCAGGTTTTGTTCAGTTTGCCTTGCCATCTTAATTATTTCCCCCAGAATGTGTTTGTCAAACCGTTGTGCACTATCCATGTGCTTTCCTGGATTTTTTTCTTTTCTGGACAATGTGTTTTATTTTGGTTTTTTGTGCCTTTTCTAGCGCTGCATCGGCCGAAGACGGTACGATGAGAACGAGGACCTCTCGGACGTGGAGGAAATTGTCAGCATCAGGAGTTTCAATTTGGAAGAGAAACTAAAGAGTAAAATGTACCACGGGGATTTCGTGCATGCCATGGACGGCAAAGGTAACACTGCCGGGCCGGGGGCTGTCCGGCCGCGCTCGCCGCCGCCTCCACGTGCGGCTCCGCTCCGGCTTCGGATTTCGCGCCCGCGCCCCTGCCCGGGGATCCGGTGACGCCGCCGGCCCAGGGGACCCAGGGGGCGGCTGCTGGTGGGGCCCTGCAGCCCGGCCCGCCCCAGGGGGGCTGCCCCGGCCCGTCCCCCCCGCACCCAGAGAGCGGCTTTTGCCCCAGCGCGGTGCTGGGATGAGCGCGGTGATCCATGGCAGCGCCCAGCGCTCCCCCCGCCGTGCCCCGCCATCGTGACCCCAGCGCAGCACCGGGCTGGTCAGGAATTAGGTCCTGGCACGGGAGAGGCCCAAACCCCAGCCCCCTCTTAGCCAGAGGTGATTCCTGCTCCCCCTCCGCCCCCTCTTGAATCCAGGACCCCTTTTGCGAAAGGGTGCGATTGATGAGCCTGTTCGCCAGGCTCGGAGACTTTAAAGTCAATAACTTCTTTGTGTGTCTATCATATATTAAATTACAGCTCTCCCCTCCCCAAAGTTACTTGCTTTGCTTAGGTGACTCGAATTCCGGAGCGGTAAGCAGAGCCAGACAGCCCAGCTCTGCCGCACGCTGCCCGGCAGGAAGGGAAACGGGAGAGGTTTGCCCGGGAATCAAACGGGCCGGGGGGTTTGCAGGTCACCTTTATTTACTGCTGTACTGTTGACACGGATCCCTAATCCCAGATGGCTATCACCAAAACTCGGCCTGACTGAGGACGCCTGTTTAGGATGGCTTTCTCAAGAAAGAGATGTTTTGGCTGTAATCCTCCTGAAATTGCTCTAACTGTGGAGCCACTAATCGAGTTTAGAAAATTTCCTTTTCTCCTCTAGGCTTAGGTTTGCATGAGCATTTTAAGCTCCTTTTAGAAAAGTTGATGTGTGGTGGAGAAATTAAATACCTATCTTACTTAGGAAGGTGTTTGTTTAGGAGATAAGTTCAACCCTGACCCCTCTTCCTCCAAACAAAACACAAGCAACTATTTTTTAGCTGGAAAATGTTAATTATTTTTCCAGAAAATGATTGCATTCTACCCTGAGCTTTCAAACACTCCAGTGGTTGTCACTGCTCCATGCTAAGGATGGTACAATCCACATCTTCCCTGGCTTAGCAGCTCCAAAATCTTTGGGCAGTTCTCTCCTTTCTAGGGAACTTGAAAATAAATGAGTGTCTTTTGTTATTTTGTTGTGGTCTATGTCGGCTTTGTTCAACCCCACAAGGGATTTAAATGCTTTGTTGGGGCATTAGGAAGAAAGGATCTGCCTTGCTATTTGCTCTGGTTTTATTTTTACTATTGGTTTACTTTTTTTCTCTATAAACCTATGAGTTGAATTGAATCTGGGCAAAACAATTACAGTAGTGTGTAAGAATAAAACAATTTATATGAACACATGGCATTAGTTGAGCAATATATTTTTTTTTCTTTCCCATGTCCTTGTTTTTATTTTTAATGATAATTCATCTTGCAGTGGTGTGATTTTTGGCTTGAATGAACTTTGTCATAGCTACTTGTTCTTTAGTCTGCAAAGCTCTGCTTCTTTCACCAGTATTATTCCTGATGTTTGTTGACTTTCTGACTTGGATCAGTGTCTGTAAAAAGTCTCTGTGGTTTATTTATTTGCTTACCAAAAGGCAGTAGCTTTAATGGGGATGCCTATGGGGAAGGATGACTTCTTTAGCACAGAAATATTTACTTGGTAACCTTAGTTAAATGGAGTGTTCCTTACACTTACTTTGAGCCTAGTGGCAATAAAGTTTCTGTAGTTTTCATGTTTTTGTAAATGGATAATTACAGTGCTCTGATTTGGTAACTCTTAAGTAGGAACATTATATCCCTACTTGTCATAATTACTAACTGAATACAGCAAAGAAAAAGTTGTAGAAATAGAGGGCAGTACATGTGCAGGCATGAGATCATGGCCTCTGGGCCCTCCTCTTACTTTCAGTGTGGGTTTTAGAGCAGAGAAACACCAGGAATAGAAGCTCAGGCTGAGGTGCTTGTGCTGGCCCTGGCAGCGTGGACAGCTGGATGAATCTTGGGGTTAAACTGCAGGGAGTGTGCACTGGGTTTGGCAGTACAGGGCATTTTGTAGTGCTGAACAGTCAAGCAATGCTTTCCATTTCAAGACAGTGTATGGACGCTTTATAAAAGTAATTTTTTCCTGAAAAAAGGGGAATAGAAGAGCCATAGAAACAGTCCATGGCTACTGCAGGAATTCCTCTGCTCTCTGTGGCAGAAGGCTCCAAACTGAGCCTGGGGTTTTGTAGCCATGGCTCACCCAAATCGCTGCCTTGTAACTTCCTCTCTAATCCCCAAATCACTGCTATTGTGTCAGACTGTGCATAGAGAAATCCCCTGGAAAGGCCAGTCCTGTGTAATCCTCAGAGAGGAGCAACAAGGTAATGCTGGACAGTGTTAACATGACAAATTTATGTTTAAATTTCACTTTGATTGTGTCTTATACTGTGACTCCTCACAATTCATTTTTCACAGACAGATTTTCACTGTATAAAATCTATCAGCTCCTGGAGTTACATTGCTGATTAATTAAAAGAAAAGTTGTTCTGTTGAAACCAACAGTAACCCCCACATAAAAAGAATTATGTGTTCATAGAATCAGGGCTCTCTGCTAAAACCAGATAATGCTCACAAGAAAGCATGTATTTATCTAAGTAGAAAAGTATAACTTAGAATATCTAAACTTACACATGCATTTTAAACTACACATTTGCCCAAAAATACCAGACTGATTTGCAATATTTGGTCAGGATTATCTTTTAACTGTTAATTTGGTATTTCATTACAGCCTGGGTGTTTCAACACAGACCTTAATTGACAAACTGACTGGCTTCTATTTTATGTGCATCAGTGAACAGGAAAAATAGGGAGCAGCTGGGAGAGCATTGTCTGTCATTTGGTTTCCGGTTTGGATCTAAAATATGCATTCTCTTTCCATTTCTCTTTAGGTGATAGGGAGTTCTTTGGTGAGAAAAGGGAAATGGGGAGAGTCTGAGAAAATGTAATGTGAGGTGCCAACACCATTGTAATTGCTTTTGCATGTTGTTTCTTATTCATTTTCACAGATTTTACTTTTGAGTATGTGCAAAGAGAAGCTCTCAGAGTTCCCCTCATCTTCAGAAATAAGGATGGACTGGGAATTAAGTAAGTTACAACCAAATTTTGGTGATTAATAAATGCTTTTATAAAATAACCATTATGCTTTCTACTTGTTTCTGGTATTTCTTTTGATGATCTCAAAATGGATTGCAATTAGTAAGACTGTCAGCACCCTTGAGAGGAGGAGTGATTATTTGCCGCTTATAAACAAGCAGATAATTAAATTCTATAAAAGTTAAGTGCATACAGCATGGTACTACACAGTCAAAAATCAGTTGGCAGTGAAAGTTAGGAATGAAATCCAAAGGTTTCTGCACCCAATCCACACTGCAATGACAGAACAAACTCTCTTCAATTTTTGACTTCTCAATTCTTTCCTACATTGCAGGTGGAATTCTAATGATGCCTGTCGTTTTCCATTATAATTATGTCTCTTCAGAATGGTACAGCTTTGTAAATATTTAATAATGTCTAGTTAAATATGGGATTACTGGAGCCTTTTTGAAGTTGCATTTTGTTAATATCCAGTATAAAGGATTTGGTATTTTAATAAGAGAACCCTGCAACTTTGTTTGTGAAAGTGACAGTGTCTAAAAGAGAAGTATTAGAAGCATTAACTTTATCAGTATTTACTCCGTAGTTTAGAGGAATGTTCCTTGATACTTTTGGAAATTAGGATCATGTAAATATTGCTGAAAGAAAGAAAAATAATTTTTTGAAAGCATCATTACTTTGCTCAGTTTCACCTCAGTTTCCAGCTGTGGAACACCCTCCAGTTTAGAGGACCAAGGAGTCCCAATTATTAATTAAAAGGAATCAAGCCACCCCAGTAAAATTTAAAGAGAGAAAGAGACAAAGCAGAGTTTGGGGTATTTGGGGTGTCCTTTTACTATAAGAGCAAACAAGAGCTGCTGTGATGCTTCTGGTGACGTAGTAAAATAGTTTTATATGTTGAACTCTGAACAAGAAATGCTCAGTAGGCTCTCTCATACATTTGATATACATTGGTTTTAAACTGCTGCTCCTAAGGGAGAAGTGACAACAACTTCAAGAATTTCTTCCTGAAGAAGAAGCCATGAGCTGTTCAGTGAGGCTGGGGAGCGTTTAGGAGCCAGAGATACTGCAGCACCTTCCCAGCAGCCAGATCCTCCTCCTATGTTTGAGGAAGTTCTCACAAAATTCCCCTCAGTTGAAGAAGAAAACTGGGACGATGTCTCAGCTCCCACTGTCCCAATGGTACCAGTTCAGCTCCTGCTCCAGAGTGAAGAAGTGTGGAAATGAGAGCTCATCCTGCAGACACAAACATTCCTAGGCCTCAGATCACAGGAGGCTGTGAGCATCATGATGTGGTGGATTGGATGATCCATATATATGTAGGGTGACTTTTGAGATACAATGGTTTACAAAATACATTATATGGTTTTTTTTACTTCTGATATTTTGATTATCTGCTGATACAAGCTTCCACTTCTGCTTGTGCTGAGCAGTCAGCCTGCATGTCTGTGCCTGGCAGAAGTACAGAGCTGAACAGTTTAGTTACTGTGCTTGGAGGTACTCTAAAATGGCAAGGAACGAGAGAAATGATGAAAAATGCTTACAATGAAACTCTGAAAATTGCTTTTCTCTGTACTTCTGACCATCATAAGCTGCTACTTGTATGTCTGAAAGCAGGAAAGCTGTCCTGTGATCTCTTAATGGAGAAGAAGCTGTTTTTCTTGGAGGACTGCTTCCAGGATTGTAACTCAGGGAGAGAATGCTCTTTGGAGAGGTGTTATCTCTTATCTGAACAGCAGTCATCTTGCATTGTTTCCTGGTAAATCAGATACCTGTGCTGGCCAGAGCTCATCCTCATTAGGATTTGAATAGGTTCTCTAGCAAATCTTTAAACATTTGCTAAAATGCATACAGGGCAGGCTGAGGTGTTTGCATTTCTCTTGTGGCTGAGGAAACTAGCAACACAATTTGTTTATTACAGACTGCTGAATATCTACAATGTAGTCTGTCATATTTTGGAGTTAAGTCACCCTGCTGTATTATTCTTCACCACCTTATATAATATTTGAAGTCTTTAGAAGCATTCATTGTGGTTTTACACAAGATGCATTTGTCAAAAATTGCATAACATCAAGGGAAAAACATTTCTGTGGAGTTCTCGCATTGCTGCTATTCTGGATTTATAAACAGAAAATCAAATGACTGGTGACATTCAAGAAAACAAGGGGATTTTTTGCTGTCATAGTTTTGTAGCAAACCAGCCCTAATTGTGTAAGAGGGAGTGTGGCAGTTATACTGGTGAGGCTGCAGCTGAAGAAGTATGGTCATCTGTGGCAGCAGAAAGGGTTGGAATTAAACCTGGACCTCCCAAGACTACCCAATTACGAAATGAGTTCTTGAAACTTGCTATTTTCAGGCTTCATTTTTTCACATAGTGTTCTCCTTTTTTTAATGTATCATACATCCTTAGACTGCAGAGAAAAAAAAATCAAGAATCTGCCAGGTGTATTCTCCAAAGAGCTAAACATATTTATTTATTTGAAAGGATTGTATTCTTCAAGTTTCAGTAATGTTTATTTTTGACTGCTGCTGAAGCTCTCAGAAAGAACAGAGTTGCTCATATCCATCTGGGCTAAGGTTGTTCTCCATCTTCATGGCTGATTTTTATTTTGATTTATACAAATATGAAAAAGATTGCCTATCTAACTGTTGGACGTTTCTGACACCAAGCACAAGCAAGCTGTGTCATTTGCAGACAAGTCTGGCATGTTCTTTTTGCCCACAAATGGTTCCTGTTTCCCCTACCTCTGACTTTCTAGTGCTTGGAGAGAAAAGATGAGCTCTGAATGAACCCTGAAGGTCAGTAAATTCAGGCTGTTTCATTCCGGAGAGGGAGTGAATTCCAAAGCTGTGAGGGCCTCACAGCCAAATGCAAAGATGTGAGGGTTGGCAGAGAGCTAACAAAAGATACTGTCCAGCCTTGTGCATCCCACCAGGGGAAGGTGATAAGGGTAAAAGAAAGTGGACAAGGAGAATTTGGCAAATAGTTCTCAAGATACGTGCATGCCAGTAAATCCAGTTTTTAACTTTACCTTTCAGTATTTTCCTAATGGTAAAAATTACTGTTCTGCATGTTTGCCCATGGGCTGGATTATTCTAATTTTCAAATAAATAATGTCAAAAGTCCAGAAGAAAATTGTTTCTCTTCAATCTGAGGCAGTACAAGAGGGGCAAAGTACTGAGCTGGCAGGTCCCACTGGGCTGTTTTTCATTACAATTCCTTAGTCAGCTTTTGTGCAATGTGAAGTGTGAAATATTGTCAGTAAAATGAAGTCAATCATCCTTAAAACCTCACTACTGTTTTTGTTTTGTTTTCCATCCAGTTTCTGTGCTGCAGAATTTTACTCCCTCCCTGACATGTAGAACTCACTCACTTGCTGGACCAGGCTACTCTCTAATTACGTTATGCCCTAAAACATTGCCTGTGTTAGAAGTGATCCTGTAAATGCATCAACATCCCTGAACCAATTATGCTACCATTTAATTTAGCTCTGAATTAGCCCAAATTGAATTGAACAATTTCCCAACCCACCAAATACAGCCGGGATGTCTTCTGCCAGATGAGGGGGTTTGGAACAGTCATTAAAACAAAGAGGTTTTAATTATTATCATTTTTTAATATATATTTTATTTCCAAGCCATGATTCCAACCTGTGATGAAGTGGCTTTGAGCAGGTTGTTTTACTGCTCTATGCCTCGGTTTGGCAAATGAGATAATGCTCACTTTGGGGAACAGGCATGAGGCACCACAACTTGCAAACCACCACAAGTTGCTTAATAAGCTATAAAGATTTAGAATTTTATTGAAATCACTCCCAACCCCTTCCCTTCTCTCCCACTCTGGTGCTGATAAAAAGTGCTCTAAGAGACAACTGTTCTCTTTCATTGTGAGTAGGAAACTGTTGTACACTTGCCGATGCAAAGATGTCATGTGTGTCATTAAGACTTGCACTGTCCACACTTCAGAGAGGCCTTGCTTGATTCCACCTCCTGCACTAGGGACAAAGAGCACTATACATTTATTTCTCTTTTATTATGGTAACGAGAGTGTACCCATACTTATCTTGACAGTATTTAACATTGCTTTCTTTGCTAATTACAGAATGCCTGACCCGGATTTCACCGTCAGAGATGTGAAGCTATTAGTGGGTGAGTTATTTTGAATGCACTGGATTAACTCTATACAGAACAGAATTGCTTTTAAATACTTGTCCAGTTGTGTTTGTAGACATTTGTGATAACTCTCAGAATCTGGGAGAAGGCATGGAGAAGCAATTTGTAAATTAAAAAGGCTGGGAGAACCCTAATTAGTAGTTGTGCTGACCAGACTCCGATCTCATGCTGGATAATTGGCCATTTGGAAGGGAGGGAATGCTTTTGCTCTTAACAGGTATCCTACAAACACTTTTGTGATCCTGGAAAGCAGCAGCTCTATTGATTGAGTTCCTATTTTTTTTTTTTTTTAATCTGTTGTAGAGCATCTGTTTGTAAAAGGTGTGACTGGAGCTGTATCACCTTTTGCTTGTGTTCTCCCTACAGTATTTATCAGTGTCAGGCCAGGTCAGTGCTTTGAGGGAAGGCTGTGAAGAGAGGCTGAGCACAAAGCCTTGCAAACTGCCTGGCTTTTGATGAGACACAAACCAGAGAAGTGGTGACTGTCATCAAATGTTTCCTAGCAATCTTTGCAAAATAAATGTTTTTGAACTCTAAGAAAAGCTACATTTTGAGTAGGAGATTATATAGTATGTTTCTTTGAAATCTGTTTTTACTGCAGATGGGTGTGTTGTTTCTTGTTATCTGGAATTGTTACTGAATAGTGATCCTGCACTCCATGGAGTCGTCGCTGTGGAGCAAGCTGGAGGCTGGATGTGTTGGCTGCAGTCCTTCTTGGAGATTTTTAACTGCATTCCTGCTAGTTAGAATTTACTGGGTTTATTTACCTGTCTTCTGGCAGCAGTTAATCTTTAAAATTAGCTCAAATGCTGCATTCTGAAAGTCCAGTTTTTTAAAAAATTACTCTTTGAGTTTTACAGTCAATAGGAATATCAAGTCTGGAAAAGATGTAGCTAAGAAAAACAAAGGAGAGGAACTTGTGCCTCATTTTTGCTCACTTGGGGTTATCAGTGAGAGAGGGGTTATCTCTGATAACCTTCCTTCACAAACAACTCAGCAGTGTTGCTTAATTTATGACCATTTATAAGCTCAGGAAAAAAGCACCAAATATCTGGAAGAAAATGTTTGGGAAGTAGTGTGGGAAGTGCTATTTGGTGGTCAATCTGCGTTAAATTAGAAAATAAACTCCTAAAATGTATGGATTTCCTAAATACCTGCATGTGCACATTTGCAGATATAGAAAAAAACCCTTTTTGCTGTGGAGGAGCCTTGTGCATAAGCCCTGCAATGATCTGGACCCTGCTGCAGTTTTTTGTGAACTTGTTCCATGGCTGATAAACTGCCATTTCTGTCTCTGAGGCTGCTGGAGCTGAGGGTCTGACGTGGAGATGTTTTGGAACAGTGTAGTGTTGCATAACAACAGTGTTTTTCCTGTATAACAGTTAAAGTGTGGGAGTTGCATTTCCTCAAGATTGATGTCCTTTGAAGTAGTAGGGGGTGGAGATTCCTGTGTACATGGCCAGCAAAGAGGGAGGATATTTATAAATAAAATTGCATTTACGAAACAATGGAGCAGAAATAACATTTGTAATTAACTTTGACATTAAGTTTAATGTAAGAGCATGCCTGCTCACAGCTGGATCAGCAATCCCCATACCTGCTCTTGGCCAGATGTCACATCATGAGTCCTTTTATATCATGTTTGGGCAAACTCCCTTTGGAGTCATTGTGCTGAGCCCATAATGTGGTCCAAAGCATTGTCACCTGCCCTTTTTATAATACAGTTGATGACTTTTGGCATCACAGGTGGAAACTTTGATTCAAAAGACCTAAAGTATTTCGGAAATGGACTGTAAGTTGCATCTGAAAAATCACAGTTCTTGTGGCAAATTGTTTTTCTTGCTGTGCTGGGTGGAACAGCCACATTGACACTGAGAGCACATGGGGGAATTCCTGTCTCCATGCCAAATTTTAAAATTATCTACTCATTATTTCTGGAAACACTAGTGAGCATCTTCCCATAGCATATCATTGCTGATATTTTTTTCTAGTTTTAGGTTACATGTGCTACACTCACTATCTAATATTCAAATAGAGAACATAAGAAGTCTTGTTTTATTAACATATCCTGTCACTGGAGGATAAAAAAATCTACATTTTTTTAGCAGATCCCTCAGATCTTCCTGAACCTCCAGGTTTGCATTTCCAGTGCGTGGTATTTTCAAAACTTATCCAATCCCTTGCTGAACCTGGGGAGGGAAGGATGTTTGGTGAATGTGAAATGGAGTGATCATAACTCTGTGCATCTGATTGTGTGTAGGAGTCAATAGAGAGAGAACACAGTCTGAAAAATGTTGTGTTCTGTGTAAACTTGTTGACTTTTTAAGTGCTCATCATCATAGTTTGCTGGTGCTTTTTAAGCTTCTCATTTCTTTTATTTTCTTCTTGAATCAGGGGAGGACATTTGTTACAGAACCCTTTAAGGATGTGGTGCTGGCTTTTTACAAAGCACATAAATTCCATGGAAACTTAATGAGCCTTTGGTCCCAAACTCTCTCTCTAAGAAATCTTACTTTCTATTTCTAATGTGGCTGTTGTACCATCTTCACAGACAAGAACCTAAAAGTTACAGGGAAATAGCAAGCTTTTAGATCTCCCTTTGAAAACTCTGCTCTATGGAAATGAGAATTTTAAAAGGATGGGTTTTTTGATTGTTGTTTTCTTTTACTTCCAAAGAAACATTGCCATTGCTTGATGGACTTTTCTGTTTTCCTGGCTTAAAAAATGCAGCAACCAGCTGTAATTTAGTTTGGTGATGTTCATGACCTCCTGTTTCTGACACAAGTGCCTGATTGTGCACCCATGTGTAACGTGTGTGCATGAAACACTCTGCCCTACAGTACTTTACCTTACAGATCCATCCCATGGCTATAACCAGACTCCCACCTCCATATGAACCGTATCCTGGATGCTCTGTAAAACCTGAGCTGATGGATTAATTTCAGTAGTTGGAAATGTCTCATCTCTGAAATGGCTGTGAGCCAAGAATACAAATGGAGAAGTAGAAAGGAATTCCTGGCCTGCTCAGGAACTTGAGACAACTCTTGAAAGATGTAAAGCTCTGTTGTAATTTAATAACTCTTAAGCTTTGTAATTTCATTGCATAAGGTTGATTTGATTGCTAATTCTGAAGGGCAGAATGTCACTGTCATCTCTTAATAAGCTGATTTAAAATGTGATTGAGGGTCATTGGCCCTCTTAGAGTGTCCTTAAACATCTGCCACATCTGCATAAAAACTTTGGTGTTATTTCTGCAGGAGTGCCTGTCATAGATGGGCAGAAAAGCAAAAGTGTGTTTTCCCAGATTGTCAGCTCCACTCTCTGCACTTAAGTACCAATGAGAGAGTTTTATCCCAAATACTCTGCAGAGCAAGGGGAATCCCTTGCCTAGGGCTGAGCAAGGAGAAAGGTGACTGCCTTGCTCAGCAAGCTGCTGAAAGCCAGGCTTCCTTGGTTGCTGTGGACCCTCTCCAGCTTTTTCCACTCCTGAATTCAAGAACTGAATGCAGTAATTTGTTTTAGTCTTTGATGTCAGAAACCCAAAGCATTCCATTTTGTCATTTGTTTGAATTTTGTCTTTATATTGTCCTTCATGGATGTCACACAATATGAAGCTGGCAGCCCTGAATACTTTTGGAAGCCGTGAACCATGTAAGGGAGAGAGAAAGAGGAAGTGCTCATGGATGTGCTCATGCCTCAGTCTATCACTCTTGCTCCTTGGTCTTTCTCTGATTGCTTCTTTTTATTTGGGGTTTTTTAGAGGTTTTCTTGGGTCACCAGTTGTTGAATTTAGAGGAATATCTGCCTTTCTGTGACTCTGCACTGCCTTTGTCTCCCTGGGTAGGTGTGCAGGCCCTGCATGAGCACAGTGTTTCTCTCTAAACAGTAGTGGCCAGTCTGGATGTATTTGCTTTTATTTCTAATTTTTAACTGACCTATTTTCAGTTTGCTTGCCACAGGCCCACAGTCTAAGGCTATTGAATCCCAGCTTTTACACTTGCACCTAATAAAGTCAATAAAAAACTAAATGAATGGAAGTGGTGCTGGGTCTGTGATGTGCATCACCTCCTCCCTCTCTGGGCTGCTGTAGCTTTGTGTGCCAGGGTAGGTATTTGTTGTGCACCCCCAAAGCAGAGCTTGCAATCCCAGCAAGTGGCAAAAGGGGAGATTTCAAACATGCTGAGTATTGTAGGAAAGAAAAGAGACTTTGGGTTATTGTGATCTCTGGGCTGAAGAGGTTAAAGTTGTGACCACAGCGGTCACTTCTGTAGGATCAGCAGCATTGTCCTATGGAATTCACCGTGCCCAGCCAGGCATTGTATCAGTGGGAACAGTGCACGTACAGGACTTAGACTATTCATGGGGTGGTCTAACAACTGACATCAACTCACTGATTGATTTTATTTAACCAACTCACTATGGGTTTATTTATAGAATTAAAAAAAAGAAGTGTTAGGAGCAGCGGAGGATGTGTCATCAGTCATGCAATTTGCTATTAAAATCTAATGCTGTAGACTGGACTGGGCCCTGATGCTCACAAGCTTAGGAAATATTTGGTTGCTGTGTTCACAAACTGCATTGAAAGGCTTTGCTGTTTTCATCTTGTATAAAGAATCCAAGAAAAGTTGAAAGCAGCAAAGCTTTTAATTATGAAACTATTTGTGCATTGAGGTAAGGCAGTAAAGAGCATAAGCAAGATCCAGTAACTGTTGTAAAGACCAATCTTCATCTGTCCAAGGAGAAGATGCACAAGATGGGACCTAATAGATAATTTCAATATTTGATTCCTGTGATTCTGTCAAATCTCTAAAGATCTGGCAGCAGGCTTTGATCTCAAGACAAAGGGTGAAAGGAAAACCAAGGCTCTACATATCCTGTTGCTTTCTTTGGTGGGAGTAGCTGAAGAAATACTTGATTATTGCTGGGATTTGCCTTCTCATTAGAAACACCAAAAGAATAGGAGCTGAGCCAAAATTTTCAGTTGCAAATTGACTGTTTAAAGAGATACGTGTGAAGGTCTGTGCCTCAACTATGAGTTTATAATCATGGTGTCAGTGGAGCAAGATAATAGAATAAATTACATCATTATATCCCTGATGTTTTCAAGGGAAAAGCCCTATAAGTAGAGGGGGGGTTGGCACTGCAAGTGCAGGTCAGCCTTCCCTCGTGCTGCTGACAAGTTCTGGAGGAGACGCTGTGTGCTGTTACACATCTGCTCATGGTTTATTCACTAATGCATCATAGTGCACTGAAATGAAGATCTGAGCTTTCACTAACATCAGTGGATGAAATCAGACCTGCAAAGGAGTATTTCCCTGGCTGTTTAGATTTTTTTTTTACAGGGGAGAGCCCTAAGCAAGGTTTGTGAAGTTTGGTGTTGCAACATTTAGCTCATTCTAGGAGGAGCTGCAATTCTGCAGTGTAGTGGTGCACAGTAGAACATGTGGACTTGTTTTCCCAGGTGGGAGCCAGCCTGAAAAGTGAAATGATCTGCTAAAATCAGAATTTGGGGAGTCTCAGTTTCTAGTTTTCCTGTAAATTGTTAATGATGTAGTGAATGTAGCAAGCCATGGCCTCTTTGTGCAGGGACTGTGGTGGGGAGGAACAAGTTCCCTGGCTAGTTAAGGTCAGCAGACTGATGTAAATAATTAAAATTCAGTTGGGACAGAAAGAGTTACTGCCCATCAAATGTACCTAACAGCCATAAGTTATGTGAGGCTCTGCATCTTTCATCCAGCCATTTTTGTTCTCTTAAATGCACATGCTGCTGTAGTCCCCAGGAATTCCAGCTAAAATGAGAATATGCATGCCAGGTACTTCACAAAAAGACAAGAACCCCCCTAATCCACAATTCTGGAAGCAGGTGATACTGAAAAAGGAACAGAAAGAGATATAAACATTGTAGGTAATAATTATTCGGGCTTTATAAAATGTTTTATATATCTATTAAAAACTGTACACATGTTTATAGATGTATACACATACACATATATAAATTTCATTCAGTATTGAATCGAGAATCATAAGCTGTGTTTCCATGGAAGAGAAAATTGTGGTGCTGGTGGTGACTGCAGGTCAGGTGGGTAAAGGCAGGAGGGAGGGCAGGGACAGTGTAAAACACTCCTTTTACATTAGCATACATTTCTTGTGGTGTGACAGCACAATGGTCCCCGAGCTGGCTGTGCAAATGTTCAGCTTTTTGTTAGCAGCTACTCAAAAAAGGTGAAAGCAAATCAGAGAAGTGTCCCTGAGTAGCTGCTTCCTAGTGATTTTTTTGGTTCATTCCTCCTGCATGTTTGCTGCTCCTCTCAAATTGATCTGTTCTGAAAATTGTATCATGGTTGAATTCACATCCAGCTACAAAGCGAGTCGAGAGGCTCGTAGTGTGGTCTGCAGGCAAGTAGGGGAAATTTTGTCTTAATCAACGTACAGTTCTCCATCCCGTGAAAGAAAATTAGCTGTGCAGATACAAAAGAAGGACAAAGCAGCCACACACTGCAGCTCAGAAAACTTTCCATCATTTCTGCTGAATAGGGACCCAGTGTTGCTTTTTCTATAGAGCAATGCTCCATTTGTTTCAAGGAAGTTGTGAAATTGGAGACTGAGAGGAGTTAGGAGGGAGGCTCATTAGAGAGGCTCTGTTGTAAGGAGCACTTCCCAAAATTAAACTGGCTACTCAAAGGAAGTGCAAAAGTCTGCCCCCAGACTTGCATCTAAGTCTTGATTAAGATGTATGGTTCTCCCCTGGTGTGGGGATTTGTCCTGTGAATGGGAATGCCACTTTGGGCAGAGCAGAAGAGCTGAGTCAGGAGTCATTAACTGCT
Source organism: Toxostoma redivivum (assembly GCA_013397375.1). Taxonomy (NCBI): domain Eukaryota; kingdom Metazoa; phylum Chordata; class Aves; order Passeriformes; family Mimidae; genus Toxostoma; species Toxostoma redivivum. The sequence goes on along the minus strand of VXBI01012402.1, from coordinate 959,518 downwards.
GTGTCTTCAGGAGTCTTGTATGGAGGGACAAGGAGCGAGGTCTGTGCTCTGCTTCTGGGACCCAAATAATGCATTTTTCAAAACACACTGGACCAGGCTCTTCTAGGGGAGAGGAGTCATCACTGATCTCATGGGAGGGGAGGTACTTAGATGAAACATTTCCATTCATTGTGAGATTTCTCCTCATTTCTCACGGGGTTTTTGTGCCTCACTGTGTGATCTGTGCCTGGCCTGCTCTCTGGGTTTTTTCTTTTCATGTGAGTGGGACTGTTGGAATATTAAGAAAACTGAGTTAATGAAACATCCATAGTTTGGAAGGCCAATGTCTGTGTAGTTTTATACCAACTTGTGTTCCTCAGGCTGTGAGAATTCTGACTGAGAGTATCTCAGCCACCTTGAAGCAGGAGATAAGGATGGCTCCCTGCAGGAGGAGGCTGAACTTGGATGTTCCTCACAAGTGACAGTAAAATAATTATATGTCACTGCTATTCCCATTGATCTGAGGCTACAAACCCAAAACCTGTGTTTTCAGGGAGCTGGATTATGTACCTGCCTACAAATTTTCCAAGGGGAAAAATGGAGAATCAGAAAGCTTTCATCAGGGCCCCACTGATTTGTCTCAGATGTTATTCAGAAACATGTGTTTGAGATCCAGTCCATAAAAATAAATTGTTTCCTCTGTCATGTTGTTTTGTGTCCGAAGCTTGTTTTAAAAACTTGCACTATTCTAAAAAAATGCTTTGTTTTTAAAGTCAGGTTCCAAATTGCTCACGGTCATGCTGTTGGGCCTGTCAACATGCTTCATACTCTAAATTGGGAAATGTGCTAAGTCAGGCCTAAAATCAGCAAATAAATATTACCACTGAAAATTATAATTTCCCAGTGCCTATAAGCTCAGATGGAGTCAAACCAATGGTCTGTCAACAAAGGGGTTTATAAGTACTATTGGTATGAGCTGGGCAGACTCCTAGCTGCTGCATTTATTTTTAAATCTGAGTACTGCAAAGAGGAAACATCTGGACAATAAAAGTAAAGTAAAATAAAATGTAATGTGCTATTTCACTGAAATGATTGACTCCAATTCTGTCTAGCAGTTTTCTCTTTCCAAAGCACAGCACTGGAGGATTACTGGCTCATCCTTTTGTCTTTATACTTTTTTCTTTCTTTTCCCTGGAGCGACCTCTCCTGTTTTCTCTGTATCCCTCTTTCCTTGAGGAGGCTGCTGTACTGTACAGAACTTGTTTTACTCCCTAATTCCATAGAAGTTTGTGAGGAAGTACAGATATATCCTTCCAGACTCGAGCAAGTGCTCTTAGGATACTGTTGCCAACTATGAATTATTAGTCAGAGAGAGATCAACAGGATCAGTAGGATTTGACAGGTGGGGTTTTTTTTGGTTTCCCATGGAATCTATCCCTTTTTTGTGGGACACCAGCAGTCCCATATGTCAATCAGACAGCCTAATGTGATTTCTGACCTCCTCCATGTTAGCTCAGGCCTAGGAAGAATGACAAAGTTGTGGAGTTGCATTTTGTTCTCTCCTGGGCAGAATTAAAATTAGTAACTAGGCAGCAAAGTTTCTGAATGGAATTTTTTCAAGTGAAGGTTCCATTAGTGATTTTCCTACAGTCTGAGGGCTCTAATTTGTTGAAAATTGAAGTGGTTTGTAGCAGCTCTGAAGGAACCCTTTGGGACTTAGGCATCCACCAGTGTTAAGGTGGAGAAGTGCATGAATAAAGTGGAAATCTCTGTCTATTAAGGTGTTATATTGCAGACTTTCAGAGGATGTTGCTTCATTTAACACTCACTGGTTTTGTGCCTCTTAAACAGCTTATTGTTTAAGAAGAAAAGCTGCAGTCTGTAATAGCAGGAGGGAGCTGGGGCTGGGTTGGTGTCACTGTGAGATTTCCCACAGTGCCAGTGCTGGCTGCACATCCTTCCCCTGATGTTTGTGGATCTGTGCTGGGAAGCAGGCAGGGAGCTGACCCCGTGTAAAAAAAATTATTTAAGCCTCATCAGTTCCTTGAGTATTGGTGAACAGTTTGTACCATGAAACCAGGACCTAGGGCAGACAGAGGTTAAGACTTACCCAGTGTTCCTGATAGACTGGAAATAGAATCTTCTCCTCTAATACCAGTACCAGCTCTGGTGCCAGACCATCTCTTTGTCATCTAAACTGGCCTCTAGTTTTGCTGCTGCTGCCTGTTATGTGAGATGGGGAAGCGTCTCTGTTCCTTGTGCTCCCTATTGCATCCAAAAATTTGCTTTTTTTTTTGCCATACCAATTAAGCAATTCTAAATTGGCATCCTGCTCAATCTCTTCCTTCTCTCCTCGCTTCTGGCATTGCTCTCTCATCCCCTCCTGTGTGCTGGCACAGGCTTTCCTCTTTCTTGTAGTGAGGTGGTTCAGGAAGTTGAACCAGCAGAAAACTCACACTGTCTTTCTCCCTCACAGAAAGGTGGAGGAATATATATATATTTATTATTTTTA
>VXBI01012402.1:940986-956985 GCA_013397375.1 Toxostoma redivivum | reverse complement strand
TTTTTTTATTTTATTTTGGTGCTTGTTTAGCTCTCAGCACTAACCAGTGCTGGGCTAAGCTGTGACAGATGTAGCCTTCCACTTCTGTCATAAGTTTCCACTGGGACTTTGTGCATCAGAAGTGCCAGGTGAGTGAGCTTTGAGCCATGATTAGGGTTTCTGTGTAATAAAATAAATAAAAAGAAGGCATTTGATGCTCTCTCATCTCTCTTATTATGCCCTTTTTTTTTCTTTTCTCTTAGAAGTTAAAATGAAATATTATAACACTCGCCTATGTTTAGCACGTCCGCTGACTTGCCATTTTGGAAGTAGAATCAGTTCTATTTTTAGAGCTGAACTTCCTGTTTGAGCTGTCTTTAAGTTTGTCCTTTGCCTAACACAGGCAAACTCTTTAAAAAAGTCTTAGTTAAACTAGGACAATTTTGCTTAAAACAGTCATGTTCATGTCCAGATATAAACAGCAATAAATCTGCTTTGAATGAACATTACAACAAAAATACAACCTCTCAAGAGAATGTATTTCCATGACATCAGCACATGAAAGTGAAATCGAAGTGATGTGTTGTTGTGGTCACAGGCATCTCAAAGCCTCTGTCTACAGGTGGATTTAAAGATGAATTGTCGTTATGGGAAAATCAAGCAGAACAGCTGTTTTAGAAAAACTCCTCATAGTCACACTGCAATAAGGATCCTCTGCTTTAGCTCATCCAGACTAGAAATGAACTCTTTATTTTGGAGTGATCCCACTGAAAATCCTAAATATTTAATGGTAGTTGTGATGCTTTAGTGCCACAATATACCTTAGTTCAAAGTGACCTTCAAGTGTAGTGCCTTTATCTAAAATATATATATTAATATCAACATGTTTTGGAGGTTTGATGTAATTATATATTTCTTCAGATAAGTTTTCATAAGTGTAGGTACAAGATGTGTGGAGGTGTTGCAACCCTTTGACACCTTCAAATATCCTTCTAGACCAGAGGGGAGCCGCAGGATTGCTGGTATAGTGCACATGTTGATTGGTAATGTGAGTGTAGTTGAAGATCTTCTTCCATTTCCTAATTGCAAAGTATGAAGCAAATCAAGTTTTCCTCGTTATGAGTTGATGATGAGGTTTCAGAGGTTTCAGAAAGGTTATAATTTTTGCAACAGTTTTCTATATTGTTACTGCTAGATATATTTTATGTTGACATGTTTAGGAAATGATTAATGGTCTTAAAATAAATTTGATAGATAAATAAATCATAAGATTTTCACCAAAGTTATATCCCACGCCACTTTTCTTGGACCTTGTATTATTTTTCTTTATATAATTGTTATTTGTGTGCTCTATGTTTTCAGCCACCTGGAGTATGCCTATACTACAGGTTAATACACTGGGATACTGTATAAAAAATTAGAAGTAAAATGCTCCTTTGTATAAGAATTTTTTCTATGTGCTTTTCACTGTCCGAAGCTTCTAAGAATCACTAAAAATCATGGCTTGGGTATGTGTGAGGATACTGATTAATTCCATATAATGCCACAAAAACACGATTTGCCTGAGCCCCTTTCTCCAGCCTGTTCCTGTAGCATCAAGGCTGCAGAGGTTCCAAGGCTGTTCCTGTGGCCATGACCTGCACACCTTTTGTTGTGTGCAAACAGCTCCTCGCGCTGCTTATCGGCACTTTGATATCAAGTGATAAAGCTGCAGAGGGCAAGGTTGGTGTGAGGCACGGCGGTTTTACACTCGCTGAGGAGGAGATGCTGTGACGCCGCTGCCAGGGCTGTGCCGCACAGCCAGACCTGGCCGGGGGAAGGAGGGACGGCAGAGAGCTCTGCCAAGGGGATGCTTTCGGCTTTCCTGGGGCCCTGCGGTGCTGGGGAAGGTGCTGGGAGAGGAGGTGTGGGGGGAGAGCTCTGTCGATGTCCGGGCTCGTTTCCCTTTGTTCTTCTGTGCCCTCTGGTGGCACTGGGAGCGATGGGATCGGGACGCGTCTCTTAATTTGTTCGTACCCTCGCTCTGAAATGCAGGGAATGTCGGGAACAGCTCCACTTGAGCAAGGACTTTCTGCTCGGATTCACATCCCTCCCAGTTAGCAGGGGATATCATAATAGTCTCCCGTGGGCATCAGAAGAATACGTGCTTCCAGCTCCGGGAGCTCCGGGGGGATTAACTGGGATGCAAGTCAAAGCCTCAGTCTTTAGGTACAATTAACCCGCTAGCGAGGCTGGCAGATTTCCTGAGGCTCTGCCAAAAATCCTGCTTTACAAACCAAGGATTTTTTTCCTTGTAAGAAGCATAAAGATTAGGCAGGAGCAGCGGGCCGGTCCCTCGGCATTGGAGGTTGGTTTCTGGTTGTCAACACTATATTGTACCTTCAGCACAGATTTCAATTCAGCCACAGAGGGTTAAAATAATTCCCCAAGGTAGCTTTATCCTCTTAATGGACAGGCTTGATAATCGTTCTTACAGAAAGGACATCTCCTCTTCCCTCTGCCATGGGGGAGTTGCACCTTTTCCTGCTGGTGCTGTGCTGGAGAAGAGACCACAGCCTAGAAAACTCTCTCATTTGCAGCTCTGATTCACACCTCCTGTGCATTTCTCATAGTCTGCTGTGTGGTTCATGTTTGCCTTGCTTCCACTGCTCCAAATATCCATGCTAAATCCACATCATGGAAAAGGATGGGCTATGCTGAAGGCTGGAGTCTGGCAGCTTGGATAACCTGAAGCTCAGGGCAGGGGAAGGCAGTGCTTCACTTGTTAGAAATAAGAAATGGCAGCTGTTGGACAACAGAGGAGATGAGATGATCATAGTTCCAGCATTTCCCATTCCCTATTCCCTCTCTGGAAAATTGTTACAATATTCTATATGTGGAGGGAAGTGTGGGTACAAACTCTGCAGGGGAGATCAACAAGAGCTTTGCTGAATGACTCCAAAGCTGGAGCCCATCATTCTTGAAGGGTATGGGGTGGGCTTGGTGAGCTGTGATTTGGGAAACCATTTGCTGGTGCAGGGAAGGTGCCTGTGTAGCCTGCATTCCTGGAGGACAGTTCTCTTTCTGACAGGGGACAAGGTTTGCTTCCCTGTTGCTCTTGTTTTATCAAGAAGCCTAGAACAGAAAGGACCAACTCTCTGTACCAAGCCAACTTGTCCGAGGTGGGCAGTGGGACCCTATACAAATTGGTTTTCCTCCAGATGTTCATTTCTATGTGGAAAAAAAATTATATTACAACATATGGAAATGTTGAACAATTCAATCTATTAGAAGCTTTACAGTGTCTTGGTCATTAGGCCTATAAATAAAGGGAACTGATATTATATATGCTATTGTCCCCTTAATTTTAATGGAGATTTTACTAATACATGGGCTGGAGTAACTTGATGTGTTTTTAAGATTTTAAGTAAAGCATAATTTTTCTGTAGCTCATCCTAATGGATTTTTTTTCCAGCTTACATCCCTGCAATTGATTCTTCTGTCTCCTTCTTGCTGTTGTCTGTTCCCCTTGTCAGAGATGGCACTAGCTTGTTTCTTAGTTACTGTCTTTGTGATCCTTTGGGGATTTACTTGTGCTCCATGAGCAAGCAGCAGGAGAGGAAGATGTTTCTTTAGGCTGTAAAATCCCCCAGCACCACCACTCCACCTCTGAGTCACATCTGCTGCCAGAGATGAAGCAGTGCCTCTTAATCCCACATTGCCCAATCCAGAGTTCTATTGGAAAAACATCCAGGGAAGTCAAAGGTGAAGTGGTGCACAGTGCACTGAAGCCTCCCCTGCCAGCAGTAAGAGACTTTGCCAGGGCTCCAGGTGTCTGTTAATCCATGTCCAGTGGGTGATGAGCTGAAGTGAGGGACAGGGGGGAGCGAGGGCAAGAGGCTGCCAGGATCACTGTGATCCTGATGGGACCTGCTGGGCTGTCCTGGGCTTGGTTGAGTGGAGTCCCTTCTTTGAGAACATGACAAGAGTGTGGTAAGGAGATGCCTAGGAATTGGTTAAGAGAAATGGATCATGGTAAAATGTGTGTGGAGCTGCTCAGAAATCCAGCCTGACCTGACAGCTCACAGCTTGCCATCACTTTTTGGAGCCTCTGTGTGCTTCTTTCCCTTGTTCTTTACTCTCCTAGATGATATTTTTTCACCTTGTACTAGGAACATGAGATAGAAGAAAGAGCGGAATCTTTTCAGGACAGAAGAGATAAAGCTGGCAGTGAGCCAGAGCTGCTGTGCAGTGGGCAGTGAACACCAGGATGTGAACCTGTAATTATACATCTCAAATTCTGTGAGCAGTACTCCAAGAATCATTATGTATGGGCTTGTTTGACAGTACTGTGGCTTAAGAGAAAAACATCCCCTCAAATTACTCTTTAATTTGGAAGTCAAGAGATTATCAATTCAAATCTTAAGCTCTTCTGCCTGTAATTGATAATCGTGTTAATTTAACAAACCTGCTATTGAACTGCTCCTCATACTCTTAATTCATCAGGTAACTGCTGATTTTTCTTTTGGAATGGATAATTGAGAGGCTCTACAAGGTTGCTTCCAGCAAAGCTGAGATCAAACCTAGACTAAAATATGGCAGATCCCAGACTCAGCCACGCAGCCCTTCAAATACAATTTTTCAGTATCTCTTTCCTTAACCTTTCTGGGCTGTAGCCATTGCTTTGATCCCAGGTTCTGGAAGCAGAGATCAGGATGGCTTTCATTAGGGGCTTGTTTAACAGCACCCCACCCCAAGCTGCTAACCTGTGGAATTGAAAAATGATCACTCACCTAGATAGTAAAGCTTACAGTTAAAAAAAAACACAACAAAACCCTCCAACCCATAACTAGATTTTATGCATGTTGTTTTAAACATGCAGATGCCAAATTTAAGGACTCTCGTGCTTTTTCACACATATAAGTAAACTCTCCCCATCCTGCCTCAAGGTGGCAACACTCCAGACAGTCCCAAGCCCAGCCCAAGGATGGGCTCCTGTTCCCTGGCCTTGGAATGAGGAGTTTGACTGACAGGCTGGTGGGACTATTCCAGATTTACACTATATAAATTTTTCTTTTTGATTTCAAGGCTTTATGGTCTTGAGTTCCTTTGCAGAATCATTATCACATCTGTCACTGTCATTTCTATCAGGGGCTAAGGATGTTTGTAATGGAGAGCAGCAATCCAAGCTATCACTCTTGCTGAAATACTGCTCCCAAGCACACGATAGGCCAGGTGCTGTAATTAATAATAATTCCCTCTGATGGTGCATATCAGCCCTACATTTTGTATTAATGCAATTTATTTTGAGTTATTTCTTCAGTGGTGAAAATTGTTTTGGAGAGATTTTCTGGAAGCATTTCGAGTTTGTTTGCTGGAATCCTCTCCTGGAAATGAGGCATGTCTCTCATGGGCTCCTGTTCACTCACACACAAATGAACTGCTAATTAGGATGATGAAATTGCTGGGAGAGGTGAAACCTTCCAGTTGGCCGAAGAGAAGATTGTGGATTAATCTGTGTAAAGCTAAAGGCTCGACTAAAACTGCTGCTCAACATTCTGGTGCTAATGAGACTTGTATGTCTGCCACTCGAGGAGCTGAAAGTATGGCCTGCAGTTTTTGTTGAGAGATCCAAAGTGGGAGCTCACTCCTCTATGGCATTCAGTGCTTTCATCCCCACTGCTGATGACTGGAATTGGGAACGTTCAGCAGTTTACACTATCCAGTGATGTAAGGCAGTTTTTGCTCTTTGTGGATAGTTTTTGTACATGAGTAAAAGCATCTTGAGAGACATATGGATGTTTAGAAAATTGCAGTATGATTTGGAGAGCAATTTGTCTTGCCTGCCCCCTGCTACCATATTGTATCACTTCTTCATAGTTTTTAATGTACTCCTGCTCACATCAATTCACATAAAGGAGAAAACTGCTCTCTCCATCTCTGTGAAGCACCAGGTGACCTGTTCAGGAGCATATTGGGCAAAAAGCCCAGTTCCAAGTTAGTTCCTTGCTCACTGTTTGAGATTCTTAGGAGCCATGGAAGGGCTGGTACTGCTCTCATCCTCTTTTCCTGCAGTTTCCCTGCAGTCACTGAGAACTGATACATATATAGATACATAAAATAATATACATATGTGTGTATATACATAAATGAAGGCAAGGCAGATGCTTTAAGCCTGCTGCTGCGTTTGCAGGAAGCCGCCGGATCGTGGATGTGATGGATGTGAACACTCAGAGAGGAGTTGAGATGAGCATGTCTCAGTTTGTGAGGTACTACGAGACCCCAGAGGCCCAGCGGGAGAAGCTCTACAACGTCATCAGCCTGGAGTTCAGTCACACCAAACTGGAGAACATTGTCAAGCGCCCCAACGTGGTAAGGCAGCCCGTGGTGATGGGCTGTATGTCAGCTTCTTCCCAGAAATAAACCAGGGAGTTTCAACAAAGTGATGGGAAGTGCCTGGAACTCCTGCTCGTTTAGTGTCAGGATCTCATTTTTAGCCAAGTAGAAAGCTGGTCTCCTTGACAGTGGGAACTTAATTTACAGGAATTAGGTACCTGATGAGCTGTTAATCATGCAATTTGCACTGATACACAGTTCCTCTCAAGGTATTTAGGGGAAACTTCATCCAAAATTAAATACCTATCTAGTATTTTTCCTCCTCTAAGGAAGCTTAAACCATCAGGATGCTTGGATTCATTATATAAGAACACTCCTTTTACCTAAAAGATGTTCAGGGAGTTCCAAAGCAGAAAAGTTGGAAACACAATTGTTAAATGTAGAAATGTTTACATAATTAAATCAACATAATCGCTGCTATATCGGAATAGGCAGTGGTGGAAGGGGGTAGATTTGTACATACTTTTTAAAGGTAAAAGACGTTTGTGATTTTATTCCTGATGGAGTCACTGGCATGAAACTGTGACCTTATTAGTAAAGATGATTTCATTTATCTCTGAAATGTAGCTATGTGTGCTGTGCTAGCACGTAGCTGGGTGTAAAACTACAGCTCTGTGATGTTTTGTTTTCAGACACTTTTCACCTGATTTCTAAGTCCTTTTCTAGTTACAGCAGCAGTTTTTTTCTGCTGGGGACATCTCTTATCCAAGAAGACAATATAAACACCACACTTCTGCTTGAACAGGTCACAAGTAGATGGCAGTTCTAATTGCTGGTTTGTTGAAGTAATTCTTAACTAGACTCCTTTGTTCTGTTACACACAGATCACAAATTGAATATGAAACACGTATTTAGAAGTTCATTCAGATTTTTTTTGTCATTCAGACACTTAGAGGGGAATTTGAAGGTGCTCTGGGGAGTTTCTCGTGTTCAATTGATCCAGGTTTTCCCCAAACACATTGTGTTAAGCGAGCTTTTAAAACATCTGTGCAAATTTCCTGGGTGCTTAGAAATGAAATAGGCAGTTAGGTACCTGTTATCACATGTAAATGGTTATTTCATAGCTGTTTAAAATGGCCTGAGTGCACAGTTGTTTGTAAAACCAGGGATATTTAGATCTCACTGAAAGAGAGATTTGCATTCCCATGAGAGTAGAAGAGAGGGTGTTGTGGAAGTCCAGTACCTAAAGTCAGCTCCCATATATTTGTATAAGATGTTCCCTTGAATCCTGCAGAATTTTGAGCCCATGTGAGGCAGAAATACCTGATTTAGGTTCCCTGCTGTACAAACTCCGGGTTGCAATATCAGAATGTGGGAATTATTTCAGAATCAGGGCAGTAAGCATTGTATAATCCCTTTTATATTTGCATTTTAATGTTCATAAATGCAACTTCTAGGCTGTTTGCTACAAAAATGCCACAGACAGTACAAGAGAAGGTGCTTACAGGTGCCCATGAGACAGAATTTACACTCGGATAAATTGACTGTAAAACTCTCCTTCCCGTGTTTTAAGGGGCTGAGTTGTGGTGGTGAAATGCTGCACCTTAACAAGTTGGGTGTCCAGGACTTTTACTGAACAGCTCCCTGTCTGTGAGCATCTGCTGCTGTCACTGGAGGAGTTTTAGCCGACAAGAATGTCCTACCATGTATTCAGGAGCTAACAGTTGATTTTGGTGGTGTTTCAGGTGGATTTAGTCGACTGGGTGGACAATATGTGGCCACAGCACTTGAAGGAGAGACAGACGGATGCTACCAATGCTATTTCAGAGATGAAATACCCCAAAGTGAAAAAGTAAGTCTTTAAAAAGCTCTGCTTTTGAGTGCCTTAAGCCTTAAGTAATTTTAACTTTGCTGAATACAGTCTTTAATCAAGTCTCTTTGAAAAGTGCATTTTTATTTTTCAGTTTTGAGCAACTCTGTTGTGAAAGTGGCAGACTGACCTTAAGTAGTAAATTCTCTGAAACTGCTGCCCAAAGAAATCACATCACACAGATATGTCACACAGTATAGTCAAAGTCTTGCTGTAGGCTGGGCTCAGATCCTGACCAGGTTGTAAACTGCTAATGACAGACGTTACTAGCTGAGAAATGTTTTGTGAAAAGAGCTTGAAGTCCATTTCTGATGGTGTGTGTGACTTAGTAGAAATTCTGTCACTGCCCTTCCTGGCAGTTTGTTTTTCTATTCACTTTTTCAAGAGCAAGGTCAAAGATTGGACTGACTATCCAGACTCAGGACCCACTCAGGGCAGGTTTGAGACTGAACACAAGAGCAGTTTGTCCCTGGTTCTGCCTGTCTCAGCTCTAGGTTTTGAGCAAGCATAGGCTCACCTTGCTTTTTCCTCTGTTTTAATGTCTTCCTTGAAACTTTTTATGTGGTGATTGGAAAAAGGAACTATTTGGGGGCCTCAAAATGTGCACTGCAAGTTTCATGGGAACGAGTACAGCTGAGATAGGGGTTCCTTTAATGATGTAATGACCTGTATGGCTGATGAACACCAGGTAATCCTGGAAGCCCTTCACTGCTGTTTCTGTTTTATTGCCCAGACCAAATGCTGGCAGCATCCCAGCCTCTGCTGTTGAACTGACCTCTGGTGTTCTGCAAATCACTCAGAACTCCTTCCAAACTGTAAAATAGATTGGTACTAACAGATACAAAGGAGTATGCAGTCAGGAAGTGATATGTAACATTTACTCTTGCTTTGTAAAAAAAAAAAAAAAAATTTTGGAAGGTAAAGGTCTCCATAAAAGAAGAGACTCTGTGATAGGCATTGGGGATTATGCTCAGAACCACTGATTTCAGTGGAAGTTAAAGATACTTCTACATTTTGAAAGGATCAAACTGCTCATTAGTGTACCTGGATGTGGACTGGAGTGCCTCATGCATTTGGAAATGTCCTAAGTGACTTGCCTGAGGTCACACAATAAACCAGCAGCAGAGCAGCACTTGCTTCCCCAGTGGTTAGTCAGCTAAATAACATTATTTATAATTTGTCAGAGCTAAGAAATTGAATCATGATTCAGGGCCTAAGGACTCATGGATGGTACAAGGTAAGAGCAGGCACACTCCAGATGCTGAAAAAGATGTAGCAAGTAAACACAGTAAGGCAGAGATGGTTTGAAGGATAAGGTAGCAACATGACTAACAGAATTTAGCAGAAAAAGCAGAGTATAGGCTTGCAGTTCACTACTTGCATCATGAAATGCCAGATGGTAGGTTTCAAACGGATTTTAGAGATGTACCAATTCAACAGATTTTGACATGGAGTTTTTCCCATTTGTGGAGGGTGGCCTGGTAGAAAGGCAGGAGATGCCTGATGAAGAAGCAGACACAGAGCCGTGGAGGTTGCTGTCACTGGCAAAGGGAAGGTGGAGGTTGACAGCTTGATAAACTAGTAGATGTGATAGGTACAGGGAAGCTAAACACTGAAAGGCTGTGAATGCTTGAAATGTGACAATAGAGTTTGATGCTGGGAAAAGAAGTTACCAGTGTTAAAGTGTTAAAGGCGAGGGTGATGCAGCTGGAGTGATGACGATGTTGCTGCTGAGTGTCATCTCACAGAAAGACTAGAGAAAGATGATTTATAGCACTGTTGGCACAAACTCCTCATCAGTCTGAAGAAGCCACAAAGATAAAACCAGTAACAAACAGTGACAGTCTGTGAGCACAAGAGAAGCTGTACCAGATCAGGATGAAGATCTGTGGCTCTCAGTAACCTGACTGCTGTTGGATACTGGCATTGATGCCCTGGCAGGAGTGTAAGAATGGTGTGAGTGTAAAATGATGCTGCTCCTAAAAATTATCTTCTGAACTTCAACTGTCTGCAGTCCATGCAGGGGCTGTCTTGAGGCAGAAGTGGTTTCTGTGCACTCAGTGACTCTCTAAGAGATTGCCTTTCCATGAGCTCGTCTGGTTTAAAGATGAACTCCTCAAGAGATTGGCTTTCTCCATCTTTGGGAATTCAACTTAACCCTTTCCTGTAGAGATACTGGTCCCAGCTATTGCTGTGAGTATCCAGAGGTTTTGAGCCCTTATTAGGGAGATCATGTTAAGTTGTGGAGGCACAAGCCAGTGCTGTCACTTGCTCCACGCTGCCCATTCTTTTATGTGAATCATCCCTATTCATATGCTTTATTAATGACTGTTGCTGCTCAGAAATGGGATCGATTCATTCCATTCTTGTTCTGAGCATTCCCATAATACTGAGAGTTTGCAGTATGCCATCCCCACCATTAACGTGTTCCCTACAAACAAAAAGCACTCCAGCGAGAGCGCTGCAGTTTTGCAGACACAGATGGCATTACCAGACACAAATGTCTGTCTTGGCTCCTGCACGTCGAGTTCCGTGCTGGGAGTGAAGTTACAGAACGCTCCATCTGCTGCTTCGGTTACCAGAGCACCGTGCACGCTGGAGACCACCCTGCCCCGCTCTTGGACTTGCACCATTGACTTCCTAAAAAATTCTGGGTAATGAAGTTATTTTTCTCTCTGTTAGGTAAATGGCTGCTTACCTAACAGGAGCCTTAGAGGACTGAATTGAGTGGAGCAGTAGTTTATGCCCCTTTTTCACATCCCAGGGTGCAAGTTCCTGAAAAAAGCCTCACAGGCATGGGATCCTGGATGAGAGTGGAAAGATGCTGTGTAAAAAAGGCAGTGCTGTTGTAACATCAGTTTTTAGGGGCAGAAGCTTGTTGTATCACCATAACCCTATTTTCAGGTAGCTCAAAACAAGCTCAGATTTGTTTTTCTGTTTAAATACATCCAGAACTGAAGCAATCTGGATATAGCTGAGTCAACAACAACAACAAAAGTACAAATTTGATTTTTCATTTATCAAAAGAGATAGCCCTGCTATTATTATTATTATCCTCTTTATTAGGTTTTGTGTTTGTAGCCTTGCAAGATTATTTGCAATGCAGTGGCAGTAAATAGCTACTGTTCAGGTCATGAAACAGTAACAGGAATTTCTAAGAACTTGGTAATGTTTGTGCTGTGGAACAAATGAAAATTAAAGCTTTAGTCACTGCAACATCCTTTTTGCCTTCAAAATTCTTCCTATAACTTGAAATATCTAAGCACTGCTGTAATAGGTCTCGATAATGATGCTGGCCTTCAGTTAAGGATGGGGTATGTTGTGTGAAACATCTACCTGTTCACAAAAGAATGCTGCTCCCTTAGCATGTCCTCAGCCCTGTTCTCCCTCTCCCAGGCTGTTGTTCAGCCATCCATTCCTTTCTATTCATTCCTTTACTAAGTAGGGATGGATTTAAACAGATGCTAAAATGCTCTGCTGAGCTGTGGTCTAATTAGAAGCTGAGGGTGCCTCTGGAGACAGGGAATCAAGGGAGCTCTCAGGTCCCACAAGGCAACCTGGCACTGGTTTATGCATGTGAGAGACTTGTCTGCACTTTGTATGCCATTTGTGGATTACTTTTGATATAAAGCCTCTATAAATGTAATTCAGTAAAAAATTTACACCAATAACTACATGCTCATTAAGACTTTCCAAGCTAGCAAAGTAAATAAAATGTGATGTCTTCAGATCAGTGCATGAGGCTCAAATCCTCCTTCAGGTAGAACTTGGAGGAGCAGCATGACACAAGTTACTTAAACAACCACCAGTGTTTACAACAGTTTGTGGTGACCCTGGAGCTGAACAGCCTTGTCACAGATGAAGAAAAAGAGTTGTGCTCTCATAGACACCAAACTGCTGTTCCAGGGGCAGACCGGCCTGGCTCGCAGGGAGTTGGCAGCTTGGTTCATATCACTGTGGTGGTGGCTACCTCTTCAGAAATTTAAGCTTCCAATCAAAAAAAGAAAAAAGAAACCCAAAAAGAAAGAAATCAAGCCTCTTCATTCCTAAAGTTCAGAGGTTCCTACGCTCGTGTGCTGTTTGGTGCCAAAATGTGGAAGGGCAGCCAGGGGTCCCTGAGCGGTCCCCGCTCGTGGCAGCGGCACGCTCGGGTGTGAGCGCACCCCGCGCACCCCTGGTGTTCCACCGGGCCGGGACCGCGCAAGGGCGAGACAAGGGAAGTGTTGTCGCTTGCTTTGGTGCCAGTGTGGTCTGAGAGCGTGATTTGCAGGCACTTCACAAACTCTCCGGTGCATGGCAGAAAACTGGCTTCCCTTATCTCGGATGTTGTTTTTGTGTGTGACTGACTCGGACCGTAACCCCCTCGGGGCAGGAGCCGGGCCTTTCATGTGCGTTTGAAGTGCACGGGGTGTGGTGACCACGGTGTGTGACGATTTGGTTTGTTCCCTCGGGCTGGGAGCGCTCGGTACCGCTCCCCAGGAGGGGGACAGGGCGAAGGTTGGTCCCGGCAGGGCACGGGCACAGGGTCTGAGCTGCCTTCCACGGGCACGGCTGGCCTGTGCTGGGGGGCCCTGCCGAGCGCGGGGAGCCGGGGTTCGTCATCCCTAACGGGGGAGCCGGGACTGATTCTTGAGGAAAGCCGGGTTCATCCCCGCAGGAGGAGCCAGGGCTCACCCCTAGGGAAGCCGGGGCCCTCCGCGAGGAGATGCTGAGGCTCATCTCTGCGGGGCAGCCAGGCCCTCCCCGCCCCGGCGGGGCTGGTCACTGCCCGGTGAGGCGAGGGTGGGAGCAGCAGCCGGGCCGGTGCCTCCCGGGTGACAATGGTTTCTTTTGTCTTGCGGCGCAATTCCAGACTTCCAGTTGCAGGGCCCCAGTGTGGGAGCGCTGTCGGTGCGGGCCGAGGCGCCCCGAGGTAGCCTTTGTTCGTGCAGCCTCCTGGCAGCCCCGCTCGCAGGCCCGGCAGAAGGGCCCCCGCCGTGCCGGGATGCTGCCGGGGGCCGCTCTGCCCCGACACCCGGAGCGCCGCTCCCGCCCGGGGATGGGCAGCGAGGCCCGCGCCTTTCCCCGCGCCGGCACTTGCAGTTGGCTCATGGGTCTGTGGTATTCGGTTTCAGGCTCAGGGATTTCAACCAGCCGGCGCTGCTCCTGGGAGGAAGGAAGAGTGAGCTATACTTTTCTCATTGGCCCGAACAAAAAACAGAAGCCTCTGCTGGGGTTTGGGAGTGGTTTATGGGCTGAGCTCAGTGGCAGGGGAGCCCTCGCAATGCCAGAGGGAATAGAGCCGTATGGTGCGCGGTGCCTATTGCGGGAGAGAAGGAGCTGAGCTCAGGGTAACGCTGCTGCTGCCGCTGCCTGTGCGTCCGCTCGCGTCTCCCGGGCCCANTTGGGTATTTTTTTTTTTGGTGGGGGGGGGGGTGGGAAGGGGAAGTTCCCCTTTTCTCCACATCACAAATCCTTCCTCAAAAATAACAATACATTAACTGAACAAATTTCAGGCTTGTGGAGAACACAAACCAAACTCTTCAATAGGGAAGGGAAGCTCCCCCCCAGCAGATTACAAGCAGCTGCGTGTTTTAAAACCCTGACTGAGTCTGTGCAGGGAGATAAAGTGGAGTGTGCAGAGGTTGGGTGGGGTAGCAGTTNCACAAGGCAACCTGGCACTGGTTTATGCATGTGAGAGACTTGTCTGCACTTTGTATGCCATTTGTGGATTACTTTTGATATAAAGCCTCTATAAATGTAATTCAGTAAAAAATTTACACCAATAACTACATGCTCATTAAGACTTTCCAAGCTAGCAAAGTAAATAAAATGTGATGTCTTCAGATCAGTGCATGAGGCTCAAATCCTCCTTCAGGTAGAACTTGGAGGAGCAGCATGACACAAGTTACTTAAACAACCACCAGTGTTTACAACAGTTTGTGGTGACCCTGGAGCTGAACAGCCTTGTCACAGATGAAGAAAAAGAGTTGTGCTCTCATAGACACCAAACTGCTGTTCCAGGGGCAGACCGGCCTGGCTCGCAGGGAGTTGGCAGCTTGGTTCATATCACTGTGGTGGTGGCTACCTCTTCAGAAATTTAAGCTTCCAATCAAAAAAAGAAAAAAGAAACCCAAAAAGAAAGAAATCAAGCCTCTTCATTCCTAAAGTTCAGAGGTTCCTACGCTCGTGTGCTGTTTGGTGCCAAAATGTGGAAGGGCAGCCAGGGGTCCCTGAGCGGTCCCCGCTCGTGGCAGCGGCACGCTCGGGTGTGAGCGCACCCCGCGCACCCCTGGTGTTCCACCGGGCCGGGACCGCGCAAGGGCGAGACAAGGGAAGTGTTGTCGCTTGCTTTGGTGCCAGTGTGGTCTGAGAGCGTGATTTGCAGGCACTTCACAAACTCTCCGGTGCATGGCAGAAAACTGGCTTCCCTTATCTCGGATGTTGTTTTTGTGTGTGACTGACTCGGACCGTAACCCCCTCGGGGCAGGAGCCGGGCCTTTCATGTGCGTTTGAAGTGCACGGGGTGTGGTGACCACGGTGTGTGACGATTTGGTTTGTTCCCTCGGGCTGGGAGCGCTCGGTACCGCTCCCCAGGAGGGGGACAGGGCGAAGGTTGGTCCCGGCAGGGCACGGGCACAGGGTCTGAGCTGCCTTCCACGGGCACGGCTGGCCTGTGCTGGGGGGCCCTGCCGAGCGCGGGGAGCCGGGGTTCGTCATCCCTAACGGGGGAGCCGGGACTGATTCTTGAGGAAAGCCGGGTTCATCCCCGCAGGAGGAGCCAGGGCTCACCCCTAGGGAAGCCGGGGCCCTCCGCGAGGAGATGCTGAGGCTCATCTCTGCGGGGCAGCCAGGCCCTCCCCGCCCCGGCGGGGCTGGTCACTGCCCGGTGAGGCGAGGGTGGGAGCAGCAGCCGGGCCGGTGCCTCCCGGGTGACAATGGTTTCTTTTGTCTTGCGGCGCAATTCCAGACTTCCAGTTGCAGGGCCCCAGTGTGGGAGCGCTGTCGGTGCGGGCCGAGGCGCCCCGAGGTAGCCTTTGTTCGTGCAGCCTCCTGGCAGCCCCGCTCGCAGGCCCGGCAGAAGGGCCCCCGCCGTGCCGGGATGCTGCCGGGGGCCGCTCTGCCCCGACACCCGGAGCGCCGCTCCCGCCCGGGGATGGGCAGCGAGGCCCGCGCCTTTCCCCGCGCCGGCACTTGCAGTTGGCTCATGGGTCTGTGGTATTCGGTTTCAGGCTCAGGGATTTCAACCAGCCGGCGCTGCTCCTGGGAGGAAGGAAGAGTGAGCTATACTTTTCTCATTGGCCCGAACAAAAAACAGAAGCCTCTGCTGGGGTTTGGGAGTGGTTTATGGGCTGAGCTCAGTGGCAGGGGAGCCCTCGCAATGCCAGAGGGAATAGAGCCGTATGGTGCGCGGTGCCTATTGCGGGAGAGAAGGAGCTGAGCTCAGGGTAACGCTGCTGCTGCCGCTGCCTGTGCGTCCGCTCGCGTCTCCCGGGCCCATGTGCATGAACGCTGCCGCTGCCTGCCCTGCCCGGCGCTGCCTTCGCATCCCGGCGCGGCTCTCGCTGTCTTTGTTTCTCTGTTTGCTTGCGGGTTTGTAGCGATGCGTGGCGAGTGCATTGTGGGTTTGCCTGGGAGTGTGGGCTCTGCGCTGGGTTATGGAGCGGTGTCTGTGTTGTTCCTGTGTTCCCAGCTCGCTGTGTTTGCTTAGTGGTTTAGCTTCATTTGTATCATCTCCCTCTCTTTTTTTGGATCTCTCTGTTTGTTCTTCCTCGTGAGTTTGCAGGTTACTCCATATTTCTTCGCATCATTTCTCTAACAAATTTCCCCAGATGTTTGGGTTTTTTTTGTTTTTT